>JAKELH010000110.1:0-201333 GCA_021525015.1 Lactarius pseudohatsudake | reverse complement strand
CGAGGTCGAAATTGCCTTATGCCCGGGGATTACGATAGCCTTTATTACGAGAATGTTATATACTGTAAAACTATTATTATTTGGAATTACACTCTCAGGCTCCTCCTCTAGGTTTCAGTCCTACGTACACCTGCTCTGGGATCACGAAGAAATTGTGCAGTCTCTGTAGGGTGGTGTAACGTCAAGGGAGGACCCATCCAAATGTTATCGTCTGGGTCTTACCCACCAAGTTACCCACTGGCCATGGCAGCCAAAGATACTACACTGGCTGCAGCAGGTTCAGTTGGGCGGCAGTTCTCCTCCTGGTCCTCCTTGGCTGCCTGAGATCCGGGAACCAAAAAAGCCCACACATGGAAACAATTGCGCATAGGCCCGCACTGGTACTCAGCAAGTTGGTCGTTCACAGTCGCGGTAAGGATCCCGACCGCCGGCGAACACGGGGATATCTTGAACTCTTTGAATCGTCGGCACCTTGAAGTTGGCCTGAGCCGCGTGACACCTTGGTGTCGTAATTTCCTAGGTTGCGTCATTTCCGCCCACTGCGCCCGCTGCGGTGAGAATAATCTACGGTAATGTCCGGGTGATGCCGGATTGAGGCGCTCTGCAGCGCGCCCCGTTATGTGTCCGGTAGCACTCAAAACTAGGCGGCGCCGGCAATTTTTTTTTTGAACCGACGCCGCCGGCATTTGTTCTGATTCTGCGTGACTATTCTGGTAGTCGTCATTTCAACCTGAGTTTCATGTTACGCCTTCTATCGACGCTCTAGGGAAAATTCGTAAGTTCTCAATCAGCCAATTCTCGCCCAGACCACTTCCTAGCCCTCTTCCCCCTGGTCCAAATGGAATGTATATGTTCATTGCATCAAGCTCCAAATCTTCTCTGGGATAAAGAAGCAATCACGCGGTCTCTGTGCGGCGGGGTCCATCGTGGCCATTGCTTCCATAGGACACCCCACTGGTGGCGTCAGTCCTCCTTGACTGCCTGAGATCTTAGTACCAGGAAAGCCCGCATAAGGAACAATAGCGCATAGATCCACACTTGCCGGGCCCCGTTACGCATCCTGTAGCACTCAAACTAGAGGATTGATGCATTTGTTCTGACTATTCTGCGTGACTATTCTCGTCATCAGTTCCGTGTTACGCCTAAGGTTACGCCTTCTGCCAACGCGTTATGGAAAGTATACTTATATACTCGGTCAGCCAGCTTGAACCCCAGATCGCTTCTTTAATTCTTTTTTTGGACCATCTCCCAAATCGCTTCCCAGCCTATTCTCTGCCGACCCGTTGGCGCTACGAAGTATAATAGCGGGCTGGGACCACCCGTCATGCATCACTTCTTGAGATGGCTCAAGCTCTTCTGTATCCTACCCCCCTCCCCCGCCTACCAAGCTCGGCACGCTATCGCACGCTCTCGCCCCTCGCAGGCGTGCGTGTGTCGCCGTTGCAGCTCGGCGCTATGAGCATCGGCGACAAATGGCATGATTTTGGAATGGGCTCCATGAATAAAGCGGATTCCTTCAAGCTTCTCGATGGATACTTTGACGCAGGCGTAAGCTGTCCTCCTCTTCATGTATGCGGTCCTGACTCACCCCTCCAGGGTAACTTCATCGATACGGCAAGCAACTAGTGAGCTCTCACCCCCTTGGGATGGTCGGACGTGATCTTATTTACTTTCAATACAGTCAAGACGAGACTTCGGAGACCTTCATCGGCGAGTGGGCTGAGAAGCGTGGTATCCGCGACCAGCTCGTTCTCGCAACCAAGGTGCATCCCTCAGTCTTATCCTCGCTGACATTCGTCTTGAGACGGCGCGGCCCAGTATTCGAGCAACTACAAGCGCACCCTAGGGAGCCATACGGTGAACTACTCGGGGAATAGTGCCAAGACACTTCACCTTTCCGTGGAGGCCTCGCTCAAAAAATTGCGGACAACGTATATCGACATCCTGTACGTGCACTGGTGGGGCTACACCACCTCCATCGAAGAGGTCGTCAATTCGCTCCACGTTCTCGTTCAGCAAGGCAAGGTCCTCTACCTCGTACGTTATGCGTCTTCTCAGCTACGAGCATTGTTGATTGTCCATCCAGGGCATCTCGGATACTCCTGCCTGGGTGGTTTCCAAAGCGAACCAGTACGCCAAGGACCACGGCAAGACGCCTTTCAGCATCTACCAGGGTAACTGGTCTATTTTTGATCGGTCCTTCGAGCGGGACATTATCCCTATGGCGCGCTCTGAGGGTCTCGCGCTTGCCCCTTGGGGGGTTCTTGCCGGTGGGAAGATTCGCACCAACGCTGAGGAAGCCCGCCGCAAGGAGAGCGGCGAAAAGGGCCGCACGATACTCACCTCCGATTGGGAGCGCACCCCTGAGGAGAAAAAGGTATGCGACGTGCTCGAGGAGATTGGGAAGGAAGTGGGTACGGAGAGCATCACATCGAGTAAGTGGCAGAACTAAATGGGAACTACATCTCGACCGCCATAAATTCGGGCCGGGACTGATGAATACGGATGAACAGTTGCGATTGCGTACCACCTCCAAAAGCTCCCTACGTATTCCCAATCATCGGTGGCCGAAAGGTCGAACAGCTCAAAGATAACGTCACCGCGCTTGACATTTCTCTGTCAGCCGAGCAGATCAAGCGCATCGAGGAGGCAACGCCTTTCGACCCTGGCTTCCCATTCGCTATGTTTGTACGTGTTTCTATTGACGCCATGTGCGGTAACTTTGTTGACGTGCTTGTGGATCAGGGAAATGGCACCTATGAAATCCCATCTCGCTGTCTGCTGGACACTATGACCGCGTACCGTTTTCGCAGGCAATCACCCCCACGAAACAGCAGTGAGGATTTGAGCCAGCTAGTTGTACCCCACAAGTCAAGTCTGTTGTTTCTTACGAGCTTTCAGAGTTTGAAATTGGTGTACGTTCGAGATGAGAAATTGAATTCCAGTCGAGCATCGTTGAAGTTTACGACCTGCGAATTTGTCGCTCAGTCAGTGACGTACCACTCTGGGTTGCTCGTAGCGACTCAGAGAGCAGCGCCAGTTCCCGTTGCCACTTGCGTGGTGAAACAAGCGTCACGGTCACCGATACGGCGTTGACCTTGTGAGGCGCTGTCGAGACGTATGACTGCCGGCAAATGTCATTTTCGAAGGGGATAGTAGTCAGGTGCGTGGGTTGGCATCGTTGATGGGCTTATGAAGGTGGCGACCGTGAAAGAGATAGGGAACTCCGGGGTTGAGATCTTTGAGACTCGAATATCCTGTCAATAATCCCTTTTCGGGATACCACCAATTTACATACCACTCAGGAGGCAGAGGGGCAGCCTGGGATCTGACTACGAAATCCTGGCTTTTTTCAAGACGACGACTCGAAGTCATTCGTGAAACATGGCGTGCCAAGACCAAAGAATAGCTGCGCGTACAATCCATATCAAAGCTGACTATGAAGAAATAAACTAAGGAGGGAGTTGACAGATAGAGAAAGCCAATCTCTTTGTGGTGCTTTTGACTGCAAGCGTCTTGACTCTTGTTGAGGTCGAGCGAGTCAAAGTAAATGATCATCCTCTCCCAGTAGTTGATCTGAGTTTCTTGTACAGGTAGACCCCTTCTGTGGTGAGCAGTGTCGAACCCAAACCATCCAAAACCGCTTCTCCAGGAATCCAGCGAGATCTAGTGCCAGTGAGACCGTAACCTAAATCCAAGCCTACTAACTTACTTTCGCTCATCTGACTCAAATCTGTTAAATGAAAGGACGGCCCGCCGATGCTGCTGCCAGTGAGAGTTTGTACAGTGTTTGTACTTTTTGTACCTTAGTAATACAAAAAGTCACTTTTTATTTTCTGCACTGGCAGCCATTGCTGGCAGCTTCGATAACACACCCCAGCTGCTTCGACTTATACATACTGACAGAATCCCACGCTGTGGCGATTTTTTTTCCTCCGTGAAAGTGCTGTGATTGTCACCCCCTTCAAGTTCTGCAAAATTTTCGGCAGGTGTAAAAGTGCCGACACATTTCGGCATTTGTGGTAACAGCTGCAGACTGCAGTAGCCAAACTGTGACCTCAGTGATGTATTCTCACACGGTCTCACACCCTCTCCAGAAATATGTGGCACTAACGACATTTGAGTTGTTGGGATCTGGGGGTCCTCACTTTTCACTACCCCTTCGTTTCTTCGAGCTGTCATGTCATCGTCGAATTTTTGAACAGATCCTTCTTTCTTACAATCTCGTATCTACCTCACCTATTGAAATTTCTTTTGAGCCAAAACGACAATAGGAATGTGGTGATCTATTGCATGTGGCTGAACATTTGCATACTAATAATAACACGGTAGTAGAGTAGTACTGTCATTGATTCTTATTTTTATTATTGACGCTTGTCGTGCGCAGCATATGTGGGTAATTCAACTACCATTACATTTGGACATGTACCTACCGCTGGCAAACTTGAAGCTTGAAGCTTGAAGATCCACGTCTCTTACCCGATTACTGCAGGCCCCCAGTGGGCAAGGAGACCGGATCAGGCCAGTCGTCGATGTGGTGTCCATAGGCTTTTAAGTTTACTCACAATCTTATTTTTTTTAATACAGTATTTCGTCATCATCTATCCCATGCTGTACGCGCTGCGCGAAAAATGTACCAGAACCCACTATGTTTTTTTTTGAATCAACCCGCTATCTTGCGTGTCTCTTCCGAACACGTGGTTCAATTTATATCAGTATAACCTCAGCTGACCTGGAACGTAGTACATAAGGGGCCCTGCTTTCCGTCTGGGTAGTGCGCACCCCCCCCCCCTGCTATGTCTAGCGCACAGCCGTTCGCAAGCCCTCCCACTCACGGGGTTGACGTCCCTTCGTTTGCCCTTCATGTTGACGTCTTGCTGCTCAGCCTCTTCGGTCTTTACGTTGTCTCCACCCTTCCCCGGGCGCTTGTGCGCCTCTTCCAACCTTCCGAGGTCTTCAATGGCTTCTTCCTACATTCTGGTATTCGGCGCACTCCACCGGGGCCGAGCGACAGCACACGTATGCTCCTCCGGGCGGGTACGCTCGGCCGCTCCGGCACTGCTAGTTCGATACCTGAACCAAAAGGTAACGCCAATGCCCCGCCAGTGGACCGTTCCACCGGTGGGCACGCCGCGTTGGGTGAGGATAGCGAAGTCGAGGACGTCTTCCCAGCCCTCGTCACTCCGGCCGCTAACAGCACTCACCGCGCCCGACAGGTCCTACGTGCCAACTCGCATGCCTCGCTGGACGACTGTCGTGCACCCCTCGCTCGCCCACATGCTCAACTTCCGGGTTTCACCTGGCTTCTCTTTGGGAAACCTCCTCGTCCTCCTGGCTTACGGTTTCATCATGCTCTACGCTTGCTTCTTCCTCTCCAATCCTTTCAAAGATCCCAACCGTGCAGCCTACATAGCAGTGTCACAGATACCCATCGTTGTGGCCCTCGCGAACAAGTCGAACTGGCTGAGCTGGCTGAGTGGGGTTGGTTACGAAAAGGTGACCAATAATGAACAGCTCAGCCACTCTATTCTGATAACCAAAACAGTTCAATTACGTCCACCGTTTTTCTGGGCGTTTTGTAGTCATCGCAGTCAATGTCCATGCCATGGTCGCCGTACGCCTAGGATCACTATTCGCGTCGCTATGCTCATGTCTGGTTGACAGTCTACAAGTCGTCCCTTAATGGGACCCTTCAAGCCAGACTGCGTACTCCCACGTACATCTGGGGACTCGTTGCTCTCTGCGCCTTTGATTTGTTATTCGTTTGCTCTCTTTCTTTTAGATCCAACAAGATGTACTCTTTCTTCTTCGTAACTCATGTCACCTGCGTCATCGTCTCCTTACTCGCTGTAAGTTCTTTCATGGTGATTGATTTGTTCGCCAATTGCCTCATAGATATACATGCACCAACCCTCCATGTTGCCCTATATACTAGCCGCGGTGGCCCTCTACGCATTCGATCACATTGCGCGCATCGCCCGGACGAGTTACACCACTGCCTGGCTTACTGCTGAAAGTGCGCTCAACGGCGGCACAACGCTCGTGGATGTACCTTCCCTCGGTGGCGGATGGCGGGCGGGTCAGCACGTGCGCATTCGCGTCATCGGCAATACATGGTTCGGTTGGTTGGCGACATGGCTTGTCGGTCGCGCGAGACCGTTCACCATCGCCACGGGACCCAACTCCGGTGGTATGCAACTCGTGATCAAAGCCCGGGGTCCGTGGACGCGCAAGTTGCTGCGCACGGCCGCGGCTAATGATGCTGCGGAGAAACCTACCGACAGCGAGCCTGGGCGTAAACCCGCCCGAGAAGTTCGGGTTATCGTCGAGGGTCCATATGGTGAGTGGTCTATTTTTATTTTTATCTTCATGCCCGTGACGAATGCTTACTTATCTTACTTGAAGGCGGCCCCGGATATACCCTTTACACTGCTTATTCAGGAGTCGTGCTCGTCGCTGGAGGCAGTGGCATTTCATATGTCACGGGTGTGTTGGGTGACATCCTGCAGAAGCACGCCTCTGGTAACAGCAACGTGCGCGTCATCGAAGTCGTGTGGTCTGTCGCGGATCCCGGTCAGCGGAAACCGCAGTTTTTCTGGGCCCGTCGAGCTAACAACGGTTGTTACCAGACTCTCTCTACTCGCTTCTTTCGGAGCTCGCCCCACTCATGCAGCCGCGCGCATCTCCGCGCGCTGCGCTCTCGCTCCGATTCTCCGTGCACTGGACCCGCACGTCCGCTCTCAGGCCCGCGCACCCCGTTCCGCGCACAGCGCTGCCGCCGGGCATGTACCTTCGTGCGGGCCGCCCCGACATCCACGCCACGCTGCAGAGTGTGATTGCCAGCGTGGGCGAGGCGTATTCCACGACGTGTCGCAAATGCGGCACGGGCTCGCCGAGCGGCATCGTCATCGGCTCGTGCGGGCCGACCGCGCTCATAGACGACGCCGCGCGTGCGGTCAGCCGTGTGAGTTGGGCGGATTGGATAGACATCGGTGGAGTCGAAAGTATCGAAGAGTGCGTTAAGAATAATACACTCTGTGGGCTTAACAAATCTTTGAATTTCAGGGTCTTCGGATGGTAAACCCTTTGCCGTGCGCTTCGAAAGGATCTGGCTGGCCGCTGGCGCAGGAAGCATTTTTTGAGACTGAGTTTTTGTGCGAGAAGTTATTTTGTAATTATGTGACCTCCGAACGCCCGTCCAGTACTGTACAGCATAGAATAGAAGATGTATTTGGAATCGCCACACGACCAAGCAAGTTGCTACATCAGTGAATACACCAAGGTTGCCGAGGCTATCGAACAGAGTGCTGGTCTCTCAACAGGTGACCGGTGACCGGGTGGCGGCCCGTCACTGATCGATGACCTCGCCAATCGTGTGATGAGTTGGTGACAAGGAATAGGCTACACCGAGCCCCTCTGCGATCTGAAGCACAACCACTGGCAAGAGTTGGGCAAGAGCACAACTGGCAGAGGAATTCTTCTCTATTTCTAAGGTATTGAATACAGTGAGTATATAGGAAGGAGAAAGAACCTGTAGATATAGAGCGCTAACTATGTACAAGGGAGAGCTGAGCCAGCTGAGCAGAGTACTAGCAGTGTATGTCGGTGTCGTTGTCGCCTCGTTGGTGTCGAGTGTCGTCGCCATCGTCCTTGCTGCCGTCGTGGTTGCGGCCATCGTCATCGGTGATGGGGACTCGCAGGCCGCGTTGACGGTGGTGGGGTCTTGCGTGCCATGTTTGGGCGGCGTCACGACGGGGATTGCAGGCAGTGGCCCAGGGTTGGCATGGTGGCGGGTCTTGTGTGTCGTGATGGCATGACGTCGAGGCGGAACTTTCGCGGCGGGGTGGTGGTGGTGGTAGACTTGCATGTGGCGAAGGATGGAGGCGGGGTCACGGGTTAGCGAGGCAACGTGACTCAGTGAGAAACAATATGAAGAAAGAAAAAAAAACTCATCTTGATGCTCGCCGCGTGTTCGTGACCATCGTACTACGTTGCGGTCATGTGCGGCGGCGGGTGTGGGGGCTAAGGGATAGAGGTAACGGAGTCACTCATGCGACTAGCCAGCGTGTTTGCAAAAGTGGGTATTGGTTTTTTGAATAAATAACGGTCAGTAGTCGAACCGGAAAGGAAGAGGCATTGGATAGCGGCAGGTCGGCAATGGGCTGCGGAGGGTTAGCGCCCAATAAGCGCCGGTGGACGAAAATCTGCTAAGGGACCACCACTCCCTCCCTATCCCGCACCCCCCTTGGTCACAGACACAGGAAAGAACATAACCATCTACACTACCAAACAAACCAGAACCCTGTTTGAGGGTTCGGTTGCCCGGGGTCCGCCCCAGTTTAGGTTCGTTCGCGTGCTGGTCAAGCGACCCTCAGATGGCGGCAAAGAAAGAAAAAAAAACACTCGAACAAGGCTGACACGTGGTCAACTTAGTGTGGGTCATGCGAACCCGACCATGGGGTCCGGGGTGAATTGGCAGTGTGCCGATTTGAGCGGCAACGTCTTGATCGTCGTTGTCGAAGAAGTGAGTAGTGAGTCAGTGTCAGTGCTGGTGACAAATTTCAATACTCATTTCTATTCCGGTTGATAGACCGTTGGCTTCGGACCTGTCGCAGCGAGAACTGTAAAGAAGCAAAGGTGTCCTTCGGCAGCAGGATTTCCATGACTGAGTCTGTTTCAAGTTGACATGCCAGTGTCCGGTTTTTCCTACTCACCGGTAGTACTCGTACTCATCTTCCAGTTCTGTGATTGAATTCTGATATCCTTTGTGTTCTACCGCGGACCAGAATTACTGAAGGGAACAAGGTCGAGAATTGGGTCCGGGCCTGTGGTATTGTATTCCTCGTTGGGCGTCTCATACACGAAACAAGTATCGCACATCGCACCGCCAGGGGCCAGTCCCTACGACAAGACTCTACCTTCTCTCACTAGTAATTAGTTGTTCTACCTCAAGTTGACTCCACACAGCCCATGTACATGGTACGTTTTCCGCTTTACCACCGCCTCTCAGTCATATGACTAGAGGCATTCACCTTTCTTTTTTTGACCGTGCCGCGTACTAGTGTTGCTACGTGTGCGATGCGAAGAAGACGATTGCGACTCAGCAGCAACTACGACAACTTGGATGGAGTTGGACTGTGACCACGACGTCCAACCCTTACCTCAACCACAATAATGCCCTTGATAATGCCGACAGTCATGACAACAATGACGGCGACCTGCGATGACAGCGACATGATCTGCGACAACAAGGACGAAGGCAGCGGCAGTTGGCCAATGCCAACCGCCACCGTGATCGCTGTAATCGCCACGCCGATGCCGACGATGAGAAGAACCGCAACACTGGTTCAAGGCTGATTGCACACTGACGCCGACGGCCAGAAGAACTGCAACACTGGTTGCGACGATGATTGCAACTACGACTATGACACTTCGGACTCAGATTGCACTGGCAACTCAAGAAACTACGATGACCCCAACAAGATCAATCACAACAAGACTGGACTGCCGACGCTACAGTGCAACAACTACATGACCACGACAATCCAGACCGGCGGCGGCGACAACAGGTGCGCTGTGGGAGTGTTCGTGTTCGGGATTGTAATACTACTAGTAGCTGTAGACTCGACTTGTGTAGCAATGTAGAAATGTTATTACACTAACTTATACACGGTTGCAGTCGGTCATTGGCCAGTTCAACCGACTCTGGATGAATCCATTTAAACCCGCGTGGACCGGTCTTTCGGGAATCAGGCAGTTGCGGTCCCGGTCCTTCCAAATTAGGAAAAGAACCCGGACTGGACCGTAATAGTTGGACCACGTGCGAGGTCCTTTGAAAGGCCGCGATGCGAACTCGCTTGCGAACTTGTACGAATTTCTCGCTCAGCACACCGGGAAAAATTCTGTGACTGCGACGTGTCAACTTGGAAGGACATTAGTGCTTTTGGCACCTTTTTCTATAAACATTCTTCTACTCCACAGGAGCCGTAGATCTCCGCGGTCTTGAGTCAGCCTAAAGTTAGCCCCATGCGCTTTGGGATGTATCTATCCTCTTCACTGGCAGCGGTTCCTGCTTGCTGGCGCATCACTGGCAACGGCATCTCCTCTCACAACGCGGTGGAGACCAGCTAGACCTCCTTAGATATCGGATCCGTGACAATCGTAGTTCATGGGGAGATACCTCTGCGGCGAAATCTTGAAGGTCCCGATATACACGCACTGCGGACATTGTTTACCATGTCCAACCCGGCGAGGTTTCAGGATTTTCTCAATGGAATTGGATTTCACTTGCAAGATGCCTGTAGCGACTGCTCCTCGAAGTAGTCATGTCGGTGCAGCAACGTCGAATTCTTGCCCATCGTCTCATGGTCGTCTTCTGGTATAAAATGCTACTAGTCGCCCCTCTCCTCTTCCCTTCTCTTCACACAATCATCTGCATGGAGTCAAAACCGAGCATCCCTCCGTCAAACTTACCTGTTTCCGTAGCCAAATGGCTTCCCCGTCTCAGCTTGTTGTTCCCATCGAGGGACGGCCACGACACTGCGAATTTGAGACCACTCCCTGCTCCAGGCTCGTTGAGAGACACCCACAACGCAGCCTGCGCCTGGTTTTTAGGCCCCAAGGCTGAGAATGCCGACTACTTCATGACATCTGTGGAAACTATTTTGAACGATGTCATACAGTGCAGGAGGAACTTTTCCCCAGAAGACGAAGTTTGTATTCGTCTTCTCGGCGATAGTTGATGATCTCATTCTGTTACTCTCGTAGAATTTCGTCGACGCGGAAGCCATCTCCTCTTCTGCGTTCAAGAAGAGTATGTCCAAACTGAGGACCACTCTCACTCTCCTTTCTAGGCTACTCCCTCAGCACTGCGTTCCCTTCTATTCGCCCCGGTACATGGCCCACATGGTGGCTGATGTTTCCATGCCCGCTACCCTTGGATACATTATGGGACTTATGTACAATCCCAACAACGTCGGCGCAGAGGGCGGCCCTATTACCCATGTCATCGAACACGACGTTGGGCAACAACTCTGCAACATGCTGGGGTTTCATACTCAGCTAGGTGACAAGCCACAACAAGGCCGCCCGACGGCGTGGGGACATATCACCTGTGACGGCTCCGTTGCAAACTTAGAATCGATGTGGTGAGCTCTTCGAATTGATAGTAATGATACCTTATTGAGTGCTGATGTGCCTGCTATACCAGGGTCGGTGAGCATTATCACACCGTATCTTCACAAGCTCTGGACTTACTCGTGCACAGCGCGAAACCTGAAATTCTATCCACTAGCCTTGAAGAGAGCGGTCGACAATGAGTCATCCCTTGCACATGTTGCTGCACATTTCAGGGTCAGGCTTTGCACCGGAAAAGAAAAGGTTTTCGCCGAGTGTGACGCCTGGGAACTTCTCAACCTGGCGCCAGACGAAGTAGTCTCGCTCACAACACGGATTTCTGAAACATTCGGGCTTTCCACTCCAGCCTTGCAGGCCATGTTGAACGATTATCTCATCCAAACTACGGGAAAGGACGACCTTGAGAAGTATTTCGGGATTGAGCAGCCACCACAGTACCTGTGCCCCAAAACTACGCATTACTCGTGGCCGAAAGGTGCAGGTGAGTTATCCATTTCGGCTTCCAAGCCGCTGGAGATGAAAGCTCACCCTGCTTCAAAAGCAATCACTGGCATAGGATCGACAAACATGATATGCGTCCCCGTCGACGAACAAGCGCGAATAGATTGTCAGGCCCTAGACACCCTCCTCGCAGGCTGCGTAAAGCACCGCCAGGCAGTGTACGCCATCGTCGTGATTATGGGCACCACAGAGCATGGTTCCGTTGACCCTCTCTCCCAAATCCTGGTATTACGGCGTAAGTATCAACAGCAAGGGTTGTCGTTCTTGATACACGCAGATGCGGCCTGGGGAGGCTATTTTAGGTCGATGCTCGTCCCAAATCCCGGCCTCACAGGCAGCGAAAGTCATCTTGACGACCCAACGTTGTTTGTCAACGCACACACAATAAACGAGCTACGCCACCTATCTCATGCGGATTCCGTTACCCTCGACCCTCATAAGAGTGGCTATACACCATACCCCGCAGGCGCCTTATGTTACCAGGACGGCCGACTGAGGTACATGGTCACCTGGAACAGTCCCGTTATAGGTTTTGAGGACGAGAGTCTGAAGATGGGTGTTTATGGTGTCGAGGGAAGGTATGTCCCAGTCCCAGTCCTTGCGACATGCGTCGATTGCTAAGTACGGATATTTCATTATCATCAGCAAACCAGGTGCAGCGCCTGTATCTGCGTGGCTTGGTCACGAAGTCATTGGTCTTCACAGCGGTGGCTTCGGATACCTTCTAGGACAATCCGTTTTCGCATCCACTAAGGTAAAATCCTGTGACCTCAGTCTATGTCGCCATACTTACAGGAAAACACTCGCTACAAGATGTATTGCCACTGGGCAACCATGTCGCTTGACCACCCAGATCTTCTAGTTGTCCCCTTCCGAATGCTACCCAGTGAAATGGGGCCAGGAGCATCTGCAGATGGTGTAGACGAGGAGCGCCGTTACATACGAGACGTTCTCCTCAAGCGCACCCGGGAGGAGCTTGCTAACGACCCCAAAGCATGTGCTCTCATGCGTCAAATGGGTTCGGACCTAGTGGTCAACGCCTTCGCATGCAATTTCCGTGTTGGCGGCGTCGCCAATAAAGACATCTGGGAGGCAAATGATCTCAACGCCCGCATTTACAACAGACTTTCGTTCAAATCTATGTCCGAAAAACTCGATGATCAGAAAGTCATCATCATGTCAAGCAAACTGTCACAAGAAGGATACGGAAAATGCCTTACAAAGTTCAAGCGACGCATCGGCCTTAGTGGACAAGAAGACCTTTTCGTCCTCGTGAACGTCTCTATGTCGCCATTCGCTGCCGACTTCGCGCACATCCTCGCCAATGCATTTCGCGAGGTCGCAGAGGAAGAAGTTAAGGTGTGACCCAGTTCGTTGTAACGGCGATCTTTGGAGTCACATAATTTTGCGCCAACAGATTTCTGTAGAACGTAACCGACTCGTACCTGCTCGAAGGGCGTTCGTTCTGCAGGGCAATGGTCCGATCAGCTTGGTCCACATGCCCTATTTTGGTGTATCAAGTCAGCGTCAACAATGCATTCTGAACGGAGAATTATCGGGTGTTGGTCTCAAGGCTTACATCGAAGCGAAAAGAGCAGATCCTACAGCTACCTACGTGGCGTGCACGTTGAAAGGGGAGGACCTTTCCACCATTATAAAGAGGAAGTTTTTCAGGTGTATGATTTCCAAATTGACAGCCGAGGGGTACGTTGTTTAAATTAACACTGCGATCGCAGACGTCACTGATATGACGCACATGAAGGATAAGCGCTGTCTCTGAGGGGCAGATTACAAAGATCAGCGTCCTCAAATACAGACCGCTGAGTTCTCGCTATCTCGACCCAACTTATCCTTCGAAAATGCCCTTTTACCTTTACGGTACAGCACAAGAAATGCACATCGATCATGTGCTCCTTCGCGGTCCAAATGCCCAACTGTCTGCAGGCGATGTAACCGTTGAGCTCCTGGAGGGAGACCGACCTGTGTTTATTGCCGGGCTAAAGGACGGCCTCATCGCGGTCGCAGACGCTATTCCGGAGCTCCTAATGCAGCCACTTAGTGCAAACCGTCTTAATTCCCTCTTCCATCCCGGAGCGGAACTCGCCGTCTCTATTTATCACGATCTGAACCCCGCCCAATCCCAAGGACCTGGCCTTTGTGATCAACTTGAAGACCCTATCGCGCGTGGCATAATTACCCTTGGTGACGATACCTTTGCTGATGCATACATGATCAATGCCGAAGCCCCTACCGTCTTGCCACAAGCGCTGAAGAAGGGCTTCACAATCCCTGAATCGACACCGTCCTCGCAGGACCACCCAATTTTCCGTGGATACGGGCCAGGAGGGCCAAGAGAACAGCTTTCATCCCCCGAAAGAGCGAAAACTTGGCGCAATATGTGGAATGAAGCCCTCGCAGGTCAGTCGTCAAACACCGACTCGGACTCAAGCACAAGTTTGCCCGTGTCCTCGCCATCAGACTCGGAGAGCGGCGATTACGTCCCCAGTCTCGCACGGTTTGCTCTCCCACGACTCGGACTTCCCATTTTCCAGGGCTAGTGCATCTTCCGATTATTCACCTTACTTTCAGCTAGGTGTCGACTCCGTCGACAAGGACCTTCCTTGTTTTTTTTGTATAGGGGGAGTGGGACTTGCATGCATCTGAGTTTGGAAGCGTAAACATCTTTAGTTCATGGGGGTGTAGCTACGAAAGTTGTTCAATCGATTGTGTGGGTGTTGTCATTATGAACATGGAATTTGGAAGCCAAACCATCCTTACTTCATGGGGGTGTAGCTACGAAAGTGTCGCTACGAAAAATTATGGAGGCGTCAGTCAGGGGTGTAGCTACGAAATTGTTGCTACAAAATTTAAGTAACAAAAATGTGTCAGCCGTCTTGGTGTACTGTATCCATACAGTACCACACATGGGAGTCATTGAAGGACGTTGTGGCTGGGGAGCGGCTGCATGTTCTGGAGACACCTCAAACATTGTACCTGAGGTCGATCTCTGAGATCTGAGCCTTCGTGTTTGGACTCAAGTTGTTGGAACCGATGAGGGGCAAACAGAACGAGAACCGAGCGAGCCGAAGGGCCGATGACAAGAGTGAGACATAATGTGAGATTCCAAGCACAACACGACACTCCTTTGTGGTATCTACGGCAATGCACCTACTCCAAGGGAGCTCGTAATGACGATACAGCTAGTAATGAGACGAAAGACAATGTCCTAGACAAACAAAAAACGAGAAGAATAAATGCAGGGTATTCCGGTATGCGGTTAGTATGTGTGCTATTATGTCAGACGCCGGGAGGATTGAAGCCAGGCAGAGCGGGCCATTTCCCGAGGAGAGCCGGGTCGCCTCCAATCCGAACGAACACCCCGTGCGACGGCGTCGTACCATCCAGAACGAACAGCTGGTGCCACCCCGGCGGCGAGACCCGCGCGTTTGGCGGCGCCGTGACGGTACAGACATTGTTTCCCGAACACGAGAACGCGGGGAAGATCGTACGGCCGCCCATGGCGTTTCCGTGCGTGCTGGAAGTCGCCGCGACGAGCGACACTCGCATGCCGGACGTCTGGCCCTGGAACAGCTGCACGTTTATCTGGTACTGCTCGCCGTAGGCCCAGTCCGTGTTTGGGATCGTCACGACGGGCTGCGCGAGGCCCTCGTTCAGGTACGGCGGTATGTACACCTCAATCCGGAGCTCCTCCGGGAACTTGGGCGTTTTCGGTGGGTCAAACCCGTTCGGGTCTGAACCCGAGACGAGCACCCGCCCATCAGGGAGCAGTGTCGCTTCCGAGTGGTACAGCCGCGCGATCGTCGTGCTGTTAAGGATTGTGATACGCGACCCAACGGGTTGAGACGGATCGTAGAGCAGCGCGGACAAGTTCGGGTCATCTGCGGCCTGAAAGCCGGCAAGGCCCTGTTGCGCGCCATTCATGATCATGAACGTGCCGTCCGGGAGTGCCACCATGCAAGGCATCACGCGTTTAGACGGCTGGACAGAAATCCGTCATTCGATGGTCAGATGGGAAAAGAATGTACGGACCATGCGCTCGATGACCCAAGTTGGGTTCGTTGCCTCAGGCTGGATGGACACACAATTGTCGAGAGCATCACCTCTAGAGTCGGAGCCACCACAGATCAAGACAGTAGTCTTATCCGTGTACGGAGCACGTTGAGGCAGCAGAACTGAGGCGCCTTCAAACGGGTAATTACGACCAGCAAGGGGGTTCCCCACGGAGCCAGGGATATTGGGGAGAACTTTGACAGTAGCGAAGGTGACCGGATCAAGAAGGCGTGCCTCGTTGTAGTACCCTATCGCATGTCAGCTAAGGCGATTCTAGGAGCACTTTCAACGCACCTGCGAAGACGAGACCGCTCGGGAGAATGTGGAGGAAGGGATACAAATTGTTGGGGTCGGTACGATTGAGCCAGTCGAGGAACACTTGTGTATCGCCACCGGGTATGCGAGGGAGAATCTCAAGTGACGGGCTGGGCGGGCCATTCGCGCCATTCTCGCCGCCCATCACTAGAACGCTGCCATTGGACAAAACGAGTGCGGTCGGATACCAACGTCTACTCTGTATAAGAATTACTTCTCTGAGGACTGACGTGTGGGAAGTAAAGACGAGCCCCACCTGAAGTATAAAATTGACCGGATCTTCCTCCCAGTCATTCGTTCCATTGACGCCAGCCGATCCGTCTGGTGCATAAAGTCGGAGACCAAATGTCGCATCGTGCGAGGACAAATGTTGCGAGTAGCCACCAACGTTGAGGATTCGTCCGGCTTTGTCTGGGAGGACAACTGCACCCGAGCAAAACACGTCCGATTTGACATGCATCTCACGCCAGGCATGAGAAAAGTCATTCACGAGACTCAAGTCGAGCTCATATGCGCCAGTGGAGTTTGAGAATTCTGACGTGCCGGATTTCTCGAGGAAGGAGACCTTTCCGTTGATCCCGACGGTGGCGAGCAGTGGAGGTACAAGGCCGGGCACCAGGTACTACGTCGATGACCCCTCAGCACCACAAGTACATATAGGTGAGGAAAATGTGAATACCTCATAGCGACCAATGTTTGCGGGGGTGCCCCAATTGTTAAGGGTGCCTCTCCAAAGGTAGAGCTGCAGCCTCCAGCCATTTCCACAAAGGTGAAGAGGATCACCAGAGCACGCCATCGTGCAGTCACTCTCGGGGGCAGTTGTTCCACCATTGTTAGTGATATCCGCGACGTCGCCGCACCCTAAAGGAAGTACGTGTTTCTGTGAGCAGGGGGCTAACGAACTGCCACAGAACATACAGCACTCGTGTCCGAATTCCATACCCGCAGCGGGGTATCCAAAGGCCGAGCATCGAGAAAGGCAGTTCTGAGCCGAGTTGTTGCCTGGGAGGTTGATACGGTACGGGAACACATTATTAGGCGCAGGTTCACTGAAGGTCAAATAATTCGTGAGCAGCGGCACTGAATATATGCAGGCACAAACGTACGCCAGACATCGGGAATATTGCCACTGCCCAGGAAGGTCCGTCGTCTGAACGGTCGGTACAGCCCTGGAAGCGTAAACAGCGACCCGGCTCAATCCGCCACGAGCTTCGCTGGAGTTTATTTCAGCCGCCCAGTCTCCACGAGCGACAGAAGTAAACCCGATAGCCTACATCTTATTATCATCCCTGTGCATTCGGCAATCAGAATCGGGGGTCGTTAGAGCTCCGTTTACAATGCTGTCACCGCAGACTGAGGGAGGGTGCCGCTTAAACCATGACGCGACGATTGATCGACGGTGAAACGTACGACATTGTACACCGTGTTCTAGTCTGACGAGCTTGAAGTTCTGAGCTGCGCACGACGTAACGCAGCTCTCGATGGTCACGTTTTGGTTATCCGCAAGCTCCGTTTGGAAGACACGCGACTGCATGTTGTCCCTGAGTCATCACTCTTTTTTAGTAAAAAGACATTCCTCGTGCGCGGAAAAACGTACACCCTAATGCGGATGAAGTGTTAAATAATGTTCCGTCATCGAAAGACGGCGCGGTGGAACCCACGTGTAGCATCCCAACGTGGTCCACCCTAGGGGGAGGACATCGTGTTGTTGGAGGCGGAGGTGATGGGCATCATCAAAGTGAGGTCTGGTGTGATGAGACTCCAATGTGCTCGCATGTATGGACTGTGGTTGGGTGAGTGCCTAAGAAACGCGAGTTACGGGCTTAACGCGTACTGGCAGAATGGCAAGCAAAGCGGCAAGTTGAAATGGCGAAGAACGCATCATACTCGCCACGTAGATGCGAAACTGATTTGAGAGGGATGGAATGACGTCCTTAAAGTATTCGAGTCCAGGGGGAAAGGGAGCATTAGAAGAACGCGACATGAAGCGTCGCAAGGCGTCGCGCAGGCCTCTGCGGCGTGTGCTCTCGTATATGGGTCCGCGGCGGTCGCGGTCGCGTCAGTGTCGAAGGTCTGGAGCCGTGCACGAGTGCGGCACGCTGGGGAACGCGAAGAGTGAGCTACACTGAGCCCTGAAGGCCTGAAGTCTGAAAGAAGGTAATACTATTCTCTGAGGTGTAAAATTGTAATTGCATAGGTTATATACTAAGGCAGGTGAGCCAAGGAATAGCGTGCCTTAGATAACAGGGGAACAAGGGAGTGCTATGTAGTAGTAATACTGCGACTGGTCTGTGTTTCGGCGTGTATCCCAGAATAAATATGCATCAAAAAAAAAAAAAAACAAGGGAGTGCTAACTTAAAGCGCAAAGGGAAGAGTCCAGATTGAGTGGGAAGCTGAGCGCTTAAGGAGCGACGAAGCGCGCGGGGATGCGGCGCTTAGAAAGCACAGAAACGTGCGGAAGGGGGAGGCGTACGGGCAAGCGCAGGAGAGCTAGAAAGTGCGAAAAGTGCGGTTTCAACGACCAGGGAGAGCGTGGTCGTATCACTGTGTATCATGGATAGTTTGATGCATAGGGAGCACATCGATCCATTAGAAAAAAAGAGGCCACGAAGGGGGGTGGAGAAGGTCCTTGAGAAGGTCGCAGCTTTGACAGCGGCAATCTGGGAGAAGAGCTACCATCGTTTCTTCAATTTGCGGATGTCAGCCCAAATCAAATGCTTCATGTTTACTAGAGCTGGAAGCATGTGCAGAAACCGAGCAGTGAGCCGAGGGGAGAATCAAGTGAGACGGATCTGTCTGTTCAAGTTGTGTCGGTCACGTGGTCGCGATGGTGGGTTGATCACCATCCCCTTCACAGGGTGAGTCATTATCGTTATCTACTACAGTATGTGTCAAGTCTGTTGGTGACTGGGATAGTGGAATACGGTACGGAGAGGAAACGTGTTGTAAAAGTGCCGTGCCGCATAGCCATGTACCCCGGGCCCAAGGCGCACTCAAATGGATTCGAAATTATTATTTTTATGTGTCTGGCGACCTCAGCACAGCTACCAGTGACATCAAATGACCTTCAGAGCGGGAGATAGTGTAATATGCGGGAGCGACAGCCCCGTCAAGGAAAACTTACAGTGACCGGCGGATATCAGTTGCCGGATTTCGATTTGGGGTTATTATGTTTTTTCGTTTTTTTTTTTTGATCAGGGTTTAGAATGGAATCCCAACACCAGCTAGGAAGCCTCAGTGTCCCTGGACCACGACGATTGTGGGCTCGACAATTGCCGTCTGGTATTTGGTAGCTTTCAGTCTATCAGGGTGTTACGCAGAACCAAGGTCATCTCCACCTTTTCCGAGTCGCCAGCCGCGGCGCCATAGAAGCGCACCCTCTCCGAGGACTCCGAAAATTTCCCTCTCTCGACTCCACCCGCTTTGGTGTGTTAATTCCGCGTGCATCTGATCCAGAAAGAATCAAGAATCAACCATGTGGTCTCCATGAGAAGGCGTAACACTGAAAGGGGGGACCCACCCAAACTTCATCGTCGCGGCGGCGGCGGCGGTCTTGACCTTAGCCAGTACAAATTGCAGGCTGGGACCACTCACCATGTATCACCCGCCAACTTTAATCCTTCTCAGATGGCTCCTCCTTTGTATTCTCCTCCCTCTCCCCCAAGCTCGGACGTTATCGCACACTCTCGCTCTTCGCAGGCGTGCGTGTATTGCCCTTGCGGCTCGGCGCTATGAGCATCGGCGACAAGTGGCAAGAATTGAGAATGGGCTCTATGGATAAACGGATTCCTTTAAGCCTCTAGATACCACTTTGATACCGGCGCAAGTGATCGTACTCAGACTCTTCGCGCTTTTTCTATGCATGCGGTCCCGATACTACCCTCTCTCTCTTCTTTTTTGGATTCAGATACTTATGCAGACGACGTATATCGATATTATGTACGCTCCACTTCTGTGTTGTTGCACGCATATAGTACCACCCACCCAAAGGAGTCGTTTGAAGGACGTCGTGGCTGGGGAGCGACTATGTGCTCTGGAGACGCCTCGAACTTTCCTTCGTGTTTGTACTGAAATTCTACTAGAAACGATGAGGGGCGAAAACTGAGTGCACCGAAGGGCCGATGACAAGAGTGTGAGATATAATGTGAGATTCCAAGCACAACACGACAGTCCTTTGTGGTATCTACAGCAGTGAACCTACCCCATCCAAGAGAGTGAGTAACTAACAACGATACAGCTTAGCAATGAGACGAAAGACAATGTCCTAGGGGAAAGTAAACAAAAAACGAGAAGAATAAATGCAGGGTATTCTGGTGTGCAATTATTATGTGTACGTAATATGTCAGACACCGGGAGGATTGAAGCCAGGCAAAGCAGGCCAATTCCCGAGGCTCGCCGGGTCGCCTCCAATCCGAACGAACACGCCGTGCGACGGCGTCGTACCATCCAGGACGAACAGCTGGTGCCACCCCGGTGGTGAGACCTTCGAGTTCGGTGGGACCGTGACAGTGCAGACATTGTTTCCCGAACACGAGAAGGCGGGGAAGATCGTGCGGCCGCCCATGGCATTCCCGTGTGTGCTAGAAGTCGCCGCGACGAGCGACACTCGCATGCCGGACGTCTGGCCCTGGAACAGCTGCACATTTATCCGGTACTTCCTGCCGTAGGCCCAGTCCGTGTTTGGGATCGTCACGACGGGCTGCGCGAGGCCCTCGTTCAAGTACGGCGGGATGTACACCTCGATCCGGAGCTCCTCCGGGAACTTGCGCGTTTCCGGTGCATCATATGGGTTCGGGTCCGAACCCGAGACGAGCACCCGCCCATCAGGGAGCAGTGTCGCTTCCGAATGGTACATCCGCGCGATCGTCGTGCTGTTCAGGATTGAGATACGTGCACCGGCGGGCTGAGACGGGTCATAGAGCAGTGCTGACAAGTTCGGGTCGTCTGCGGCATCGAAGCCAGCGACGCCTTGTTGCGCACCATTCATGATCATGAACGTGCCACCCGGGAGTGCCACCATGCAAGGCATCACACGTTTAGACGGCTGGACAACAACTCGTCATTTAATGGTCAGATGGGAAAATGAATTGTACGGACCATGCGTTCAATGACCCAAGTTGGGTTCGTTGCCTCAGGCTGAATGGACACACAGTTGTCGAGAGCATCACCACTAGAGTCAGAGCCACCACAGATCAAGACAGTAGTCTCATCCGTGTACGGAGCACGTTGAGGCAGGAGAACTGAGGCGCCTTCAAACGGGTAATTACGACCAGCAAGGGGGTTCCCCACGGAGCCAGGGATATTGGGGAGAACTTTGACAGTAGCAAAGGTCACGGGGTCAAGAAGGCGCGCCTCATTATAGTACCCTATAGCGTATGTCAGCTAAGGCGATTCTATTAAGCAGTTTTGACGCACCTGCGAAGACGAGACCGCTCGGGAGAACGTGGAGGAATGGATACAGATTGTTGGGGTCTGTACGATTAAGCCAGTCGAGGAAAACTTGTGTATCACCACCAGGTATGCGAGGGAGAATCTCAAGCGTCGGGACGGCCGGGCCATTCGGGCCATTCTCGCCGCCCATCACCAGAACGCTGCCATTGGACAAAACGAGTGCGGTCGGATACCAACGTCCACTCTGTGTAAGAATTATTTTTTGAGAACCAACGTATAAGAAGTGAAGAAGACCTACCTGAAGTAGGAAATTGACCGGATCTTCCTCCCAGTCATTCGTACCGTTGACGCCAGCCGATCCGTCAGGTGCATAAAGTCGGAGACCAAACGTCGAATCTTGCGAGTAGCCACCAACGTTGAGGATTCGTCCGGCTTTATCCGGAAGGACAACTGCACCCGAGCAAAAAACGTCCGATTTGACATGCATCTCACGCCAGGCATGAGAAAAGTCATTGACGAGACTCAAGTCGAGCTCATATGCGCCAGTGGAGTTTGAGAATTCTGACGTGCCGGATTTCTCGAGAAAGGAGACTTTGCCGTTGATCCCGACGGTAGCGAGCAGTGGAGGTACAAGGCCGGGCACCAGGTACTACGTCGATGACCCCTCAGCACCACAAGTATATATAGGTGAAGAAAATGTAAATACCTCATAGCGACCGATGTTCGCGGGGGTGCCCCAATTGTTAAGGGTGCCGTTCCAAAGGTAGAGCTGCAGCCTCCAAGCATCTCCGCAAAGGTGGAGAGAATCACCAGAGCACGCCATCGTGCAGTCACTCTCGGGGGCAGTTGTTCCACCATTGTTAGTGATATCCGCGACGTCACCGCACCCTAGATGAAGTACGCGTTTCTGTCAGCGGGGGGCTAACGCTCTGCCATGGGACAGTGGGCCACATACAGCACTCGTGACCAAATTCCATACCCGCGGCAGGGTATCCAAAGGCCGAGCATTGAGAAAGGCAGTTCTGAGCCGAGTTATCGTCTGTGAGGTAGAAATGGTACGGGAACACATGATTAGGCGCAGGTTCACTAATGGTCAAATAATTCGTGAGCAGCGGCACTGAATATATGTGGACATAAACGCACGCTAGACATCGAGAATATTGCCACTGCCCAGGAAGATCTGTCGTCTGCACGGTCGGTGGAGCCCTGGAAGCATAAACAGAGACCCGGTTCGATCCGCCACGTGCTTCGCTAGAGTTTATTTCAGCTACCCAGTCTACACATCCACAGAAATAAACTAGACAGCTTACATCTTATGACCATCCCGATACATTTGACAGTCAGAATCGGGGGCCGTTAAAGCACCGTCTACAATATTGTCACCGCAGACTGTGAGGGGGGTGCCGCTTAAATCGTGACGCGACGATATATCGACGGTGAAACGTACGACATTGTACACCGTGTTCCAGTCTGGCGAGCTTGAAGTTCTGAGCTGCGCACGACGTAACGCAGCTCTCGATGGTCACGTTTTGGTTATCCGCAAGCTCCGTTTGGAAGACACGCGACTGCATGTTGTCCCTGAGTCATCACTCGTTTTTTAGTAAAAAAACATTCCTCGTGCGCAGAAGCAACGTACGCACTAATGCGGATTAGGCGTTAAAGCATGTTCCGTCATAGAAAGAAAGCGCAGTGGGACCCACGTGTAGCATCCCAGCGTGGTCCACCCTAGGGGGAGGACATCGTGTTGTTGGAGGCGGAGGTGATGGGCACCACCAAAGTGAGGTCTGGCGTGATGAGACTCCAAAGGGCTCGCGTGTATGAACTGTGGTTGGGTGAGTGCCTAACAAAACGCAAGTTACAGGCTTAACGCGTACTGGCACAAGGGCGAGCAAAGCGGCAAGTTGAAAGGGTGTAGAACGCATCATACTCGCCATGTAGATGCGCTGACGAAATTGATTGAGAAAGGAATGGAACGAGGTTCTTAAAGTATTCGAGTCCAGGGGGGGGAGGGAGCATTAGAAGAACGTAACACGGCGCCAAATGCACCACGGCTCACCTTTCCAGGGAAGAAACAGTACCAGGAGCCTACAGAATGGTCACAACACGTCCCGAGGTTTATGGTGTTCGTTGGGGACGGGGCTCTGAGTCCGCTTTGCAATCACTATGGAAACGAAGCTGTGAGTGAGGCGGAAAGGTGGAGCGCTCTTGGGTATAAGTAGTCATTTGGGGGGTAATAGACAGACCGTGTATAACGGATGGTTTGATGCAAAAGAAGCACATCGGTTCATGAGAAAAAGTGGCCACGATGCGGGTGGAGAAGGTCGCAGCTTTGACAGCGGCGATCTGGGAGATGAGCTACCATCGTTGCTTCAATACATGAATGTCGCAGCAGATCAAATGCTTCATGTTTGTATTTCCTGGAAGCATCCTGTCATTGGCGTGTGCACGGAGAGGCATTCGCCGAGAGGAGAATACTGTAAGTGAGACGATCGGCTGTAGCTGTGGCTGTGGCTGTTGGAGAAACGACAGGTGTTAGTCACGTGGTCGCGCTGGTAGATGCGGTACCGGATACAGCAACTCGCTACGGCGACTTGGATGTTCCCACGTTCCCGTCCTACCATGGCCGCCCCTCTAGACCAGAACAGATACACAATCGTCCCCATATTTTTCCCCGAGCACCTCACACTGCGTGTCGTTATCGAGGTCATTTTCTACAAGTCAAGTCCGGCAACCCCGTCGCCTACGGGGAGTAGCCACCGACATCAATCAAACTTACAAAGCGGGAGATAGTGCGTTATATGCGAGTGACAGCCCCGTCAAGGAAGAATCGCTAATGCTTTCTCTGATCGGATACCAGATGCCGAGTTTCGATTTTGGGGTCATTATGTTCTAGAATGGAATCCCAACGTGCCAGCTAGGCAACGCACTCTCCTTTTTGGAGCGGCTTCTCGGCGTCCCTGGACCCATGCTGTAGGCGATTGCACTCCCTCCACGGGCCACACATGACAACAGACCAAAAGATGGCCGCGCGCCGTGTGAACCCCTGGGTCAACTGCATCATGATGTAGACGATGACGCCTTTCAAACGGCGCACGTTGGTTGGCCTTACTTTGAAGAAGTCAAACCGTCGCTCTTTCACAGCTTACCCTTTGTTTTTTTTTTGGTTGCTATTCCGAATTCCATGCAAACGTCATGGTCGCCCGGTATCTCCTGCATCTGCTCGTCTTGGGTGGGGTTCCAACTCCTATTAACCTCGTGCTATAGGAACAATAATAACTTAGCGTCCTGAGCGTTCTTAATACAGTTGCAGACGCACCCAGCTCTCTTCCGCCGATGCGTCTCCTGTCACTGTGCTTCAGAGGTGGAGGCACCATGTGCTTATACACCTAGACCATATGACTCCCAGACCCTATGTCGCCCAGCTCAGAGTGAAGATGTTTCAAGAGATACAGCGAGCTGGCACAGTGGTCCCAAACTCGTTGAGTAAAGCAGCTGGCTACACCCACATACGTGGTAACCGTCTTAGCCCAAGCACTGCAATCAAACCTTGTACTTGATCACTTGACTTTCACCCGTTCTCCCCCGCTTTTCCTCCTCTCAACTCGTGTCTGTACCTCACGAAGCACGTTTCACCGCGCTCCGCTAAGGCCGGAGTAATTAGCTAGACTGTTTGTTATTCGCGAAGAGAAGCTGCTAATCATTTTCGGTTGGGGGAAACGGGTTGGCGGACCCGAACTCGGATCTGGGCTGCGGCTTGTCTCGTGACCGCTATCGTATCTGTCCAGTCCAGAGAGCGTGAGCGTCTACCACACGATATTCATATCCTTGTGCAAAAGGTAAGTCCTTTCTACTGCAGTCTCCTGCTCATTGGGGCCCTGCCAGAAGGGACCCGCCGTAGATAGGAGTGCGTTTGTTTCGGGCACAATGTACTATATAAATCTCGGTTCTGATGCTTCGGCCGACATTTGGATACTGATGAAGACGCAAGGAGAAAACAATGCAAGGCACGCAGAGATCATCAGTTTCCACTTCCCCGAATTAGTGAGGTGTCTCTTGGAAATTGACAGCTTCTATCACTGAGGCTTCCGAGTCCAACTTAAAGTGTCGTTGGAGACATGTGCACCTCGTGCCTGACGTAAACGAGCCCCTTCTCTCCACGTGGCGCTGTCACCGCGTGACCTCGTGGGCGATGATCCAGGGCCGTCTGCAGATGCGAGAACAGGGGAGGTGAGCCCGGGCTAACAAGCGAGGGCTGAACGTTGAACATCAGGACGTACATGAAGAAGATCCACTTGCGCTCGTACCAACACCGAGCTGGGTAAACTCGATTCTCGAACTTTGCCATTGCTGAGGTTTGACGGGGTGCGCCTCAGACGAGTTCATGAACGCGATGAGGCCATCCATGAGGTCGTGGATGGATATGGAACAAGCGCATCTACGAGCCGTCGCCGTAGATGGTCACTGCCCATGCAACGCCAGATGAAGTTGGAGACAACGCGGGGCGGTGGGGCCCATATGCGCATAAGCCCTGGTGTTTGGAGATGCGGGCCGTGCGCCACGTGTACGTGATCAACACCATCCTTGGAGCCCATACATCAAGGTCCCGGTGGTACGCTTACCCTGGTCATGCGGATGGGCTGACGTGGCCCCAGCTATACAAAAAAAGGAAGTCAACGAAAAGATTGGCATTGCAGGAGAGGGCCGTACCCGCAGGTACCCGTGCCACGGCCCACGGGTATGGGTTTTGCAAGGGTTTTGCCAACTTCAACTTAGGAAGCGGAAATCATGTCGATGCAGTTGTCTGAGGTGTCTGGCCCATGCAGTGAGAATCCTGTAAATTAGGAGTTGCAAATCTGTGGGCCTAGGCCTTGTGACACCAGAAAACAGAGACTGGGACTTGGTCCCATGGGAGACACATGTAAAAATTGAAGCTTGAAGCCCCCCGGGACTAGGGCTGCTCTGAATCGGGGCTCAGTTCCGGACCGGCTACCAACGTCCGTTTTGGGCCAGCTTCCGGCGGGCGCGCAAGCCACTTCAGTGGTTCGGTGATCAGCCGGCAGCCGGCGGCGGGTGGCGAATGGCACTTGATGTGGAGAACAGCATTTGATGAGTGCCAGTCTTGGTGCCACTGGCAGTGGCAAGTGAATGGAAATTACTAGTAAGTTAGCAGGGGTCGAAGGTGCCGCATTGCGACATGAGAGGGTTACTAGTAGCAGACTCAAATGACTCTGGACTACTCCCCCATTTTCTGAGCTGGTGTTCTTTAGAGATACGTGGCACTGTATCTGACGGGCAGTTTGCAGTGTTGTTCAAGCTTTCCACGGTCGACGATTTAAAGTTCCCCACCAGCCAGTGAGGGACCAGCGGAAAAATTATCTGCCTGCATACACTGGCACTGGCACTGGCACTCCTGATGGGATCATTCGTGTTGCCCATCCGTTGTCGCCTTATTTGTGCCACCTCCATGACTCGGACAGAAGCCTTTATCAACAGCGCTGTGAGTTGGGTAGTTGACCTCTCCAATATCCAGCCCTTTCTCCCCTTCTGTTGCTGTCGTTTCTTGTTTTATCTGCCTTGACTTTTACCATCTGCCATGCCCGCATTAATCCCTGTGGACAACACCCTTGGAGCGTTGTTCATCGGCACCGTCCTCTCGTCTATGTGCTTCTCATTGTCCGTAATACACTGTCGCAGCATCTGATCGCGCCAATCTAGTGTTTATGGCGTTACCTGGTTGCAAGGCTATTCTTACTGCAGTAGTCACTGCTCACAGGATCGGTGGCCTCTAAAGTCATTTGTAAGGGCCCCCACATACTATGTCCCATGCTTGGGATCATAATGAAGCCTTTGCAGGTCGCTTTTTTGATGTAACATTTCGAAAGCTTCACTATCCAATACATGATCGTGACAGCCTTCATCTTCAACTAGGCTCGTTGACACGGTCAACCTAGTTTTCTGTATTTGTACGACTTATCAATTTTGCGTCACAAATTTTGGGGATTATCGATCCATCGCATCCCAGCCATGGTAAGCCGCTCCGAAAGTACTATGCTAGTTGGAGTTCTTATAGGTCTTCTAGGAGTCTATTTGTACGTCTGCCGTGACACAGAGCTCGTTTGAGACTTACAAAATTCTAAAGGCGACGGCTTTTCCTTCCCGTGCGCCAGCCTATTGTGACCAACTTTGTCTGCAATTCTCATACATATGTAACCAGTTGTTTTGGCGGTCTCCGTGCAGCAGTACGTTTTCATGGGGAGTTCGTGAAGCAACCCTTACTGAAAGGACGTAGCTTCTACGCGCATAGGATCTATTGCCGTGAGTTTACTGGTGTTTTTCTTTTGTGAGACTTACTTTATTACAGTGGGCGGGGGCTCTCCATACTTGCCCGTAGCGATCGTACGTATACACAATTTATTCGGAGCTAGCACCCACTCACATGAGCAGTCCGTCACCTCACTGACTGAATTCGGTGAGTTCCTCCGCAGTAGCATCCCTCCTGACGTTCACCTTCTTTTCAACCGACTTGGGTAAGGCCTTGGGATCTGTATGTTTCCCTTCTGTCCCTTTATCTGTGGGCCACTAAGGCATTATCCTCGTCTTCAGTGTTCAGTGCAACAGCGTCAGTCGTAGTTGCACATGTTCGTTCCCTTGTTTTTCTCACAGAGCACATAGCCTGAAGCACATACACGACCCGGACGCGGGCAACTTTGAGGCACGTTTGCTCCTCGTCTGATCATGTGGGCCGCGGTCTCTAATTGCCGTTCATACTAGGGGCTTTTCTTTGCTGGATTATCTTGCAAGGTCGTCTGCGATGCCCTCATTACTACTGGAATGGTTTATTACCTCTTGAGTAACCGCACTCAAGTCCGGAGGTACGTTCACACTCGAACATGGCGAAATCGCCAATACTAAGTTTATACCGGTTCTTTGTGTAGAACAAACAATGTGTTGAACCTTCTCGCGATCTATTCTATTAACTGTGGCACCCTTCACTTGTGAGCCTGTGCGTCAATCGGTATCAACTTCCTTATTTGACAATCGTGCTATTCTGCAGAGTGTTTTCTGTCGTTGCCCTCACTTCGGTACTGTTCACCTTTACCCTCTGCCTCTGGTCAAATATTAACTCGCTGAACGAAGTTCGCCAAGTATCGAGATACGCTCATATATGTCCCGCCCCTCTTCGTCGTGTTTCGGCTCAATTCTTGCGCGTTCCTGTCCATGTGTGTCTTCTTTGTTCGGTTTCCTTTGTGATCTCCCTGATTACTGACATTCTATCCTAGCCTGAACTCACGACGTTACCTCCGCGAGACACTCGACGGACCGGAAGGTGTTGTTGCTACGTTCACCCAGCTCAGGGTACGCACGGGTACCACCGTTCCGTGGGGTGTGCAAGATACAACGGAAGCAAGCACCAACGCGGCTGTTCTGGAGAGTCTTCCACCGGCTTCAGTTTCCTCCGACACGTCGCTCTCAGACAGTGTGATAGCTTTCGACAGAGAAAGGTACCCAATGCCCCCTGCCATGCAACTCGGATTAGGTTCAAACGAGAACATAAAAGAGTGATATACGAGCGCACGGAGAACAGGAGCAACGAAGTGATTACATTTTGGAGGCTCATTTTCAAGCCTTAGCACTGTACAACTAACGTAAATCGAGAACTGACGCATTCACGGCGTCATTTTAACTGTGACCACACCACCCGCACATGTCGAGCTTTCAACAGTTTGCCGACTCAGGGTCTTTTGACTTTGCGTACTTCTTCGGCACGTGTTCGACCTCATCCAGCTCCCTGGTCGTTCGTCAGATCACAGGAATCATGAAGAAATAGGCCATTAGAATGCACGAACCTTAGTGATCCCAGAAGTGGGCCCGCCACCAATGGTGCGCGGGAGATCTCGCTCATTCGCGTTATACTTCTCACCGATATCGATTCTGGCGAGCCTACTATTTTACGTTCTTCCCTGCACTGCTTCTTACTGGTGAGGCAATTATCGGAATGGGTGATTGTTTGAGGAATTACGTCATGATGGAGGACTTACGTCCTTGCATAGCGAACGCTTAAAATAATAGACCAGCGACGGAAGAGTCACCGCAAGATCATTGGACGTGCCGATCTGGTCAGATGGGAAGTAGTCACGTGGTAAATTGATCGGCATCGCGCGCAGGGTTACCGGTTACCGGTCACGTGGTACAGTAAGGTCGTTCGGCCGCAGCTTGACGCGCGCGTTTCGTGCTCACACTCGCTCGGCTTCGTTTCGAAACCGGCCAACTCGACGCTCGAAAGCGAGTGTGTCATCCATCCTTCACATGCAGCTTTTTCTACCTCCACATGACACCGATACACTCTTGATGCCTGCAACCCGACGTAGGACTCGGGGTCGTAATATCAAATGTATTTGTCGAAAGAGAGACTTTGTGAATACACCGGTCGCTCCGCGTCGTCCGTGCATATGACAAAGCCCTCGCCTACATTCGTTCAGACCTTGGTTTAGACCCGGCTACAGTAAAAGTGGAAGCTGACACGCTTCGCTGAGCATAAGGAGGGTGTGTGGTACCCACTGATGTATAGAAGACGCAAAGAAGAGGCTAGACGCGCTGGAGGTTATGGCGCAAGTAAATCTGCCAGAGGTGGGTGGAAGGCTACGAATGGGATTGGTCTGCTTGCTCAGTTTGACTGACACGACTGGTTACAGCGGATATTTGCCAGAACGTTCATCGTGGCCTAGTTGGTGAAACGAAGGCGCTTTGACCTGCTTGTATGTCGACCCCTCCGTTCTGCGGTCCAATATATCCCATTCTAGACGAACTTGCAGATGGTGTGTCTTTATTTATTTATTTATACCCCGGAGTCGGGCCAAAGACCAAGACCGGACAGGCGCAGCGCAATTTACATGATATCCTCAGACGAATCTACTGTCAGGTGCCTCCGTGACTTCCAGCGGGTGGCAGCGGCGCAGGTGGAGTGTCTTCATCTGACGCACGTCACTAGTACGTCACTCCAGACCTACGCGTGCTCCGGCCCGCAGTTGACTTGCATGGATCTTTCGGGAGGCCTCGCCGAAGAATACTGTCGTGGGAGAGCAAAGAGGAAGGCCACGCTAGTTGAGGCCTGCGTCTTTGTGAATGAGTAAGTATAGTATGCCTATGCCGAGACAGTTGATTGACTTGACCACGTTGAGACACGCCAGCCGCCCAAGCTTCACGCGACCCTCTTCCACCCGGAGCCGGCTCCGACCACTTAGTCAACGCTGGCACGATCTGAATCGCCCCCAGACGTTCCGGACGAGGAGAATCGGACATTCAAGACATACCCTCATTGGTTGCAGTGCATGTCTATTTTGTTCACGTGAAGGTCAAACGTCAGCCTCTGCGACCTCTGGTGCCTTTCTCCCTTCCGTCGTGCATATGACTTATGTGTCCCCGCACCCTACCCAGAGGATGCCATACCTTGCGCCATCCCATCTTTCTGCCCTGCTACAACTTCCCCACGCGTACCCGACTGCCAAGTTCTCGCTCCCGCCCGGCCCACTCGAACGAGATGCTTTCGAAGTACGAGAGTTTGTGCAGGAATGCGCAATCGGGACTGATGGCGCATTTATGTGGGCGGTCTGGGATCTGGAGAGTTCGAGGACTCGGAGAGAGGTCGTCAGTGAGTCCTCACACTTATTCGTAAGTGTGTTCGCGAGCTGATCTATTGTACAGCTATGGATATCTGCCCAAGCCGGTCCCGTATGCTGCATTAAAGGAGGTGAAATGGTACGCATAGCTGCTATGCCACACGCCTGGTTTGCCTATATCTTCGGCTCTTAGAAATATATTTAATTTATGGGCCGTGGGAAGATCTCTTTCTCCTCGTGGTTTACTTCGTGTACAGTCCGTGGCTCTGATAAATGGCTGTGCTGAACACACGGTTGTGATCCCCGGGACCAGCGGAAGAACTGCGAAAACATACGCTCCTGATGGGATCATTCTTTTTTTTTTTTTTTTGAACAATTTCTATTCCGGAGCAGTACAAAGTACAAAGCCGGTCTTCGGTCGTAGTTACGAGAGAAAGTGGATGAGGGTAGACACGTATAGAACGCATGCGCCAGGCGAAAGGTAAATAGGCTGAGAAAATTAACTCAGACTAGAGGGGCACCTACGCAGAGGAAGCCGGACAAAACATTTCACGGGTAAAAGATAGTGAACACGCGCAAAGACGGCCCGGGAATGATCCGTCCGGGACACCGTCAGGGCCTGTTTGAACAAGGGGTTAGTGGGGGCTGACCGCGATCATCCAGGTCGAACGGTGCCGATAAGGGCCCCGTCTCAGATCTCAGGTCTTGAGGCTGCTCCGGTCTTCTGCAAGAACACCAAGAAGTTGTAGGGGTCGTAGAGCTCCCCTCCAGTGAAAAGGTCGGTAGGCGCCGTGTATCAAGCTCAGTTGGGTGATGTATTGCTCCCTCGCTTGGTCATAGCGCGGGTATTCATATATTCATAAATGAGATGGAGAAAAGATCGGTCCGGGTAGCCACACAGGCAGGCTGACGCTTCCGGGGGGAGGTCCGGTCGATGTCTCTTGGTGTAATCCGACGTGAAGGAGTGCAGCGTGGGGGATCATTCTTTTCAACTATCTGTCATCGCCTTCCTATATCAACAACAGTACGAGTTGGGTGCTGCCATTTGCCATTGCCCTCCTTTTCTTCCCTTCCGTTGCTTTCTATTCCTATTCTCTGTCTTGACTTCGATCTACCATGCCTGCATTAATCCCTGCGGACAATATCGTTGGGGCGTTGTTCATCGGCACCGTCCTCTCGTCCATGTGCGTCTCACTGTCCGTAATACACTATCGCAGCACCTGATCGAGCCCGATCGACCATCTAGTGTCTATGGTATTACATGGTTACAAGTCTATTCCTATTATAGTGATCACTGCTCAAGGGATCAGTGGCCTCTAAAGTCCTTTGTGAGTGCCCCACGTGCTATGTCCCATACTCAGGAATTAACGAAGCCTTTGCAGGTCGCCTTTTTGATGTATACATTTTCGAAAGCTTCGCTATCGAATTTAGTGATTTACAGGCCCGGCCCATGGGCCTGAAGCCAGACCAAGCCAGCCGGCAGAAGACGGGCCGGGCCTTGGCCGATGAGGCAGCCCGGAGTGGCCCGAGGCTCAGGCTCCACATTTGGCTGGCCGCTTTCACGGCCCGTGGCCCGGGCTCCAGTTTCGCAGGGCCGTGCCACATCACAGCCCAACTGAGAATTCATTGCCAGCAATTCCCTGGTCTGATACGCGAGGATTCAAGCTATTCAAGCCTTGATCCGCAGCCCATTGCCTACTGTGCAATTCAGCTCATCTGAAATCGCCACCATGTTGTATTCGAGTACAAAATTCGAGTCTTTTTCAAGGTCTTTTTTTTCCCCCATAGATCATGTCTCCGCGACCCGCCCGCAAAATACTGCCCACCGCAAAATTGACTGCCGAAAACGCAGCTAATTTGGAGCTGACTTCACATCGCAGGGCTGTGGCTGTCGCATCTGGGTGTTTAGCTGCTTCACCTCAACCCTCTTCACCCGTCTCTGCAAGCGTCTCTGAGCCATTCACATCAACAACGCCCGCGGATGTGGATGTGGAGTCGTCATCCCCTGGTCCAGCCCCAACTCGGACTTCAACTAAACGACCCGGCCAGCTCTCATCACACGGTACGCTTGACACTGACGACGACGCAGCTGCTGCCGAGGACGTTCCCAAGGCGAAGAAGCTGAAGAGGACCCCTGGGCAAGGGCTGCAAACCGATGTCTCGATTATTGAGATTGACGATGTCGATGATCTGCAAAATGAACGGCTGAACAAGACCGACCCAACGGCTGATATCAAAGCCTTTTTCACTGCAGTACCTCGCATACCAGGTCAAAACAAAGTGCGCATGCAGTGTGGCCCGTGCGCGTAAGGACTTTGTTTTTTTTTTTTTTTTGTTCGTTTCAGCGTTTTCTTATCGTGTCTCGTACATAGGCAAGGTCTAGGATGCCCCAAGCAAGATAAAATCCTGACAAGCGAACATTCCACACTTCGCCGTCATGCGGCAGCTCTGCACGCAGTACGTCTTGCGTCGTGCTCATCCCATTGGAACCTCTTATTCATCCCGTGTTTACGTCTTAGCAACGCTACCGAAAATGGTGCAACGCAAACAACTTCGATTCCATGCTACCTCGAGATTCCAAGCAGCGCAAGTGCGTTGACAAGGAACCGTCGATCACAGAACATTTTGGCCCCGAAGACCCAAGTGCAAGGCCGATTCCGTTTAGCAACAGGGCTCTCGAGACCGCTGCCCTTGAGTGGCTTATTGAAACAAATCAGGTATGTACTTCATACGTTTATCTCTCCGAGTCTCCCGTACTAATGTACGTGAGTATTATAGCCGATTCAGACATTCGATAATGCCGCGTTCAAGAAAATGCTCGACATCGCGTCCCGAGCACCCCGGAACACCAATATTCGACTTCCCTCATCCAGGCAGTCAAGACCACGCATCATCAAGATGTTCAAGCAACAGCTGTGCTCGTTGCGTGATCGCCTTAATGTTTTTGTTTTTTTGTTTTGTTTTTTTATATGCTTTCAGCTAATATTCTATCGTGTTCATTTATTAGGGCCCCACCGTGAGCGGCGAAGTTAGCCTGACATGTGACGCATGGCAGGCTAGCAATTGTGACGCTTACTTCGCTGTCACTGGCCACTGGATCGAAGAACGCGCACCTGGGAAGTGGACAGTCGAGCAAGCTTTACTCGGATTTGTGCAAATGAACACAGCCCACAACGGCAAACGACTCGGCCGGACACTATACAAGGTGTGCAACCGTCTCCGAATCGTACCCAAGGTAAGTACTGGTTACTTGTGTCTTGTACAACTACTATTTATTACTCTAGGTCGGGCATGTCACCTGTGACAATGCGAAGAACAATGACACCATGCTTCAAGAATTCGCGCGCTGTTATGAACTCAAGACCGGCTCTTCTTTTGATGTCAAACGCCGACATATTAGGTATGTACCACTAATATATTGGCGCCATACACTTTATGATACTTGTTCACGCAGATGTCTTGCACACATCATAAACTTGGCGACGCAAGCACTGATAACAACACGCAGCAAGTCGAAGTTCTACGACGGGAACCAAGATGACGACAACCTTCCAGAAGACCTTGGAGCTACTGTGCGTGATGAAGTCGGCCTCATCCGTACCATCTGCGTGAAGGTATGTCCATTTTGTGTCGAATTCTCGTGTCTAACATGAGGGGATGTAGGCACGCTCCTCAGCTAAACGTAAAGAAGCGTTTAGGGCTATCCAAAGCAGTCGTAACATAAAACCCCTTCAACTCCTCCTCGACATGAAGGTACGGTGGAGCTCAACATACATCATGCTCACTCGCGCTGAGTCATGACGCGAGGTAAGTACACATCTTGTTCTTTGTTGTAGTGTTCCTACTGATCGTGCTGTCGCACAGGTTTTTACGATCACCCGGATCGTCTACGTTTACAGTCCAAGGGACTCTGCGTTTACAGTCCAAGGGACTCTGCGTTTACAGTCCAAGAGACTCTGGGCGGGCCAAACGGGCCGGGTCGCTGACTAAGCGAGAGAGCGGTGACAGGACAAGACTCTGCAATTAAGCAGAGGGGACAAGGTGAGACTGGAAGTGGGATATATTATGAACAAGACCAGAATGCCGACTACAGAGGAGAATACAGCAGACTATATACTCAGAGACAAAGGTGTACATAAGCTGTATGCCAGCGCAACATATCCGTTAGAAATTTCTAGAACACAGAAGAAGCAAGGGTGAAACATAGAACAATACAGCAGAAAGATCAGATAACCTGATCTCTAGATATAACACAATCTGTAATCTGTAATCAAATCAGAAATCAGTATGAGTCCAGAAACAAGTTTTAAGAAATCTGGAATGTCACGTGATCGTGACACAGGTGATCGACAAATTTATCATGGAACTTGGACTCGATGAACCCAACACCGAGAAGCGGCGCAAGATAATGGCCCTCTCCCCGGACAAGGAAGAATGGACGCGCGTGAGTCTGTTCTGTAATATTCTCCAGGTAAGAAGTACAACTACGTGCTCGAATACTACTGATCCGTTTCCTTTATTCAGCACGCAAGTGATGCCCAGCAAGCGTTCTCGTCCTCCTCAACGCCAACCCTTCAAAACGCACTCCCGGCATTGGAGAGGATGCACGCAGCGTGGGAGAAGGCCTCGAGCAAACCCCGCTATGTGGGCTTTGCACCTGCTCTTGACGCAGGAATGAGGAAGCTCGACGAATATTACCAGCGCTCTGCTGCATCTGATGCCCATATCATGGCTATGGGTACGAATTTATTACTTTCTCACTTGTGTGCTGATCAGAGTTCGGCGGCGCAGTCCTCAACCCCAAGAAGAAGATGGGGCATTTCGTGAAGCACTGGCCAGTGGACCTTGTCGAGGAGGTCGAAGAACTCGTCCGCAAACGTGTAAGTTACTAATTGACATTATATCTGTTTTACATGTTACTGACGTTACTATCGAGTTCGTTGAGCGTTATAACGAGAGGAACAAAAACAAACAGCCGCAGGTCACACGCGTTCGCAAGACAGCCCCAAAACGTGAACGCCAGAACATTGTCGATACGGACTCCGAGTCGTCATCTGATGAAGATTGTCAACAAGTCACCAACACGGGCGACAGCATGCTAGAAGAATGGAACTTGTACCTCAATGCACGCGACGTTGTGCCAGAGGACATCGGGATAGTCCACTGGTGGGGGGTATGTATCGCGCGTTTACTTCCGGACTACAATCTCACTATACATTTACTCTAGTTGTGTGGGGGCCGCTACCCGACATGGCAGTCACTCGCTCGTGACTATCTTGCAGTCATGGCCTCATCCGTGTCCAGTGAGAGGGCCTTTTCAGCAGCTGGCATCACGATATCCAAGCGCCGCAACCGCCTCGATGCCGACATCGTTGAGGCTTTACAGTGCCTCAAGTGGCTCATCAGTCAAGACCTCATGGTAAGGACCCTTAGCGTTGCTGAGGAAGAACAAGAACTCGATCACGCAGACGAACAACCTACAAACCAAGACAGCACGGCGATTGAGGTTGTAGATGCAGATGATGACCTTTTGGTGGAAGGTGCCGACGAGGACGGTGACAGTGATGGGAATGACACAGAGGTAGTAGACTTATCTGGGTCACAGCTCTAGAGTAGATTCAGTGTCGAATGTTCAGTCGTGACTCGCGCGTTGTGTCAACTTGTGTGACTTCAAAACACCACGGCTTGCAAGCCCTATAAGCCGACATCATGGTATAAAGCCGTGGCTTTCAGGCCAGGATAGGCCTAAGCCCTTGGAAGCCACGGGTGAAAGCCCTGGCCCCTTAGTTGTGAAGCCCTGGGCCACCAAAAGCCAGGCCTTTCGCCCGGCTTCCGGGCCGAGCCGGGCCTGTAAATCACTATATCGAATACATGATGGTAACATCATCTAGGCTCGTTGACACGGTCAACCTAGTTTTCTGTATTTATACGAGTTATCAATTTGGCGTCACAAATTTTGGGGATTATCAATCCAACCAATTTGACCCATGGTGAGCCGATCAAAAAGTACTGTCACAGTGTTGTTAGTTGAGGTTCTCATGGACCTTCTAGGAGCCAAGCTGTACGTCTACTGTATCACGGAGTTCATCCTGAGACTAACAAATTTCTGAAGGCGATAACTTTATCTGCCAGTGCGTTAGTGTGTTGTGACCAACTTTGTCCGCGATTCTTATACATATGCGATCAGTTGTTTTGGCAATCTCTGTAGAGCAGTTCGTTAGTCATGCTGAATTCGTGAAGCAATTTACTGAAAGGATGTAGCTTCTACGCGTATAGGGTCTATCATCGTGAGTTTCAAGTTACTGACGTTTGTCTTCTGTGAGACTTACTTTATTCCAGTGGGCGGGGGCTCTCCATACCTGCCAGCAGCGATCGTACGTCCACACAATTTATTCGCAGCTGGCACCCATTTACATGAGCAGTCCGTCACCTCACTGACAGAATTCGGTCAGTTCCTCCGCAGTAGCATTCCTCCGGACTTTCACCTTATTTTCAACCGACTTTGGTAAGGCCTTGGGATCTGTACGTTTCTCCCTTCTGTCCCTTTATTTATGTGTCGCTAAGGCATTATCCTCGTCTTCAGTGTTCAGTGCAAAAGTGTCAGTCGTAGTTGCACATGTTCTTTCCTTGTTTTTTCTCACAGATTTTGCATATAGCCTGAAGCACACGCACGACCTGGACCCACCCAATTTTAAGGCACGATTTCTCGTCGTCTGATGATGTGGGCTGCGGTCTCTAATCCCCATTCATACCAGGGGTTTTTTATTGCTACATTGATTCCCAAGGTCCCCTGCGACGCCCTCGTTACTGTTGGAATGGTTTATCACTTCTTGAGTAGCCGCACTCAAATCCGGAGCCTGAGGTACGTTCGCCCCTGAACATTGCAAAATCGCCGATCTCCTGTTTATACTGGTTCTTTCTCTAGAACAAACAATGTGTTGAACAGTCTCACGATTTATTTTATCAATTGTGGCACACTTCACTTGTGAGCCAGTGCGCCAATCGGTGTCAACTTGTTTTCTGACAATTGTGATATTTTACAGAATGTCTGCTACCGTTACCATCACCTTGGTACTGTTCACATTTACCCCCTGTGTCCTCTGGTCAAATATTGACTCCTTGAACGAAGTTCGCCAAGTATCCAGATATACTCATATATATCCCGACCTACTTCATCATGTTTCGTCTCTCTCTCTGTGCGTTCATGGCCATGTGCGTCTTTGTTCGTTATTTCTTGAGATCTTCCTGGTTCCTGACATTCTATCCCAGCCTGAATTCACGAGATTACCTCCGCGCGACGCTCGACGGACCGGGAGGTGTCGTTACTACGTTCATCCAGCTGAAGGTACGCGCAGGTAGTACCACAGTCCCGTGGGGCGCTCAAGATACGACGGAAGCAAGCGCCAACACGGCTGTCCCGAAGAGTCTTCCACCAGCTTTTGTTTCCTCCAATACACCGTCTGAGGACGGTGTCATAGCTTTCGACAGAGAAAAGTACCCAGTACCCCCTGTGATCCGATTAGGTTCAAGCTAGAGTGGGAGAGTGTGATATACGAGTACACGCCGCGGCCGGGAGAACCGTAGCGATGGAGTGATTCCGTTCTAGAGACACACTTTCGAGCCCAGAACTATTCGACAGTACAAGTAATTGCAAGTTAATTTGTGTAACTCACACTGGCACGGAGAACTGACGCATTTACTGCGTCAATTTTACGATAATCACACTACCCAGACGTGTCCAGCTTGTGAAACAGTAAGCCGACTCAGAGATCTTTGACGCCTGTCGCCTTTGCACACTTCTTCAGTACGTGTTCGACCTCATCTCTGGTCGGCGTTCGTCAGACCACAGGAGTTATGGGAAAATACGAACCTTGAAGTGAACCCACTTCAAGCCAGAATGGTGCGCGGGCATCCCGCTCATTCAGGCTATACCTCTCACACATCGACCACGATGTTTGCGATTCTGGCGAGCTTGCGCATCACCACTTCACGCCTTTCCCTGCACTGCTTCACTTACTGGTTAAAAAATTACCGGAATGGGAGGGACTTGCATCCCGTATAGTGAGCACTTGGAGTAATAGACAAGGGATGGTTCAGGGGGCAATGTATAGGACCTTGAGGGCAGGCGGCTAGAGAGGCTTCAAGTTATATTGCACTTCGAGACCGCAAGACGTCAGGAAGTAGTCATGTGGTGAGGTTAGCCATCTCGCGCTTCGAGTTTTCCAAGGGCCCCGGGGCGGCACTGGCAAAGAGGGAACAAACCCTCGCTTCACTTAAGTCAGTCGGGTTCAGGGGCACATATCGCGGCGGTCCGGACTCTGGCCTGGATAGCGCGCCTGTCTCCTGAAGAAATTTGCATAGTTTTTTGAACTTTTTTCCCCCGGGTGGTGGGCAGTGGAGCCACAGGAGCACGAGGTGTTTTCGGGCGGGTCCGAGTCATTGGTGCGGAAGCGTTGGATGTCCGTGCCCGTGAAGGCGTGGTCCACCGCTATTTGCAACGCCGTTGATGCGGTGCGCCTCGTGTATTATTCCTCACGCGTCTCACGGCTAGGGGGCACCTTACTATAAGGTCTTAATGTGTCTCATAAATGTAGGCTCACCAGCTACGACCAGTCTGTAACCCTGTTATGTAGTACCCCGGAATAAACATGGATCCAAAAAAAAAAAACCACGAAATTCACCTTGGTTTTCACAAAACCTCAATGCAAAACCTTTCGGAAAAAACCCCAAAGCTTCTTACTGTAAACCTGAAACCTACTGTAAAAATTCATTCTTATGGCTCTATTGAATCCCAGCGATGTTCCTGGTTTTCTCAACTCAAGCGTGTTCGATGATACGGCCGCTGACCGTTTCTGACCAACAACCTGACTAACAGCCGACTACGGCCGACTTTCCTTTTTTTTTTTATACTGAAAACGCTACTTCGTGTTCGTGGCTCTGATAAACGGCTCTGCTGGACACACTGTTAAGCATCAACTCAAGGTTTCCACACGGTCGACCCCCGGAGCCAGCGGAAGATCACTGGCCGACGTGAAATGTACGCTCCTGATAGGATCATTTTCCTCGAATATCCGTCATCGCCTTCCTACTTGTGCCGGCTCCATGACAGACGCCTTTATTAACTGCGCTGCGAGTTGAGTAATCGACTGCTCCCATTGTCCTCCCTTTCCGCTGCCGTCAACTCATTCTCTCTGTCTTGACTTTTATCTGCAATGCCTGCATTAATCCCTGTGCACAACATCCTTGGGGCTTTGTTCATCGGCACCGTCCTCTCGTCTGTGTGCGTCTCACTGTCCGTAATACACTATCGCAGCACCTGATTGCGCCCGATCGACCATCTAGTGTCTATGGTGTTACATGGTTGCAAGTCTATTCCTACTATAGTGGTCAATGCTCGAGGGATCGGTGGCCTCTGAAGTCCTTTGTGAGCCCCCCCACGTACTGTGTCCCATACTCGGGATCTTAATGAAGCCTTTGCAGGTCGCTTTTTTGATGTATACATTTTCGAAAGCTTCGCTATCAAATACATGATGGTAACATCATCTTCGACTAGGCTCGTTGACACGGTCAACCTAGTTTTCTGTATTTATGCGACTTATCTTGGTGGCGTCACGAACTTTGGGGATTATCAATCCATCTTAACCGACCCATGGTAAGTCGATCGAAAAGTACTGTCACGGTGCTGGTTGAGGTTATTATGGGCAATCTAGGGGCCAATCTGTACGTCTACCGTAACACAGAGCTCGTCCTGAGACTTACCAATTCCTAAAGGCGATATCATTATCTGCCAGTGCGCCAGTCTGTTATGACCAACTTTGTCCACAATTCTTATACATATGTAATCAGTTGTTCTTGGAATTTCTGTACAACAGTGCGTTTCCATGGGGAGTTAATGAATCAGCTCTTACTGAAATGGACGTAGCTTCTACGCGTATAGGATTTATCGTCGTGAGTTTACTGACGTTTGTCATTTTGTGAGACTTACTTTATTCCAGTGGGCGGGGGCTCTCCATACCTGCCAGCAGCGATCGTACGTCCACGCAATTTATTCGGAGCTGGCACCCACTCACATGAGCAGTCCATCACCTCACTGACAGAATTCGGTGAGTTCCTCCGCAGTAGCATTCCTCCGGACTTTCTTCTTATTTTCAACCAACTTTGGTAAGGCCTTGGCCTCGGTATGTTTTTCCCTTCTGTTCCTTTATTTGTGCGTCGCTAAGGCATCACCATCGTCTTCAGTGTACAGTGTAAAAATGTCAGCCGTAGTTGCACATGCTCTTTTCCTTGTTTTTTTCTCACTGGTTCTGCATATAGCCTGATGCACGTACACGACCCGGACCCGGGCACCTTCGAGGCACGTTTTCCCCTCGACTGATGATCTGGGCTGCGGTCTCTAATTGCCGTTCATACCAGGGGTTTCTCCTTTCTACATTGATTCCCAATGTCCCCTGCGACATCCTCATTACTGCTGGAATGGTTTATCGCCTCTTGAGTAACCGCACTCAAGTCCGGAGGTACGTTCATGCCCGAACATTGACAAACGCCAATCCCCTGTTTATTCCGGCTCTCTGTAGAACAAACAACGTGTTGAACCTTCTCGCCATTTATTCTATCAATTGTGGCACACTTCACCTGTGAGCTAGTGCACCAATCAGTGTCAACTTGTTTTCTGACAATTGTGCTATTTTACAGAGTGTCTGTTATCGCTTCCATCACCTTGGTACTGTTCACCTTTACCCCTGTGCCCTCTGGTCAAATGTTGACTCCTTGAACGAAGTTAGCCAAGTATCCAGATACACTAATATACATCCCGGCCCTCTTCATCAGGTTTCGGCTCTCTCTCTGCGCGTTCATGGCCATGTACGTCTTCCTTGTTCGTTATTCTTTTGAGATATTCCTGATTCCTGACATTCTATTCCAGCCTGAACTCACGAAATTACCTCCGCGAGACGCTGAACGGACCGAGAGGTGTCGTTTCGTTTACCCAGCTCAAGGTACGCACGGGTACCACAGTCCCGTGGAGCGCGCAAGATCCGACGGCAGCAGGTGCCAGCACGGATGTCCCGAAGAGTCTTCCACTAGCTTTTGTTTCCTCCGACACATCGTTCTCAGACGGTGTCATAGCTTTCGACAGAGAAAAGTACCCAGTGCCCCCTGTGGCCCTATTAGGTTCGACTAGTAGAGTGGAAAAGAGTGATACTGTGTATGAGCGCACGGGAGAACAGTAGCGACGGAGTGATTACATTGTAGGGGCTCGTTTTCGAGCCTTATAACTATTCGTACAGTACAAGTGACTACAAGTAAATTTGTGTAACGTACGTCGAGCTAACGCATTTACAATACTGTGTCATTTTTATCTACACTACACAAACATGACATGTAGAGCTTGTGATATAGTAAGCTGGCTCGGAGTCCTTTAGCGCCTTTCGCCTTTGCACACTTCTTCAGTGCGTAGTCGACCTCATTCGGCTCTCTGGTCGTTTGTCAGACCATAGAAAGTCACGGGAAATTCGAACCTTTGAAGTGAACCTCTCTCGACGTCGATTACGATGTTTGCGATTCTGGCGAGCTTGCGCCTTGGCTTGCGCGTCACCATTTGACGCTCTTCCCTTCGCTGCTTCACTTACTGGTATGACAATTATCAGAATGGGTGATTGTTTGAGGATCCGGAATTATATGTATGACTTGCATCTCGCATGGTGAACACTTGGAGTAATATTCCAGCGACGGGGGCGACTATAGGACGTCGGTTACCAAAGCACTTCCCCCCTTGAGGGCTAGAGAGAGTACGGATACGGATTGAACTCCCTAATAAACAAATCGGACTTGCCGATTTGGGAAGTAGTCACGTGGTAAGGTTAGTTGGCTTGACGCGCTTCGCCGTCATCTACCCAGCTACATCTACCCGACCAACGCGACTTCCCCACATGACGCTGATCCAGTCTCGACGCCTACCCCTCCACGTAGGACTCAGGGTCGTAAGAACCCAAAATATCCCGCATTCGCTCAAGTATTAGTCGAGAAACCTCATGAGTGGAATCCACCGCTAAGCAGAGAGAGAGAGAGAGGTACACATTGAAGGTATAGAAGACGCTCAGAAGTGGCTAGATGTGCCGGAGGTTATGGTGCATGTAAATCTGCCAGAGGTGAGGTGGAAGGCTGCGAATGGGATGGGTCTGTCCTACTCAGCTTGACTGACGCGACACTTAGTCACAGCGGATATGGGTCAGAATGTTTATCGTGACCTCGTCGGCGAAACGAAGGCACTTTTGACCTTCTCGTATGTTGGCTGACCCTTGCGTTCTCCCGTCCAATATCCCACTCTAAACGAACTTTCAGATGGAGCGCCTTCACCCGATGCACGTCCTTCATATACTCTGGCCCGTGGTTGACTTGCATAGATCTTTCTAGAGGCCCCGTCGAAGAATGCTGTCCTTCGTGCAAGAGCAAAGAGGACCGCGCTAGTCGAGGCCTACGTCTTCTTTGTGAACGAGCAGGTATATGATTGTGCCGAGACGGTTGATTGACTTGACCACGTTTAGGCGCACCACCCGCCGAATTTCACCCTGAGCGGACCCCTACCACTTAGTCAACATTCCGGACAAGGAGAGTCTATTGTTCTCATTATGTGAACATCAAGATGATGTAATGTTGTAGGCCGAACGTCTGGCTCTGCAACATCTGATAGCTTGCGCCCTTCCACGGATCATACACCTTATTTGCCCCGCGGGGCACGCCATACCATCGTTATATCATGCTACTACTTCCCAATGCGCACCCTATTGCCAAGCTCTCGCCCCCACCCGCCTACTTGAGCAAGGTGCTTTTGATGCACAAAAGTTTTGTACAGGAAACTGCACTCGGGACGGATAGCGGAGTGGTGGGGGCGTATGTGGGATTAAAGCGGTGCGCGTAGCTGTATTGGCCATGGCAAGATCACTTCTTTCTCGTCATGATTTTACCTCATGTGGGTGGCTCTTGTCCGCGGCTGTGCCGCGGCTGGACAGACTCCAGGTCCACTGCCATACACAAGGTTATATGTGAACTCAAGATTCCCAGACTATCTTGTGGACACGATGCGGGCTCGTGAGCTTGCCCTACCTTCACAACCACATAGGTACCGCATAGTTTATCATATGTTTACTATGTATTGTATCTCTATGTCAATGCCATATCACAGAGCACTATCTATAAGGAAGCAACTTCCTTAAAGTTCAAACCAAGCCCTAAACTACATACGTGAAGATAGAAGTCTTTTCCGCGGGCTTGGGAACAGGGGTGTCAATGACGCAAAGTAAACAAACAAACAACACCGTCAGGACCCAGAACATGTGCAGAAGGACGCAGTCTCACGGGACCACCTGGTTATTCTCGTAGCAACGAACCAAGGGAGTGACAGGACCGGATTTTTTGACATCATGTCAGAAAAAAAAATTCGGCCATTTTCGGAAACCCCCTCCTTCCTTCCTCACTTTGCATAGCCTTCTTCCGACTGCACGATTCAGGCTCGACAACCTCCTCAACCTTAGGGAGTTCTGGAACTCCTGACGTGGTAACCTCGCTGCCCTTCGACGACATTGAGGCGGTCTTATGTTTCCGAGTCCCTCTACTTCTTGATGGTTGGGGGAATGTGCAACTTAGTAGTATAAGCTGTTCTTATGTTCCTTTAATTGAGAGCCAGGAATCACACCGGAGCGAGCACCAGTTGAGTGGTGAGGGTTCTCTTTCTCAGCAGTGGTCAAGGGGGTACCAGAGGAAAGGACGAGACTGGTGGTCGAACAAGAAGTTGGGAAGTGAGGGTGTGGACGGTCACGTTCCCAACGGTGGATGACTTGAAGGGCTTGGATAACAAATGCGCGAGTAGCCATGTTGTATTTGTACGCTTGTCCTCCTTTTCAATGTCAGTGCCTTTATTAACATCATCATTATGGACCTTGTCATTGGTAGAAGGGATTTTGAGGACGCTGCACCATGGGGGCTAGCTCGCCGCTCACTTCCTAACTAGGAAGGTCCAAATTTTTGTTTGGGCCTCCACCCAAGCCTCCTCCGTCCCACCCACACTGTTCGGGAATCCGGACCCACCTTTTCTTTTGGACCATGTTTATTCGGCACATACGTAGTACAAGACCGGACTTCAACTACAGAGTAGCGAAAAATTGGATCGTAAACTAGAGCCGAGACTCCTGCGAGACTCACGTGCGTTCGACAAGAGTAAATAGGCAGAAGCCAGATGGTCACCGGTCACCTCCCAGAGGAAAACCGAGACAAGTGTCAGATAGGTAAACGAGAACGGAACATGTTTTTTTTCCCCGCCACCCCCTCGCAACGACTCGGAGCTTGCTTCCAGAACACGGTAGTCCATTGATTTGGAGCCACTGCTGTTGTGGATTGTGAAGTGCGTACGTTCCGCGGGAACCAACTCTTTTTCATCACCTTCCTATTATTGCAGGCGCCGTGACAGACACCTTTATCAACAGTGCTGCGAGTCGAGAAATCGACCGCTTCCATCGCCCACCTTTCTTCCCTTCCGTTTGCTGTTGATTCTTATTCTCTGTCTTGATTTTTGTCTGCCATGCCCGCATTAATCCCTGTGGACAACACCCTTGGGGCATTGTTTATTGGCACCGTCCTCTCGTCTATGTGTGTGTCCCACTATTTGTAATACAATGCCGCACGACCTGATCGAGCCCGATCCGCCATCTAGTTTGTTTGGTGTCACCTGGTTGCAAGTCTATTACTACTACGATGATCACTGCTCAAGGGATCGGTGGCCACTGAAGTCTTTTGTGAGTGCCCCTATGTGCGACGTCCCATGGTCGGGATCTCAATGAAGCTTTTGCAGGTCGCTTTTTTGATGTATACATTTTCGAACGTTTCGCTATCCAATGCGTGATAGTGACATCGTCTTCGACTAGGCTCGTTGACACGGCCAACCTAGCCCTTGTTATCTACGGGTCCTATCGTGTTGTCATCACAAATTTTGGGGATTATCAATTCAACACATTCACAACGGTCTCATGGTAAGCAACTCCAAAGTACTGTTCTGGTTGAGGTTCCTATGTGCCATCTAGGGGTCAATCCGTACGTCTGCCGTGACACAGAGCTCGTCCTGAGACTTACAAAAGCGAATATCTTTTAAAGGCGGTAACTCTATCTGCCAGTGCGCTAGTCTGCTATGACCAAGTTTTTTCTGCGTTGCTTATGTATATGTAACAGTTGTCATTGATGTTTCCGTACAGCAGTACGTTTTCGTGGGCCCATGAGGCACTTTTTACTGAAAGGGCCTAGCTTCTACGCGTATAGGATCTATCACCGTGAGTCTACTGGCGTTTTTCATCTGCGCGGGACCTACTCTAGTCCAGTGGGCGGGCGTTCTCCATACCTGCCAGCAGCGATCGTACGTATACCCTTTTTTTTTTCGGAGCTGGCACCCACCCACATGAACAGTCTGTCGTCTCACTGACAGGACTCAGTGAGTTCCTCCACAATAGCACTAATTGAGACATCCACCTTATCCTTGTAAGGTTTTGGGACTGGTATGTTTTTCCCTTCTGTCCCTTTATGCGTGGGTCGCCAAGGCATTATACCCGTATTCAGCGTACAGCACAGAAGTGTCAGCCGAAGTTGCACACGTTTTCTTTTCCTTGTTTTTCTCACATGTTCTACATATAGCCTACATCACACACACGACCTGAGCCATTCTTTTGAGGTGCGTTTTCTCCTCGTCTGACGATGTGAGCTGCAATCTCTAATTGCCGTCATACCGGGAGTTTTCCGTTTCTTCATTATCTTGCAAGGTCCTCTGCGACGTCCTCATTACTGTTGGAATGGTTTATTACCTCTTGAGTAATCGCACTCAGGTTCGGAGGTGCGTTCGTGCTTGAGCACTGCAAAAATCTCCTTTCTCTGTTCACACGGCTCTCTCGCTAGAATAAACAACGTGTTGAACCTTCTCGCCATTTATTTTATCAATTGCGGTACACTTCACCTGTGAGCCAGTGCACCAATCGGTGTCGACTTCATTTTCTGACAATTGTGCTATTCTGCAGAGTATTTTCGATCTCTTGTGTCACCTTGGTACTGTTCACTTTCACCTCCTACCGCCTCTTGTCAACCATTGACTCCCTGAACGAAGATGGCTATGTCTCGAGATACGCTCATATACATCCCGTCCCTCTTCATCATGGTTCGGCTTTCACTCTGCGCATTCATGGCCATGTGCGTCGTCTTCGATCGTTATTCCTTTGCGAACTTCCTGATTCCTGACATTCTATGCCAGCCTGAACTCACGAGATTACCTTCGCGAGACGCTCGACGGGCCGGAAGGTCTTGTCACGCTCACCCAGCTCGAAGTACGCACGGTTACCACAGTCCCTTGGGGCGCGCAAGATACAGCGGAAGCAATCGCTAACAAGGCTATCCCGAAGAGTCATCTACCACTTTCTGTTCCCTCTGACACATCATCCTCAGACAGTGTGACAGCTTTCGAGGAAGGTACTACCCACGCCCTGTAGTCGAGGTCGTATATGAGCGGGTAGATATATATAAACCATCTGGCTTAGATCCATTCCGTCCATGCGTACCGACGTTTCAATTGTCGGGATGGGCTACTATACCTCCAACATTGCCAAACATGCCTTTTTTTTGACTATACCGATGTTCGGCGCAGAGATAGCTGGCGATCAATCATTGCAAAAAGGACGATGCCCTCTGGTGGGCGTAGATTACTCAGGGCTATCACGATTGGCGTGCGCCCGATCTTATGTTCTACTGTATAGTACTGTGAAGTTCAGCGCTCGCTGCCAAATGAAATTACTCCTTAATGCCATCTCCTCACCCCCCTCGCTCCCTTGACCTCCGGCCAGCTTTCCATACTTACTGTATACGGCAGGACGCTCTACGACAACAATTGGGGGATCACCCGATCGCGTATTATTAATAAAAGATGGGGGATGGCGTCACGGTCAAATTGGGATCGTCCCAAGGATCGTCCCATCGAGTGGTAGTAGTACGGTTGCATGTCAGTGTCTGCCTTCCGACTCAGAGTTATGATGCTCGACTCTGTTGCGGTCATGCTTCCGACTTCTTTGAAAGACTATGGTCGCATTTAGTGGCTCGTTGAGAGCCCAGCACCGGCAGATGCGAGTCTTCAGTTCGTCACTGCTTTCAGCGTATCCCTCCAAAATCGCAGGCTTTGCAAGCGCCCAAATAAGCGCCGTCACCAAACACTGCCGGCAGAATTTGACGCTGTTGGATTGGCTTATTATTTTCCAGTTCGGTGATGTCGAGGGCAATACATACCGATACACGGGAACACTGCGCGGACATACGCGCACACGACAACAAACACGAAACGTACCGAGACGCTTTCGTACACCGAGAACGACAACACGTTTAATTCACCACAGACTTCAACTATAGAGCTTGCTACAGAGTAATGAAAACTTGAGCGAAAATTTAGATCGTAAAGTAGAGCCGAGACTCACGCAAGGACTCACGTACTAGTCAAGGTACTAGTAGTCATTGGAGAAGAGTAAATAACGGAAGCCAGCTGATGGTCACCAGCCACCTCGAGGAAAACCGAGACAAGTGTCTGAGGCTCAGATAGAGAAATGGGACTATCCATTTTATGAAATGAGAACGGAACGAGTCTTTTTTCCTTGCCAGTTCCCGCCAGTTCCCGTCACCCCTTGCAACGAGCTTGCTTCGGGCTGAATATGGTAATCGATTGATCGGACCCAGAGCGGCGTCGTGGGTTGTGATTCTTGTGAAACGCCCCCACACGGCGGGTACGTTCCGAGGGAGATCACATATCGTCGCCTTCCTATTCGTGCAGGCGCCATGACAGCCTGAGACGCCTTCAAGGACGCCTTTATCAACAGTGCTGCGAGTCGAGAAATCGACCGCTTCCATTGCCCACCTTTCTTCTCTTCCGTTGCTGTTAATTCTTATTCTCTGTCTTCATTTTTGTCTTCCATGCCCGCATTAATCCCTGTGGACAACACCCTTGGGGCATTGTTTATTGGCACCGTCCTCTCGTCTATGTGTGTCCCACTATTTGTAATACAATGTCGCACGACCTGATCGAGCCCGATCCGTCGTCTAGTTTGTATGGTGTCACCTGTTTGCAAGTCTATTACTACTACAATGATCACTGCTCAAGGGATCGGTGGCCTCTAAAGTCCTTTGTGAGTGCCCCTACGTGCGACGTCCCATGGTCGGGATCTTAATGAAGCTTTTGCAGGTCGCTTTTTTGATGTGTATATTCTCGAAAGTTCGCTATCCAATGCGTGATAGTGACATCGTCTTCGACTAGGCTCGTTGACACGGCCAACCTAGTCTTTGTTATCCACGAGCCCTATCGTGATGTCATCACAAATTTTGGGGATTATGAATCTAACGCATTCAAAGAAGTCTCATGGTAAGCAACTCCAAAGTACTGTTCTGGTCGAGGTTCCTATGTGCCATCTAGGGGTCAATCCGTACGTCTGCCGTGACACAGAGCCCGTCCTGAGACTCACATCTTTCTGAAGGCGATAACTATATCTACCAGTGCGCTAGTCTGTTGTGGCCGACTCTTTTCCGCAATTCTTATGCACGTGTGACCCAGTTATGATTGAGGTTTCTGTCCAGCAGTACGTTTTCATGCCGAGCTCGCGGAGTAAATTTTATTGAAGAGGACGCAGTTTCTACGCGTATAGGATCTATCGTCGTGAGTTTATTGGTGTTATTCGTCTGTGCGAGACTTATTCTCGTTCAGTTGGGAGGGGTTCTCCATACCTGCCAGCAGCGATCGTACGTCTACGCAATTTATTCGGAGCTGGCATACTCACTCACATGAGCAGTCCGTTGTCTCATTGGCAGAGGTCGGTGAGTCACTCTGGGTAGCACGCCTCGAGATTTTCACCCTATTTTCATCCGACTTTGGTAAGGTATTGGGACCGGTGTGTTTATCCCTTTGGTCCCATGATTTGTGGGTCGCTAAGCCATTACCCTCGTCTTCAGTGTACAGTACAAAAATGTTAGCCGCAGTTCCGCATGTTCTTTCCCTTGGTTTTTTCTCACGGGTTTTGCATATAGCCTGAGGCACGCACACGACCAGAGCAGTCGCTTTGAGGTGCGTTTTCTCCTCGCCTGATGATCTTGGTTTCGATCTCTACTAATTGCCGCTCATACCAGGAAATTTTAATTCCTACGTTATCTTGCAAGGTTCTCTGCGACATTCTTATCACTATTGGAATGGTTTATTACCTCTTGAGTCGTCGCACCCAATTTCGGAGGTACGTTTGTGCTTGAACATCGCAAATGTCGTTACTCTGTTTACGCTCTTGCTAGAACAAACGACGTATTGAACCTTCTCGCGATTTATTTTATCAATTGCGGCACACTTCACCTGTGAGCCAATGCATCGACTGGTGTTAACTCCTTTTCTAATAAATTGTACTATACAGAGTGTTTGCCATCTCTTGTGTCACTATGGTACTGTTTACTTTTACCACCCGTATCCTCTTGTCAAATATTGACTCCTTGAACAAAGCTCGCCAAGTATCGAAATACGCTCATATACATCCCGTCCCTCTTCATTATGATTCGACTCTCACTCTGCGCATTCATGTCCGTGTGCGTCTTCTTTGTTCGTAACTCCTTTGCGATATTCCTGACATTCTACCCTAGCCTGAATTCACGAGATACCCTCCGCGAGACGCTCGACAGGCGGGAAGATGTTGCCATGGATACGAGCCGGGGTCGTATAGTCCCGTGCGGCACGCAAGATACAACAGAAACTAGCACCAAGACGGCAGCTTCGAAGGGTCTCCCACTTTTAGACTTCTCCGACCCGTCGTTCTCGGATAGTGTGATAGCTTTCGACAGAGACAAGTACCCAGGGTCTTCAATTAACGGTATGAGCGGGTACTAGATATATGGAAACCACTGGGCTATGCATTGATTCATTTCGTGCGTGGGTTGTTTCGCTTTCCTGGTTGGGCACTTGGGCTACAATCCAAAAAATTTCAAAAGGCGCTTTTTGTTTTTGACTGTACCTGTACACATAGCCTTGCTTGCGAAGAGACTGCTGGCAGTCACGTGATGACAAATCGCTCTTCCAAATGTTGCTAAGTTACTCAAGAAGTTACTGTATCGCGCTCTGCAATGTCTCCAACACATCTGTCATAGATGTCCTTTCCGGCTGGACCAGTGCGCTCAATCGGGCTTCGAACCGTGGTGAGTCTCATCTGTTCGTTACATAGTTACACTCCTGGTTACACTGCAGCCTATTTTCTCACACCTGCTAGAAAAAGCGAGCTGAGTCACTAGTCCACTACTCATCTGGGTAAATTCCAACGACGATCCGGATGAATTATGTCCCAGGTGGACTCAAATTGACAGAAAGCGCTGCATGGCCGCTGAAACTCTACAGGCGGTTTGATAAAGCCTTCCCTTAGTTTGACAGTACCTGACTGGCGGCCTGTTACTGGGCGTACATTGTTTTCTCATGGTTGTCGTTAGGAACCTTGTTAGGAACAGGTGCGTGGTATCACACACGCCAGCTATAGCATCACTTACGACCTCGCTCTTGTAAAGCAAGTTGTCAAGAATATCCCATTGGACTTAGTCGATAACATTAAACTCGGTGAAGCTTACTGTAAGTGGATCAAAAAACACGCTGCGTCAAGCGCTGCGTGCTCCCCCTTACTTCTCACGCAGGATGGTCTCCTCGTCAGATATCAATTTCCCACTGTCAGCCTCATGCATGGCGTGCTATTCTTGCTTTCACACGCCATTCCAGGGTTCGTCTACTACCAGAAGAGAGTACCTGGTTCCTATGATCTTTAGCCATAGGACGCCATTACGTGATGGCGCACGTGCGCCACTCATCTTCTCTGCGGAACATCGATCTATGCGGACGAACTCAGCACCATGATATATCGCACCCCTGTCCGCAACATGAGCGCGTTGCATCCCATTCGGTACTGCTTCACCGCCCACGTCGTCCTCCCTCAGCCTTTCTTAGTTCTGAGTAATGGGTGAGATTCCAGAGGTGGTCCACGCAGCGTTCCCTGCACCCCGTTGTTGATGTAGTATGGTCGCGGCGTGTTGCTGCTTCGACTCTTTGACCTCTCTGGGTACCACTTATTCCTCTTCTTTGGCGTGGTACTGCTCCTAGTATCCGTAGCATTGTCGCTTGACGCACTACTAAATCTTGATCTCGTTGTCGGCGTTGGGCTTACTCATCTCAATGTCTGATTGAGTAGTCCCTCTTGTAGACCGGGCGGATCAGTACAGACTCGGGCGCACAGGCTGGGCATATCTTTGTACCGATTATGACGGTCACGCCCATTGTCACCCTTGTTCGATTTACTGGCTGCACTAGAAACATCCATTCTTCCTTGTACGGTTTACTTGGTGTACGTGGCACTTATCAACGGCTATGCTGGATTGACCCCAGAAGTCCATGTCAACTGTTACGCATAAAACAAGCATTTCTAGATACAGTATTGTTGGAGGCAAGGCCGGAGGTGCCTCGGGAAGTGCGGTCATACGTGTCATGATCAGCAAAGCAAAGCCAGCGACTCTGAGTTGCACTGGGACCGGGAATCGGCGAGACTTGCTGTAGAATATACTTTCACATAGGGAGAAGATCTTAGCGGATAACGTTCCCATCGTCTTCTGCCATTGTCCTCCAGGATCGTCTCGCGACCGTTGTTGCTGGACTCGTGGCTTGTGCGTATAGCGGGGGAAGGGATGAGTTACGCTTCCAGTGTAAGGGCTTCAATCGCGATCCCTCAGGCCTCAGGCTCCGCGCAGAGACAGGAACACGCTGAAAGGCAGTGACTAAGACCCGCATCTGTCAATCCTGGATTCTCAACCAACCACTAAGTGCGACTATGGTCTTTCAGAAAAGTCGAAAGCACGACGGCAACAGAGCCAAGCACCACATCTCCGAGTTGGAAGGCAGACGCCGCTCAGGCTGGCATGCGACCGTACTGTCACTTGATGAGGCGATCCCAAACCGACGCTAGCCCCCGTCTATTACTCGTAATACGTGACCGGATGATCCCTCGATTGTTAGTTATCGATGGGCGCTGCCGTATATAGTATGTAAAAGGCCCGCCGACGGTTGGAGGGGAGGTGGCAAAGGAGGTGGCATTGAGGTGTAATTTTATTTGGCAGCGAGCGCTGAACTTCACAGCACGAGATCGGGCGCACGCCGACTGTGATAGCCCTGGGTAATCTAGGCCCACCAGAGACTCGAGATGACCTTCAGCAACAGCGGAAGATCACAGGCTAACTTGAAATGACCGGCCAGAGGCTGGGAAGTGTTCTCACACCGATCGAACACACTTTGATCGTCCATCGCCGCCTTCCTACTACTAGTATTTGTGCAGCAGCCATCATTCTTGGCCGCCATGATAGAGGCCGTTATCAACAGCACTGCGAGTCGGGCCATTGAGCGCCCCCATCGCCCACTTTTTCTCCCCTTCCGTTGCTGTCGATTCTTGTTCACTCTTTCTTGACTTTTATATGTCATGCCCGCATCAATCCCTGTGCACAACACCCTCGGGGCGTTGTTCATCGCCACCGTCCTCTCGTCTAGGTGCGTATCATCGTCTGTAATACAATGTTGCCAGTGCAGGACCTGATCCAGCCCGATCGGCCATGTAGTTTGTACGGTGTTACCTGGTTGCAAGTCTATTCCTACTATAGTGGTCGCTGCTCAAGGGATCGGTGGCCTCTAAAGTGCTTTGTGAGGGCCCCCACGTGCCATAGCATATCTCATGGTCGGAATCTTAACGAAGCTCTTGCAGGTTGCTGTCTTGATGTATACATTTTCGAAAGCTTCGCTATCAAATACATGATATTGACATCATCGTCGACTAGGCTCGTCGACTCGGCCAACCAAGCTTTCATTGTTTACACGAATTATCATGTTAGCGTCACAAATTTTGGGGATTATATATCCAACGCATTCAAACCACTGTTGTGGTAAGCCGCTCCAAAAGTACTGTTCTGGTCGAGGTTTTTATGGGGCATCCAGGGGTCAAACCGTACGTCTGCCATGACATGGAGCTCATCCTGAGACTTACAAAAGCAAATATCTCTCCAAAGGCGACAATTTTATCTGCCAGTGCGCTAGTCTGTTGTGACCAGCCTTTGTCCCCAATTCTTATGTATTTGTAATCAGTGGTTCTTGATGTTTCTGTACAGCAGTACGTTTTCATGCGGAGCTCACGAAGTAACTCTTACTGAAAAAGACGTAGTTTCTACGCATATAGGATCTATTGTCGTGAGTCCCTATTGTTTCTTCATCTGGGTGAGACTTATTTTAGTCCAGTGGGCGGGGGTTCTCCATTCCTGCCAGCAGCAATTGTATGTCTACTCAATTTGCTCAGAACTGACACCCACTCACACGAGCAGTCCGTCGTCTCACTGACATCACTTGGTGAGTTCCCCTAGTAGCATTCTTAGACGTTTTCACCTCAATTTTCCCGACTTTTGCAAGGTATTGGTCTCGGTGTGTTCTGTTTCTTTATTTGTGGGTCGCTGAAGCCTTATGATAGTCGTCTTCAGTGGACTGTGCGAAAGTGTCAGCCGTGATTGTACATCACGATGTTTTGGTCTTGGTTTTTCTGACAGGTTTTGCATATAGCCTGAAGCACATACACGACCCGGCGAGCATTAGTTCTCAGGCACATTTTCTTCAGGCACATTTGCTCCTCGTCTGATGACTGCAATCGCTAATTGACATTCGTACCAGGAGCTTGCCATTGCTTCATTATCTTGCAAGGTCCTCTGCGACGTCTTCATTACTTCTGGAATGGTTTATTACCTCTTGAGTAACCGCACTCAAGTTCGCAGGTACGTTCGTGCCCGAACATCGCAAAGATGTCGTTACTCTGTTTACACTAACTCTCTCTCTCTAGAACCAACAACGTGTTAAGCCTTCTCGCGATCTATTCTATCAATTGCGGCACACTTCACTTGTGAGCCAGTGCGCCGATCGGTGTCGACTCGTTTTCTGACAATTGTCCTATTTTCCAGAGCGTTTGCTATCTCTTCTGTCGCTTTGGTACTATTCATCTTTACTTCCTGTCTTCTTGTCAAATATTGACTCGCCGAACGAAGCTCGCCAAGTATCCAAATGCACTCATATACGTCCCGTCCCTCTTCATCATGTATCGGCTCTCTCTCTGCGCGTTCATGGCCATGTGCGTCATCTTCGTTCGTGGTTCCTCTGCGAACTTCCTCGTTCCTGACATTCTATCCCAGCCTGAACTCACGAGATAACCTTCGCGAGAGGCTCGACGGACCGGGAGGTGTTGTTGCCACGTTCACCCAGCTCAAGGTCCGCACGGGTACCACAGTCCCTTGGGGCGCACAGGATACAGCGGAGACAATCACTAGCAATGCTGTTCCGAAGAGTCGTCCACAATTTTTAGCTCCCTCCGACACATCGCTCTCAGACAGTGTGGTAGCCTTCGACTCAGTCAGGGAAGGGTACCCACTCCCGGGCCCTGTAGCCGACTCACTCGGAGGTCGTGACGGTATGAGCGAGTAGATACAGTATATCAAAGGCCATCAGGCTCCCTACGTAGGTCCATTCTGTACCTGCGGTACCATCCTTCCGAATCCGCTTGCCAGGATTGGCTATACAGTACGGTACTTCCAACGTCGCCACACGGCTCTTGGGTTGGCTTGATGTGGGACATCAAGCCAACCCAAGAGCCAACCCCCTTTTTTGACTATACCGATGGATTGGCGCACATGCACGTATGTACTGAGACGACTATTTCGTCTGTACTGTCGCGACTACGTAGACACGCCGTCCACACAAGCTCAACTCAACCATATTCCACCTTGAGCTGGTCCCCTACCAACACTCGCACGATCTGCCTCGCCCGCAGAAGTTCTGTACAAGGAGGACCGATCATCCAAGACACATCTTCCCCACGCGGGCCTCACCCCCATGACCTCGCCTCCACCTTGCCTACCCGAGGGAGATGGCTTCTACATATGAAAGTTTGTGCAGGAACATGCAGCCAGGACTCACAGCGGTGCATTTGTGTAGAGGGTGATCCGGGATCTGGAGCGCTCGAGTCGAGAATCTGGAGAGAGGTTATCAGTGATTTCCGAGCAAGTCTGACCCGTACTGTATGTGGCATGGTAGTTGCTGTGCCGCACGCTGCTTTGTCACGAGCCAATCTTGGACTCTTAAAATAGATAAAAATATATTTAATTTACTACTGTAGCCGTGGGAAGATATCTTCTTTGTCGTCGCGATTTACCTCGTGTAACTTACTACAGTATAAGTAGTACATGGCGGGGTGGTTCTGATCACTGGCAACGGCTGTGCTAGACAGATTCCGGGCCCACTGCTACTCATAAACTCAAGATCTCGAGACACGATTGATATGACCTTCAGAACAGCGGAAGGTCACCAGCTAACTTGAAATGACCGGAGGCTGTGAAGGCTCTCGCGCCGGTACGTTACTGATTGACCACATTTTGATCGTCCATCACCGCCTGCCTATTCCCGCAGGCGCCCTGACGGAGGCTTTATCAATAGCGCTGCGAGTCAAGACATCGAGCGCCCCCGTCACCCACCCTTTCTCCCCTTCCGTTGCTGTCGACTCTTTCTTAACTTTTATCTGCCATGCCCGCATCAATCCCTATGCACAACACCCTCGGGGCCTTGTTCATCGGCACCATCCTCGCGTCTATGTGCGTCTCGTTATCTGTAATGCAATGTCGCACGACCTAATCGAGCCCGATCGGCCATGTAGTTTGTATGGTGTTACCTGGTTGCAAGTCTATTCCTACTATAGTGGTCACTGCTCAAGGGATCGGTGGCCTTTAAAGTGCTTTGTGAGGGCCCACTTGTCATGGCATGTCTCACTCGGAATCCTAACGAAGCTCTTGCAGGTCGCTTTCTTGATGTATACATTTTCAAAAGCTTCGCTATCAAATACATGATAGTGACATCGTCGTCAACTAGGCTCGTTGACTCGGCCAACCTAATTTTCGTTGTTTACACGACTTATCATATTGGCGTCACGAATTTTGGGGATTATCTATCCAACGCATTCAAGCCGTTGGCATGGTAAGCCGCTCCAAAGTACTGTTCTGGTTGAGGTTCTTATGGGGCATCCAGGAGTCAACCCGTACGTCTGCCGTGACACAGAGCTCGTCTTGAGACTTACAAAAGTAAATTCTCCAAAGGCGACAACTTTATCTGCCAGTGCGTTAGTTTATTGTGACCAGCTCTTGTCCGAAATTCTTATGCATATGCAACCAGTTGTTCTTGAAGTGCCTGTACAACAGTACATTTTCATCGGAGCTCACGCAGAAACTCTTACTAAAATGACGTAGCTTCTACGCATATAGGATCTATCGTCGTGAGTTACTGGTGTTTTTATTTCGCTTGTGTGAGACTCATTTCAGTCCAGTGGGCGGGGGTTCTCCATTCCTGCCAGCAGCAATTGTATGTCTACCCAATTTTCTCAGAACTGACACCCACTCACGTGAGCAGTCCGTCGTCTCACTGACATCACTCGGTGAGTTCCTCCCCCAGTAGCATGCTTCGAGACCTCATTCATTACCGATCTTTGCAAGGTATTGGGGTCGGTGTGTTCTATTCCCTTATCCGTTGGTCGCTAAGGCCTTACCCTCGTCTTCAGAGTACAGCGTCAAAGTGTCAGTCATGTTCTTTCCTGGTATTTTTGTTTACTGATTCTGCATATAGCCTGAAGCACATACACGACCCGGGCATTCACTTTCAGGCACATTTACTCCTCGTCTGATAATGTCGCCTGCAATAACTAATTGCCGTTCATACCAGGGGCTTTCTATTGCTGCATTATCTTGCAAGGTCCTCTGCGACGTCTTCATTACTTCTGGAATGGTTTATTACCTCTTGAGTAACCGTACTCAAGTTCGGAGGTATGTTCGTCCCCGGATCGTGGCGAAAATGTCGTTACTCTGTTTACACGGGCTCTCTCGCTAGAACAAACAACGTATTGAACCTTCTCGCGATTTATTCTGTCAATTGCGGCACACTTCACTTGTGAGCCAATGCGTCGATCGGTGTCGACTTATTTTCTGACAATTGTGCCATTCTGCAGAGCGTTTGCTATCTCTTCTGTCACTTTGGTACTATTCATTTTTACCTCCTGTGTCTTCTTGTCAATATTGACTCGCCGAACGAAGCTCGCCAAGTATCGAGATGCGCTCATATATGCACCGTCTCTCTTCATCATGTTTCGGCTCTCTCTCTGCGCGTTCATGGCCATGTGTGTCTTCTTTATTGCTTTGACATCTTCCTGATCCCTCACATTCTATCACAGCCTGAACTCACGAGATAACCTTCGCGAGAGGCTCGACGGACAGGATGGTGTTGTTACCACGCTCACCCAGCTCAAGGCACGCACGGGCCAGGGTACCATGGTCCCGTGCGGCACGCAAGATACGACGGAAACGAGCACCAGCACGGCTGTCCCGAAGGGTCTCCCACCACATTCAGTTTACTCCGACACGTCTTTCTCAGCCAGTGTGATAGCTTTCGACAGGGAACGGTATGCAGTACCCCCTGTCGTGGTGATATGAGCGAGTAGATACATCAAACTTCAGGCTCCCTGCGTGGATCCGTTTCGTGCGTGTCCTTTCTGTTTGGACTGTACTTCCACCATTGCGAAAACACGCTTTGTTTTTTGTTTTTTTTGACTATATCGATGGCTTGGTGACGAGATAGCTGCCGTCATGTACATTATACTACGTATCTACGCTGTTTTGCACCTCAGCTGGCAAACGAAATCACACTTTAACGCCCGCTCCTGAATGCCCTCCCCCCCTCGACCGCCAGCGAGACACTTACTGTATACGGCAAGACGCCCAACGATAACTCAGGCGATCGCGTATTACTAGTGAGTAGCAGTGCCGGGGGCCAATATGTCCTGTTACGACTATCCCATGCGTACATGACTGCTAGGCACTCGGTCCCGGTCCACTCGAGCGAGATGGTTTCGATGTGCGAAAGTTTGTGCAGGAATACGCACTCGGGGCTGATGGCGGCGGGGGATTTACGAGGAGGGTGGTCTGGGATCTGGAGCGTTCGAGGGTCGGGAAAGAAGCCTCACAAATCGTATGTGTGCTCGCGGTCTAATCTGTTTGGCGCAAAAACCTGAGCCGCCGCTACGGTATGGATATGTGCCCAAGGCCGCCAAGCCGGACCTGTATGCAGCAGGAAACGGTACTCCGTGTAGTAGTTGCTGTATCGCACGCCTGGTCAGCGTATGCACGAGCGTATATCTTGGGCTCTTATATAGATCTTATACTTGGCGTGGAAAGGTCTCTTCTTTCTCGTCATGGTTTAGCTCCGAGTCGTGGACGTGTCTCCGGGTCTGATCTTGGGTCTGATCAACGTCACGGTGTTACGTGTTGCTAGACAGACTTCACGCCCACTGTCACTCATACACTCAAGATTTCCGGACATGGTCATGGTCGACACGACCCCAGACCTAGGGGAAAATTGCCCACAAACTTGAAATGACCGGAGGCTGAAATGACCGGAGGCTGTGAAGTGCGCCGAAGTCCCTGATCGACTTCTCTTTGATCATCACCTTCCTATTGTGCATGCAGCAGGCATGTCACCGCCAGAGGCCTTATTATCAGCGCTGCGAGTCGAGTGGAAGACCGCTCCCATCATCCGCCTCTTCTCCCATTCCATTGCTGTTGATTCTTATCATTCTCTCTTTCTTGACTTTTCTCTGCCATGCCCGCATTAATCCCTATGCACAACACCCTTGGGGCGTTGTTCATCGGCACCGTCCTCTCGTCAATGTGAGTCTCACTGTGGTGTAATACAATGTCCCAGCACCTCACCTGATCGAGCCCGTTCGGCCATCTAGTATCTACGGTGTTACCTGGTTACAAGTCTATTCCTACTATAATAGTCACTGCTTGAGGGATCGGTGGCCTCTAAAGTTCTTTGTGAGTGCCCCTACGTGTTATGTCCCATGCTCGGGTACTTAATGAAGCCTTTGCAGGTCGCTTTCTTGATGTATACATTTTCGAGGCTTCGCTATCAAATACATGGTAGTGACATCGTCGTCAAATAGGCTCGTTGACTCGGCCAACCTATTTTTCGTTGTCTACACGACATATCATGTTGGCATTACAAATTTTGGGGATTATCTATCCAACGCATTCAAGCCACTGGTATGGTAAGCCGCTCCAAAGTACCTGTGTCAGTTGAGGTTCTTATGGTGCATCTAGGGGTCAAACTGTACGTCTGCCGTGACACAGAGCTCGTCCTGAGACTTACAAATATCTCTCTAAAGGCGGCGAGTTTATCTGCCAGTGCGCTAGCCTGTCATGATCAACTCTTGTCCGAAATTCTTATGCATATATAAGTCGTTCTTGATGTTTCTGTACAGCAGTACGTTTTCATGCGGAGCTCACGAAGTTACTCTTGCTGAAAAGGACGTAGCTTCTACGCGTATAGGATCTATCGTCGTGAGTTTACTAGTGTTTTTCATCTGTGTGAGTTTTATTTTCTTCCAGTGGGCAGGGGTTCTCCGTACTTGCCAGCAGCGATCGTACGTATATGCATTTTTTTCGGAGGGGCGCCCACTCACATGAGTAGTCCGTCACCTCACTGACAGAATTCGGTGAGTTCCTCCACAGTTGCATGCCTCGAGACTTCTACCTTATTGACTTATTTTTGTAAGGTATTGGGATCTGTATGTTTCTATCCCTTCTGATGCTTTATTTTATGGGTCGCTAACGCCCCATTCCCGTCTTCAGTGTACAGTGTAAAAATGTCGGCCGTAGTTGCACATGCTCTTTTCCTTGTTATTTTCTCACAGGTTCTGCTTACAGCCTGAAGCACGTACACGAGCTGGGCATTCGCTTTCAAGCACGTTTACCCCTCGTCTGATGATGTGAGCTACAATCTCTAATGGTCGTTCATACTAGGGGCTATCAATTGCTACATTATCTTGCAAGGTCCTCTGCGATGTTCTCATTACTTTTGGAATGGTCTATTACTTCTTGAGTAACCGCACTCAAGTTCGCAGGTACGTTCTTATCCGAACATGGCAAAAAATGCCATTACATTATTCACACCTGCCCTCCCTTTAGAACGAACAACGTGTTGAACCTCCTCGCGATTTATGCTATCAATTGCGGCACGCTTCACTTGTGAGTCAAGTGCGCCAATCGGCGTCGATTTATTTTCTGACAATTTTGCTATCCTGCAGAGTGTTTGCTGTCTCTTCCGTCACTCTGGTATAGTTCGCTTTCACCTCCTGTGTCCTCTTGTCAAATATTGACTCCCTGAACGAAGCTCGCCAAGTATCGAGATACGCTCATATCTACACCATCCCTCTTCATCATGTTTCGGCTCTCTCTCTGCGCATTCATGGCCATGTGCGTCTTCTTTGTTCGTCTTTCCTTTGTGACCTTCCCAATTCCCGGCATTCTATCTCAGCCTGAACTCACGAGATAACCTCCGCGAGACGCTCGACGGATCGGGAGGTGTTGTTACCACGTTAACTCAGTTCAAGGCACGCACGGATACCACAGTCCCGTGGGGCACGCAGAATACAGCGGAAGCTAGCACCAGCGCGGTTGTCCCAAAGAGTCGTCCACCGTTTTCGGTTTACTCCGATACTTCGTTCTCAGCCAGTGTGATAGCTTTCGAGAGAGAAATGCACCCAGTACCCCCTGTACCCGAGGTTGTGATGGTATGAGCGGGGAGATACATCAAACCCATTGCGTAGATCTATATCGATGACCTGGCGATGCGATGGCGGGCTGTCACGAACAATCAATCGGTCTTTGAATCGACACCCTCTGGTAGGCCTGGATCTCTCAGGGTTATCACAATCGGCGGGCGCTAGATCTCATATTCTACGACGTATATCTGCGCCCTTCAGCGCTCAGCTAGCAAATGAAATCAATCTTTTTCCCTCTCCTGACCCCCTCGGACCTCGACCGGCTTATTGCATACTGTATGGCAGGACGCCCAACGATAACGTTTAAGCGGTCGCGCATTTCAGTGACAGATGGGACCGGCGTCGAACTGCGATCGTGTCTCCAAGTGGATGTACGCCGGTCGCGGTCAGCCTTCTGAGTTGCGGTGCTTGACACCGCCGCCGGCATGCATTCTACTGGTTTACTACAGTAAAAGATTCCGGTCGCGTTTAATGGCTCGTCGAGAGTTCAGTAGATGCGGGTTTTAGTCACTATCTCGTACCCGTCATACACACAAGCAGCGGGTCCAGTGACCACGACTGCCCATCGTCAAGTGTGTCAAGCATCATAATCAACGCGTCGACTTGCAACAACAATGTTCGTGGCACTCAAATATGAACATACGGAATGTGCACGGAGCCGCGTGGTCCATGCCCGTACTCAACGTGAGCCACCACGCATAGACGCAAACACGAGCCGACTGCCTGTTGGGCGGAGGGGACGGTGGTCAGAATTACGACATCCTCCAAGAGCTTCAAGCGTGCGGCTCGCTGCGTCGCCAAGTCCTTAGCCAAGTCGGGGCTTGCGATCAGTATGACTTCGTATGCTGTACACTTGCTCAATTCACCAGCACCTGATGGCCCATCGCTCAAGCTAGACCAGTCTCCCGTCGCAGAGGTAAATCCTCGACGGTGAAAATACTCACTGGACACCACTGAATTATATCGCGGCTGGTGCGTGCCGATGTGATTCCGGCATGCACCTCGAATCATATCTCCATAACACGCCAAGAATTCATGCGCGTGTGGTCTCCGGTCGTTCGAACTAACGGATCACTGAAAAAATGATACCAAAAGTGGGCTGAGTTACTGTAGTAATGATCCATGACAATGAAGTTTCTCCGGTGCCACCTACTTACCCGGTTCAAGTTGAAATCGAGCCCTGCCGCCCCAAAGTGAGAGCATAACGAGGTGCTTGATTTATCTCGGGAAGGATGTACACGTGAAAGTAGACTACGTCAGATAGTGAGTTTGTGCCAGTGAGCGCACGCACAATCCATACCTCGGGGGGAGATTGCCCCGGGTCAGGGATCCGAAGGAGGACCGCAAACCCCTCGGCAGACGCTACAAGCTTCAGGCGACACTGGCCCCATCAATTTTTTGGTGAAATAACTGCCTAGTGTGAAAAACCCAAGTTAGACATGAAATCCGCACAACGCAGTCAAACACAAAGTCGGACATTGAGATATTTTCTTGAGTATTTTTCGCAGTTTCATCGATTCCCGGTCCCAGTGACTCACTGGCTTGACCTTGCTGGCAATTAGGCTCGTAGCCAGCCTGTATGGAGTCGATATACAGGTGTATATGTTTACCCTTTGCCTGAGCGCGAGGGAGCAGTAGTCACGTGGCGAGCATAGGGCTCCAAGTTCCCCTGCGCAGTGAAGACCCCTCGAGTGCGACTTCTTCTACCCCGTCCAGTGGCGCTACTCCACATGACTCCGATCCTGCCTCGACGCATGTCCTCCGACGTAGTAGGGACCCCACCATTTGCCCAAGTATTAATGTTGAGAGGCGTCTTGAATGGTGTACACCCGTCGCACCTGGTGTCATCCCTGTGTGTTACCAAGCCCTCACCGACATTCGTTCGGACGCTCCTGCAGTACAAGTGGAAGCTGACGCTCTTGCGCTGAGCATGGAGAGAGGGGTACCTACTGAAGGTATAGAAGACGCAAAATGGCTGTGCTAAAAATTATGGGGTGAGTAAATCTGCCAGAGGTAAGGTGGAAGGCTGCAAATGGGCCTGTGTTCCTATTCAGCTTGTACCGCGGCTTGACTGACGCGACATTTTGTTACAGCGGATATGAGCCAGAACGTTTAGGAAAGTCTCGAACCGGAGGCACCTTGGCCCTTCTCGTATGTTGCTTTGCTCTTCCGTTCCCCAGTGCGATATCCCATTTTACACAAGCCTTCAGATGAAGCGCCTTCACCAGATACACGTCATTTCAGACGTCCTCCAGTCCACAGTTGACTTGGGTGTTGCCTTTCCGGAGGCCTCGTCGAAGAATGTCGTCCTTGTGCAAGAGCAAAGAAGAAGACTGCGCCAGTCGAGGAGGGCGTCTCCTTCTTGAACGAGTAGGTGTGTGCGTGTGCTGAGATAGTTAATGCGCCTATACTGACTTGACCACGTTTAGACGTGCCGCCCGCCCAAGTTGTACGCGACCTTATTCCATCCTGAGCCGAGATTCTATGCTTTACTTATGGTCCTAGGTACGCCGCCTACCACTTAGTCAACGCCGGAACAGTTTGAATTGCCCGCAGACGTTCCGGACGAGGATAATCAGTCATTCAAGACATACCATTATTGGTTGCATTGCGTTTGCCCATTTTCGTTCCCATCATGTGAACATCAGATGGTGTGATGGTATCAATAGGCCGAACTTCAGCCTCTCTGCGACATTTGCTGGCTTCCGTCGCGCATACGCTGACCTAATCGCCAAGCTCTCACTCCCGCCGGACCCACTCGAGGAGCGAGACGATTAAACAATTTCGATGTACGAAAGTTTTTGGAGGAACGCGCTTGGGACTGACGCATTTATGTGGAGGGCAGTCTGGGATCTGGAGAGGGGTAATCAGTGGGTTCTCACACTATTCGTAAGGGTGTTCGCGAGCTGATCTGTTGGGCAGGAAAATCTGAGCTACGGTATGGATGTCCGCACATGTCGGACCTGTATGCGGCATTAGAGGAGGTGAAACGTTGCGCAAAGTGGTTGCGGCGCTGGGCGTGGGAAAATATTTTCTTTCTCGTCATGGTTTACCTCTTGTACATGGCCCCGATTAATGGCCGTGTCGGACGGACGCCACATGGGTCGATAGGATCCTCAGAAGTGGCAGAAGATCACTAGAAATGACCATGGGCTGTGAAGTGCTTCCATGTATGCGCTACTGATGGGGCCACTCCTTCCTACCTCAGGCCGTGTAGGCGCCGTGACAGAAACCTTTGTCAACAGCGCCATGAGTCGTGTCATCGAGCGCTTCCAATCGCCTACCTTTTCTCCTCTTCCGTTGCTGTCGACTCTTATTCTCTCTTTCTTGACCTTTATATCCTATGCCTGCATTAATCCCTGTGCACAACACCCTTGGAGCGTTGTTCATCGGCACCGTCCTCTCATCCATGTGCGTTTCACTGTCTGTAATACAATGTTGCACGACCTGATCGAGCCCGATCGGCCATCAAGTTTGTATGGTGTTACCTGGTTACAAGTCTATTCCTACTATAATAGTCACTGCTCGAGAGATCGGTGGCCTCTAAAGTCCTTTGTGAGTGCCACACGTGCTATGTTCCATGCTCGGGAACTTAATGGAAGCCTTTGTAGGTCGCTTTTTTGATGTACACATTTTCAAAAGTTTAGCTATCGAAGACACGATAGTGACATCGTCTTCAACTAGGCTCGTTGACTCGGCTAACCTAGTTTTCGTTACTTGGACAACTTATCAATTTGGCGTCACAAATTTTGGGGATTACCAGTCCAACGCATTCGTATCATGGTAAGCCTCTCGAAGAATATTGTGCTGGTTGAGGTTCTTATGGGCCTTCTAGGAGTCAACCCGTACGTCTGCCATGGCACAGAGTTCGTCCTGAGACTTACGGAAACAAATTACATTCTGAAGGCGACAGCCTTGTCTGCCAGTGAGCCAGTCTGTTGTGACCAATATTATTCCACAATTCTTATGCATTTGTAACTAGTTGTTCTTGAGGTTTCTGTACAGCAGTACGCATTTCATGGGGGCTCATGGAGCAACTCTTGCTGAAAAGGACGTAGCTTCTACGCGTATAGGATCTATCGTCGTGAGTTTATTAGTGTTTTTTATTATCTGTGTGAGACTCACTGTTAGTCCAGTGGGTAAAGGTTCTCTATATCTTCCAGTAGCGATCGTAGGTCTACGCAATTGTTCGGAGCTGGCACCCACTCACATGAGCAGTCTGTCGTTGCACTGACAACGTTCGGTGAGTTCCTCCGCAGTTGCATGCTTCACCTCATTTGCAACTGACCGTTGTAAGGTTTTGGGATTGGTATGTTTCTCCCTTAGTCGTAGTTCGCTAAGGCCTAATCCTCGGCTTCAGTATACAGTACACAAGTGTCAGTCGTAGTTGTTCTTTCCTAGTCAATTCTTACAGGTCCTACATATAGCCTGAAGCACATACACGAGCCGGGCAGTTCCTTTCAGGCACGTTTTCTCCTCGTCTGATGATGTGGGTTGTAATCTCTCACTCCCATTCACACAAGGGGTTTTCCATTGCTATATTTTCTTGCAAGGTCCTCTGCGACGTCTTAATTACTTTTGGAATGGTTTATTACCTCTTGAGTAACCGCACTCAAGTTCGGAGGTATGTCCGCGCCCTAACATTGCGACAATGCCATTACTCTCTTTACGCCTACTCTCTCGCTAGAACAAACAGCGTGTTGAACCTTCTCGCGATTTATGCTATCAACTGCGGCACACTTAACTTGTAAGCCAGCACGCCGATGGGCAATGGTTATTTTGACAATTTCGCTATTCTGCAGAGTGCTTGTTATATCTTGTGTCACTTTGGTACAGTTCACTTTTACCCTGAGCCCTCTTGTCAAAAAATGACTCCCTGAACGAAGCTCGACAAGTATCGAGATATGTCCATATATGCGCCGTCCTTCTTCCTCGCGATTCGACTCTCTCTCTGCGCATTCATGTCCATGTGCGTCTTCTTTGTTCGTCACTCCTTTGCGATCTTCCTGATTCCTGACATTTTATCCCAGTCTGAACTCACGAGATAACCTCCGCGAGACACTCGACGGACCGGGGGGTGTTGTCACGTTTACCCAGCTCAAAGTACGCACGGTTACCACTGTCCCGTGGCGCGCGCAAGATACAGCGGAAGCAATCACCGACACGGCTGTCCCGAAGAGTCCTCCACCAGCTTCAGTCTCCTCGACGTCCGGCATGTCGTTCTCCGACAGTGTGATAGCTCTTGACAGAGAAAAGTACCCAGTACCCCCTGTAGCCGAGGCCGTGACGGTATGAACGAGTGGATATTTCCAAACCGTAAGGCTCCATGCGTAGATCCAGTTCGTTACGCGTATCGTCGTTTCGCTTGGCTCGTTGGGCTATACTTCCAACAATGTCAAAATATAATTTTTGGTTTTTGACCGTAGTACCAACGGCTTGGCGAAGAAATGGCTAGCATCATGATCATTCTTGGAATCACTGCTAAGCGATGCCCTCCATCGTGCTCTGCAATGTATCAGAGCGACACAGTGAGGACAGCCACCAAGGCCATGACTTCAGGAATGTGGGAATATAATACCATATGGCTAAGCGCCCAGAGATAATTGTACCCCATTTACTTTGAAATTACATTCCCGCACCTCAGTAACAACGGTAAAAGTATCGTGGCCAATATCATGGCGCACTTCTACGGTGTAAGACGCTGGTGTGTCAAAAAGTGACATCATCTTACAGTCCTATCACAAGCGGCGATCGAGGAAGCCCCAGCATAACACTGTAATTTGAAATGGTAGGCTGTGAAGTGAAGTGCTCCCAAGCGCAAGCCCAAGCGGGTATTGTTTGGTACGCCGTGACTGTGTGTTCCTGATGGAATGCTCTGTGACCGTCTATCCCAACTGCCATCTTATTTGTGGAGGCGCAATGGAGAGCATATATCAACAGCGCTGCAAGTCGGCTAATTGGTCACTCCCATCGCCCACCTCTTCTCCCCTTTCATTGTTGTCGACTTCGATTTATTCTCTCCTTGACTATTTTTTGCCATGCCCGCATTAATCCCTGTGGACAACACCCTTGGGGCGTTGTTCATCGGCGCCGTCCTCTCGTCTATGTGCGTCTTGCCGTCTGGAATACACTCTGTCATAGGACCTGATCGAGCCCGACCGGCCATCTAGTATCTATGGTGTTACCTGGTTGCAAGTCTATTCCTACTATAATAGTCACTGCTCGAGGGATCGGTGGCCTCTTAAGTTCTTTGCGAGTGCTCCCACGTGCTATATCCTATGCTCTGGATATTAATGAAGCCTCCGCAGGTCGCTTTCTTGATGTATGTATTTTTGACAGCTTCGCTGTCGAATACGCGATAGTGACACCATCTTCAACTAGGCTAGTTGACACGGCCAACGTAATCTTCAATACACATATGACTTATCATATTGGCGTCACAAATTTTGGGGATTATCGATCCAACACATTCAAACCATGGTAAGCCGCTCCGAAAGTACTGTGCTGGTTGCCAGTGGTGCGGGCTCTTATGGGGCTTCTAGGAGTCAACCGGTACGTCTGCCGTGACACAGAGCTCGTCCTGAGACTTACAGCAGCAAATATCTTTCTAAAGGCGACGGCTTTATCTGCCAGTGCGCTAGTCTGTTTTCACCAACTTTTGTCCGCGATTCTTATGCATATGTGACCAGTTATTCTTGATGTTTCTGTACAGCAGTATGTTTTTTCATGGGGAACTCATGGGGCCACTCTTATTGAAGAGGACGTAGCTTCTACGCGTTTAGGATCTATCGTTGTGGGTTTTCTGCCGTTTATCCATATGGATGAGACTTATTTTAGTCCAGTGGGTGGGTGTTCTTCAAGTTCCTACCTGTCAACAGCGATCGTACGTACGGTATACAATTTGTTCGGAGCTGGCACCCACTCACATGAGCAGTCCGTCGTCTCAAAGATAACATTCAGTGAGTGCATGCATCGAGACTTTTACCTTATTCTTAACCGATTTTTGTCAGATATTGGGATGGGTATGTTTATGTTCCATTATTTGTGGGTCGCTTAAGCCTTATTCTTATCTTCAGTGTACGCTACTCAAGTGTCAGTCGTAGTTGTTCAACTTGTTCTTTTCTTTGGCTTTTCTCATAGGTTCTGCTTATAGCCTGAAGTACATACACGAGCCGGGCAATCGATTTGAGGCACGGTTACTCCTCATCTAATGACATGTGGGCTGCAATCTCTAATTTCCATTCATACCAGGGGCTTTCCATTGCTGCATTATCTTGTGCAGTCCTCTGTGACGTCCTCATTACTTTTGGAATGGTTTATCCTCTCTTGAGTAACCGTACCCAAGTTCGGAGGTGCGTTCGTGCCCGAACATCCCAAAATGGCATTACTCAGGCTGTTTACACCGGCTCTCATGCTAGTAGAACAAACGTGTTTAACCTTCTCGCAATTTATTCTCTCGATTGCGGCGCACTTCACTTGTGAGCCAGTGTGTTGATAGGTACTGACTTTTTTTCTGACGATTGTGCTACTCTGCAGAGTGTTTTCCATCTCTTGCCTTACATTGGTACTGTTCACCTTTACCTCCTGAGGACAAATATTGACTCCCCGAACTAAGCTCGCCAAGTATCGAGACACGCTCATGTACGTGCCGTGCATCTTCGTCATGACTCGACTCTACCCCTGTGCGGTCATGTCCATGTGCGTCTTCTTTGTTCGACACTCGTTTGTATTCTTGACCTTCTATCCTAGCTTGAACTCACGAGACAACCTCCGCGATACGCGCGACGGACCGGAAGGTGTTGTTGCCACAACCACCCAGCTCAAAGTACGCACAGCTACCACAGTCGTGCGCGACGTACAAGATACAACGGAAGTAACGACCAACACGGCTGTCCCGAAGAGTCTTTCAGTTTCCTCCGACATGTCGTTCTCAGACAGTGTGTTAACTTTTAACGGAGAAAAGCACACAGTACCCCCTGTAGCCGAGGCTGTGACGGTATGAATGGGTAGATATCTCAAAATCACCAGGCTCTCTGCACAGATCGAGCGTGCCGTCGTTTCGCTTGCTTGCTAACGGATTCCAACATATGCGAGTTTACTTTTCAGCGTGAAGTTTTGGAGATCGAGTAAATCAGCGCTTTCCTGTTATTTTCTGTGTCTCCCCAAATTACTGTAATTCTATTATGATATATATATAGGGTCATGGAAAAGGAGGTACTAGTAAATCACCACACGCTCATGACTACTGCGCAACCAAGATGGTAGGGGTCCATTGTCAGTATCCACGTGCTCAGATCTTGTCGATCTCAATTACCACAAAAACTGGCTTCCGTGACATGTTTGAACACGCATACCTGCATACTTTGTGGGTCGTTTCTCTGTTCCTACAGGTGACGGGTTCTGTGCGGCGCCGGGAGAAGATGTGAGGCGATGAGAGATTGGTGCGCGGCAGAGGGTCAACCAAGGGGTCAACGACGCCAAGGAGGTGATCGGTTTTAGGTGTATTCCGAAAAGCGGTGCCGGGGCCTCCGGCATGTACAAGTATTGTAAGTAACTAGGTGGATAATGAAAAGGTTTGTGCAATATTTAAGGGAGACAGCCAGCATGGAGAATGGTGTTGGAGTTGCACGGCAGCCACTAGTAGACTACTTACACGTCGTTGTGGCAGCCTGAGTGCTGCCACGGTAAGGTGACCGTGTTGGTGGCGTTCGGGTCGGCTGGACCGGCAACACACGAACACGCACTACCGTGACTGTACATCAGTACAGTAACTTAAGCTCCATGATGGCCGTCCCATCTGTTTCAAGTTGTCACTCAGCTTGAGCGACTGTCCGTTCCTGGTGCCCTCTGCCTTATTCCGGTATATCATGCAACTTGAACACACTGTAACAAAAGGATAGTAGGCTGCGGAGTGCTCCACTAGACCACTATATGTTCTTGATGGAGTGCTTCGTGACCACCCTTCCCATCGCTCCCAGTGCCTTCCTATTTGTGCAGGCGCCATCATAACAGGCATTTATCAACAGCGCTGCAAGTCGGGTAATCGATCACTCCCTTTCGTTGTTGTCGGCTTATCCTCTCCTTGACTATTTTTTTTGGCCATGCCCGCGTTAATCCCTGTGGACAACACCCTTGGAGCGTTGTTCATTGGCAACGTCCTCTCGTCTATGTGCGTCTTACTGTCCGTAATACAATGTCGCGGCACCTGATTGAGCCCGATCGGCCATCAAGTTTGTATGGTGTCACCTGGTTGCAAGTCTATTCTTACTATAATAGTCACTGCTCGAGGGACCGGTGGCCTCTAAAGTCCTTCGTGAGTGCCCCACGTGCTGTGTCCTATGCTCGGAGTCTTAATGAAGCTTCGTAGGTCGCTGTCTTGATGTATACATTTTTGAAAACTTTGCCATCGAATATGCGATAGTGATCATCTTCAACTAGGCTCGTCGACACGGCCAACCTAGTTTTCAATACTTATACGACTTATCATGTTGGTGTCACAAATTTCGGGGATTATCGATCCAACAGATTCAAATCATGGTGAGCCGCTCCGAAGTACTGTACTGGTTGAGGTTCTTATAGGGCTTCTAGGAGTCAACCCGTACGTCCACCATGACATAGAGCTCGTTCTGAGACTTACAATAGCAAATAGGCGACGGCTTTATCCGCCAGTGCGCTAGTCTGTTTCACCAACTTTTGTCCGCAATTCTTATGCATATGTGACCAGTTATTCTTGAAGTTTCTGTACAGCAGTATGCTTTTTTCTTGGGGAACTCATGGAGTAACTCTTGCTGAAGAGGACGTAGCTTCTACGCGTATAGGATCTATCGTCGTGAGTTTTTTTGGTATTTTTTAAACATCTGTGTGAGATTCATGCTAGTCCAGTGGGTAAAGGTTCTCGATACCTGCCAGTAGCGATCGTACGTCTACGCGATTTGTTCGGAGCTGGCATCCACTCACATGAGCAGTCTGCCATCTCACTGACAATATTCGGTGAGTTCCTCCGCAGTTGCATGCCTCGAGACTTTCACCTTATTTTGACTGACTAAGGTATTGGTCTCGGTATGTTTCTGCTCCTTTATTCGTGGGTTGCTAAGGCTTATCCCCATCTTCAGTGTACACTGCAAAAGTGTCAGCCGTTGTTTCACATGTCCTTTTCCTGGGTTTTTCTCACAGGTTCTGCTTATAGCCTGAAGCACATACACGAGGCGGGCAGTCGCTTTCAGGCTCGTTTACACCTCGTCTAATGACCGGCTGCAATCTCTAATTGCCGTTCATACCAGGAGCTTTCCATTGCTGCATTATCTTGTTCGGTCATCTGTGACATCCTCATTACTTTTGGAATGGTTTATTCCCTCTTGAGTAACCGCACTCAAATTCGGAGGTGCGTTTCTGCCCGAACATTGCATTACTCAGTTTACACTCGCGCTCGCTAGGACGAACAACGTGTTGAACCTTCTCGCAATTTATTCTATCAATTGCGGCACACTTCACTTGTGAGCCAGTGCGCTGATTGGTGCTGACTTATTTTCTGACAATTGTGCTACTCTGCAGAGTGTTTGCCGTCTCTTCCCTCACTTTGGTACTGTTCACTTTTACCTCCTGAGGACAAATATTGACTCCCTAAACGAAGCTTGCCAAGTATCGAAATACGCTCCTGTACGCGCCGTCCATCTTCGCTATGAGTCGACTCTATCCCTGCGCGTTCATGTCCATGTGCGTCTGTTTTGTTCGTTATTCCCTTGTAATCTTCCTGATTCATGACCTTCTACCCTAGCCTGAACTCACGAGGTAACCTCCGCGAGACGCTCAACGGACCGGAAGGTGTTGTTGCCACAATCACCCAGCTCAAAGTACGCACGACTACCACAGTCGTGCGCGATGCGCAAGATACAACGGGAGCAAGCACCAACACGGCTGTCCTAAAGAGTCTTCCACCACTTTCAGTTTCCTCAGACACGTCGTTCTCAGAGAGTGTGATGGCTTTCGACAGAGAAAAGTACCCAATAACCCTGTAGCCGAAGTCGTGGCAGTATTAGCGAGTGGACATATCCAAACCATTAGGTCCCATGTGTAGATCTGCTTCGTGCGTGAGTGCCGTCGTTTCGCTTGGTTGGTTGGGCTATGTTCTTGGCTATACTTCCAACAACCCCAAAACACGCTGTCTTGCATGCTTTTGGTTTTTGACTGTAATACCGACGGAGAAATAGCTCGAATCATGTGATGACCAATCACTTGCAATCATCGAAACGACGTCCTTTCCGGCTGAGAGTGAAGAGTAACGGGTGACCGGTGACCACTGCACCCACTGTACGCTCACTGAGCGTACAGTACGTTCAGATAAAAGCGAGAAACTCGTCCTTGACCGGGCCTGGTTGGGCCCGGCGCGCTCGCGCTTGCTCTGGGAAATACTCTTAGCAACGGTAAAAATAAACCAGACAAATATTCGGACATCAAATAGTAAATGGAAAAGCGTTGGTACCTCGCGAGTGCCTTATGGCCAAGCGTATGGCGCACTCCCAGGCTCACCTACACGAGCGGTCTTGCGGTCTTACACTCCTACGCACTCCTAGCTTATGCTGTCACGGTCGTCCTCGCCGGTCCTCCGGACCGCGCATTTTGGTAACTGCGGCGTTCCTGCAGTACTGTAACTTGAACTTATTGGCTCCAATTCTGCACCATCGTGCGTCTCATTCTGTTGTTCACTTACAGTAAGGGGGTGTCCTCTGCTTTATTAGTCAACACACTGTAACTTGTAGGCTGTGGAGCGGGTGGTGTATTGTATCATGATGATCATGATGCTGATGCCAGTGCCAAGTACTTTTTGTCCACATATCCCATCACCACCTTCGTGCAGGCGCCATGATAAGCATTCATTTATCAACAGCGCTTCAAGTCGGGTAATCGACCACTCCCATCGGCTGCCTTTTCTCCCTTTTCGTTGTTGTCGACCTATCCTCTCTATTGTTTTCCATGCCCGCATTAATCCCTTTGCACAACACCCTTGGGGCGTTGTTCATCGGCACTGTCCTCTCGTCTCTGTGCGTCTCACAGTCCGTAATACAACGTCCCACCTGATCGAGCCCGTTCGGCCATCTAGTCTCTACGGTATTACCTGGTTGCAAGTCTATTCATACTATAATAGTCATTGCTCAAGGGACCGGTGGCCTCTAAAGTCCTTCGTGAGTGCCCCCACGTGCTTTGTCCCATGCTCGGGATCGTCACGAAGCCTTTGCAGGTTGCTTTTTTGATGTATACGTTTCGAAAGCTTCGCTATCTAATACACAGTAGTGATATCGTCTCCGACTAGGCTCCTTGACACGACCAACCTAGTTTTCATTATCTATACGTTTTATCATATTGGGATCACAAATTTTGGGGATTATCAATCCCTCGCATTCAAAACATGGTAAGCCGCTCGAAAAGTACTGTGCTGGTTGCGGTTCTTATGGGTCTTCTAGGAGCCAACCGGTATGTCTGCTATGACACAGAGCTCGTCCTGACAAAAAGTAAATATCACTCCGAAGGCGATAACCTTATCTGCCAGTGCGCTAGTCTGTTTTCACCAACTTTTTTCCGCAATTCTTATGCATATGTGACCAGTTGTTCTTGAAGTTTCTGTACAGCAGTATGTTTTTTTCTTGGGGAACTCATGGAGTAACTCTTGCTGAAAGGGACGTAGCTTCTACGCGTATAGGATCTATCGTCGTGAGTTTACTGGTATTTTTCCTCTATGTAACTTACTTTAGTCCAGTGCGCGGAGGTTCTCCACTCCTGCCAGCAGCAATCGTACGTACACGCAATTTGTTCAGAGCTGACATCCACTCACATGAGCAGTCCGTCGTCGCACTAACAGAATTCGGTGAGTTCCGCCGCCGCAGCACGCCTCGAGACATTCACCTTATTTTTAACTGCAAGGCATTGGGGTCGGTATGTTCCTCCCTTCTGTTCTTATTTGTGGGCAACTAAGGCCTAATCCTTGTCTTCAGCGTACAGTGTAAAAGTGTCAGCCGTAGTTGCACATGTTCTTTTCCTCGTGTTTCTCACTGGTTTTGCATATAGCCTGAAGCACATGCACGACCCGAGCAGTCACTTTCAGGCGCGTTTACTCCTCGTCTAATGACGTGGTGCTACAGTCTCTAATTGTCGTCCATACCAGGAGCTTTCCATTGCTGCAATATCTTGTGCGGTCCTCGGCGACGTCCTCATCGCCGTTGGAATGGTGTATGCCCTCTTGAGTAACCGCACTCAAGTCAAGAGGTATGTTCGTGCCCGAACATTGCGAAAATACCATTACTCTGTTTACATTGGCTCTCTCGCTAGAACAAATAACGTGTTGAACCTCCTCGCGATTTATTCTATCAATTGCGGAACACTTCACCTGTGAGCCAGTGCTCCGGTCGGCGTCGACTTATTTTCTTACAATAGTGCTACTCTGCAGAGTGTTTACTATCTCTTGCATCACTTTGGTACCGTTCACTTTTATCTCCCGTGTCCTCTTGTCAAATATTGATACTCTGAACGAAGCTCGCCAAGTATCGAGATACGCTCATATACATAACGTGCATCTTTGTCATGACTCGACTCTATCCCTGCGCGCTCATGTCCATGTATGTCTTGTCCGTTATTCCTTCGCGGTCTTCCTGATTCCTGACATTCTATCCCAGCCTGAACTCACGAGATAACCTTCGCGAGACGCTCGACGGACCGGAGGATGGTGTTGTCACGTTCACCCACCTCAATGTACGCACGGCTACCACCGTCCCATATAGCGCACAAGGTGCAACGGAAGCAAGCACTAACACGGCTGTCCCGAAGAGTCTTCCACCAGCTTCAGGTTCCTCCGACAAGTCGTTCGATGTGATAGCTTTCAACAGAGAAAAGTACCTAGGACCCCCTGCAGCCGTTTTGACGGTGTGACTGGGTAGATATATCACGCTCCCCGCGTAGATAGTGCGTACCGTCGTTTCTTTTGTCTGCTAACGGTCCCTAACACATGGAATGTAGTGAGTAATATATTTCGATCCGTGAGGAGTTGTAGACAGAAATGATAGAGAAGTGAATAGGAAACAAACGGAGGGAGGCACAGAAATGCCGTCAGAATTATAACGTCCTCCACGAGCTTCAAGCGTACGGCTCGCTGCGCCGCCAACTTGAAGTCCTTGGCCAAGTCGGGGCATGTGATCACCATTACGGTCACGGGCCTAGTCCTTTCCGGCTGAGAGTGAAGAGTAACGCGTAACGGGCGACCGGTGACTACTGCACCTACTGTGCGTACAGTACGTTCAGATAAAAGCGAGAAGCTCGCCCTTGACCGGGCCCGGTTGGGCCCGGCGCGCTCGCGCTTGCTCCCGGGAGTACTGGGAGTACTCTAGCAACGGTAAAAGTAAACCAGACAAATATTCGGAAATCAAATAGTAAATGGAAAAGCGTTGGTATCTTATTTTTTTTTGGATCCATGTTTATTCCGGGGTATATAAGGGGGTTACAGACCGGTCGTAGCTGGTGAGCCTACATTTATAAAACACATCAAGACCTTATAGTAAGGTGCCCCGAAGCCATAAGTAACTGAAACGAGTCAACGAATCACAGGCGAACGGGAAGGGTCGAAAGCGATCTCGCGTGGAGAACGTGGTACATAGTCATGCTCAGTAAAAACGAAGAAGTCGGAATGAGTCAGCGGCGGTCCGGATGCGGTCAGCTGGGGTCAATTCGGGTCAAGCCGAGTCCGCCAGCAGTCAGAAATTTTGCACAAGTCCGACCAGGCCGGACGAGAGTCATTGGTAGTCGTTTGTAGTCAGGTCTAGTCAGGTGTTAGAATACTAGGGATTCGAAATTGCACCTTTTTTTTTTTTACATAATGGAGCTCAGTTGGTTGTGTGTAATCCGCGTATTCTATTCACAACTCGGTGTATCTATTTACCGTAATATCATTCGGGAAGCAAATCAATTCCATTGCAGACTACAACTGTGTTCCATCTAAATAAAAAAACCTATGAACATCCAAATCAACGCAGCCCTTCCGTGTAACTAACCCACCACAAGCCCTGAGGTTCCTCTTCTTCCTCCATGTGCGCAAGCATCACCTTGGCCCGTTTCTGGTTGTTTCCGTAGATTAATTCGAGCAGCTCTGAGACACCCTTGAAGTGGCCACAATTAGTGAGCGAGTGAAGGTCCAATGTGACAAGGTCAAAGATGTAGGATCGCAGCCGAAGGAAGGAGGTGAGGGCTCGATCGGTGGTGGCGACTCTTGGACCATCGGAATACTGGACCTCGGCGTTGGGAATGGGGAATGATGGGGGCTTGAAAGGGAGTGCGACCAACTGACGGAAGGAGAAATTCTCACGGGTACAAAGGTATCACGAAGTCAGACGTGTGGGGGTGGGTGGACAGATTGTGCAACACTCGATAGAAGCATTCCGCCAAGGCAGGCATGATGTTGAATAGAGGTTCGGTGTATGCGATCATTTCCGGATCACCTTTGCTCAACTGACGGACGGAGAAATTCTCATGGGTACGAAGGTATCACGAAGTCAGACGTGTGGGGGTGGGTGGACAGATTGTGCAACACTTGATAGAAGCGTTCCGCCAAGGCAGGCATGATGTTGAATAGAGGCTCGGCGTATGTGATCGTTTCCGGATTACCTTTGCTCCGGTTAGTCTGAGGGATCCCGATATTCATCCAGTCGATAATGTCATGTAGCGTTGCAGAACGAAGACACGATGAAAAGCTGTGTGAATTGAGATGGGGAAAAGTAAAGTAAAGAGTCGAGGATAGGAGGAATCCGATTTCGATGGAAGACGGAACATCGGGGGTGGGACTATAGTAGCGTCGACAGCGTGAAAACCTGCAACACTACGACCAATACAAGAAAGTTAAAAGAGGAGCGGGAGATCGGGCAACGATCAGGGTCCATGGGGAAGCGAAGGTGTGGAGGAATGAATGAAGTATGGCCGAAGTAGCAATGCGGGTGGCGTCGACGATGTGCACTAAAGAGTGGTTAGAAAGGTTAAGAAAAATGAGAGCGCACGATTGCCCGAGACAAAGGGAGCAAAGCTAGGGAAATCAATCAAAGGAATGGGGGCGGAAATGGAGGCGCGGTGCTGATCGGCCAGAGACGAAGGCATGGACAAAATCAATAGGATGTGACAAGGCCAACTTGATGAACGAACACTGATGAATGGGTAGCAGATGGCAGTGCTAGGGTGGAAAGCTGGAGGCTGACGACGCAGCGATTGAGTTCGGAATGTAGCCATCCTGATCTTCGAGGCTATGGGCGAACGAGGGCGTCCGACGAAGGCGACAGGAACGACCACGCGATGACGAAAGAGACAACAAGATTTTGAGGACAAGATGGAGAGACGAGAAGAGTGTAGGAACGAGACCGTCGGGAGGTTCAGTGGAGAGTATTGTAGTCTGAGTCAGGTCCGAGCGGGAAATCATGTACGCGTACATCATATCAAAAACACTTCTTGGCAATCTTGGATTCTGGGGCACTTTCAAGCGTAGAATCCTCGACATGCTTGAACTTCGGCTGCATTCTATCCAAGGCAACACTGTCCATAACGGCGGTCGGCCTGTTGATCGCCTTGACCGTCGTCGTCTTTCTTTCCTATGCGGATCTCCACGATGCTCTTGTCTTCTCCGCTTTTTCTCTCCTCTGTGGGTCTTCGTGGTGCTCCTATGCGGATCCTCGTAATACTCACCGCCCCTAGCCGTCCAGTCTCGACGACACCAACAACACCGATGGAGGCGATAAGGGCAACGGACGATACAGTATAACGATCAACGTAACGATGGTTTGGGGGACATGTAGGAAGTGTACAGTTGGGCAGCCCAGACGCAGCGGATGTGAGTTTTTCCCTGTCTCTGGTGGAGGGATGCTGCCCGCTCAGCTCTTCTATCACAGACCGTTCCTCCAACCGATCCCTCTCCTTCCCTTCGAGCACTGTCTCTCACGACGGTGTTAGCACCTATACCGTCTCCAGAATGATCCCATGTCCCTTTGCCTATAGTTCCGGCGGTTTTTCTTATCCTTATGAGGACAGATATCTTGGACAACTGGCCTCCTCTTGAGGAGGCCATTTCGGAGGACGTCCCAACCCCCCTCTTGTCGACGCACAGGTCAACCATCTCGAGACCGGTAGGTCCCCACCACACAGTATCGGATGAGGCTCACTCTACTTCACAGGCCTCGCCAGCGAGCATTCCTCTTCTGAGGACGTACGCTCCTAGCCTGCCCGGCTCACCGACGGGACTATCGACGGCCATCTGCTGCACGAGCCGGTCACCTCCATCCCATCTTGCACCGTGGCGCCATTCACATGACCCAACGCCGTCATTCACCCTCCGTGCCACTGCTGCCGCGTTCGGTTGGAGAGTCTGAGGGTCGTCATCACGGATAATGTCAACCGGCTCCTTCAATGCACACGCGGCGTTGGGAACGACAACGCGACAATCAAGGCATTCACGACCATCTTGGGAGAAATCCAGAACGAACTTCGCAATCTGGCTGATTACATTCACGAAAATGAGGTAGTTCAAGGACCTGCTCTATTGGCGGAAGCAACGTCATATCGGTGAACCTCGCGGAGCGACTATCCATCCCCGGGCCCCACTTAGCCGTTAGAGATCGAGCCACATTCCGTCTATCCCCTATATCGTATTCTCCTGGAAGATCGTCGCCCATCCCTCATCACCATCCAGCTCTTGGTCTCAGATATTTCCAGTCATCCCCATCCACGCGTTCGCCTCCCTTGTCAGGTGAATATCTCTCCCGGACATCACACCCTGTGTCACCTACGCCGTCAGCGCGCCCGAGTACAACCGTTGGCCTGAGGGCCGTACCCGTGACTCCGGGCATAGCTAACTGTCAGCATTTTGCCAACGCGTTCCCTGAACACAAGACAACGCAGAACTAGATGGACAGTTGCGACGTCTCGAGGATTGGATCAACAGGCTAGCGGATGTACAGGTTCGTGCAAGAGCGCCGTCTCCTCTACCAGTGTCACTCTTTGATTCTGGGTCTGACAATTCGACCGCGATTAGACGTCTCAGAGAACGGTGGGAATGCGACGCGAGACGCCGACTCAGATGACCACGGATATCTCTACACGACAACGGCAGGGCTCCTTCTCTCCCCTCGACCTCCAGCCCCCGTGCAGATTCAGCTGCCATCAACTGGGGCTTCAAGTTCCGAACTTCCGACTGGATGCACAGGGTCGTGCGAAGCGCCGTCCCCTGAACCCTCCAGGTCCGACGCCGCGACCGCGATTAGATGTCTCAGAGAATGCTTCGGCCCCATATTCGACACTGCGACGACGGCCATAATGACCAACATGGCCATGACGTCCTTGATACAGATCCCTTCGCCGAGCAAGTCGCGCCGGCGGCAAGTCTTGAAGCGCTCAAAACTTCAAGGCCTTGTCGTCGCCATTCCCTTTCCAGTCAACACCAACCCTGCGGCATAGGCACGGGTTCATCGATGTTCGTCTCCTGCGTGATGGCGCAGTCTGCAGCCTCTGCCGCGACACCCCGTCCCAGTGTCAGCAACTCTTGCTGACACTTTTCACCCAAGCCCCCAGCCGCTGCACAGCCGCTCCGGCTGCCGGTCTCAGGCTTCTGATCAAACTTTTGATCAGAAGACCGGACGCTTGTGGACCACGACCTCAAAGTGCCAGCGCGACGCTTCTCGGTAGGTCCCCCGCTATGCATTCACTGTCCCCATTCTCAAGACTTATTGCATGCAACATAGATCCCGGCGATATTCAAGGCTCGGCAAAAACTCGGACACGCCTGGTGCGAATATGGCTGGCTGTAAGTCATTTCCGCTAACTCTGTTCCATTCCTATGACTAAATACATATACAGGTAAGATCAAATCGCCTCGACCTCAGCATCAAGACCACATTCATCTGGTGTTAGTAGGGTAAGTCCCAGGTGTCGACGCAATATATGGACATGATTACTGTAAGTCCAAATCCCAGTCACAATGAGGCTTACTATTGCTGATGTTTCGAGCACATAGATATCTGAGGACCACTTCCCATACCATCTCCCAAATAGCTGGTGGCGCTCTATCAAGGAACGATAAGCAACAAGGGAGAGGCCAGCAACAGTATAAAAGGCCAAGGCCTCTCCAAATATTGGTTTGTTCTTCTCCACCTCTAGTACTGTTTCATCTAGGGGCTGATCTGTTGACTTTGTCATCTTTAGCTGAGCTTCAAAGTACCTTGAGGATCGGGAAGTGTGCTTTTTTGAAAGCTCAAAGAGCTGGCTTGTAAGGGTAGCATGATTGGGAAGAGGGCACTTCCCCCAACACATGACTTCTTTCCCCTCTACTTCAGGGTAAGACTTATTGATTGCCTGTAAGTGCTTCAAACCAATGTTCTTCTTGCTAAATGGTTTGAATAGGGAAGTCCTTTGGACCCTTTCTTCAGGTAGGGGGAAGAGTGCTGGATAGGCAAGATGTAGAAGTCTAACAGACTGCTTGTCTGTTGTGTATGAGACTATATTTTTGAAGGGGGATTTTTTGGACCTGATGCCATGTCCAATATCTCCTATGGCCCGTTCACATGTAGCTTGAGAGCCAAATCTGATAGAGCCATTGTATGAAATATGGTAGGGAACATGAATAAGCTGGAAGATGCATAGTCGGCAGCGGGGAATTTTGGATGGATCATTGCCAACATAGAGGCTTTCAAATCCTTGAAGAAAAAGGGCAATCTTCTTATAAAGCTTGGATAAATCTTCCTCTGTTCTAGTGACAGTTGTCATGGCATACTCTACCACATTGGAGAATATGGCAAAGTTCTTGATCACCTCAGGGTCAAATCCAAGCTCCCATGCCATAGGGACAATATACCAGTGGAGAAGGGCCATCCACTCATATATTTTGTATTGACTTTGGCGCTTTTTGTGAGGGTCCCGAATAGGTCCACAAAAGGATGAAGGTAGTGTCGCCATGGCACTTTCAACCTCTGCTCCAAGTGCTGAAGCAATATCTGGACTCATGTAGACCTGCTCTGAGTTGGAGCTGAATGAAGTCCATATATCCCAGATGTGTGGCATGCAGTTTTCATAGAAGAGATGGAAGGGGTCAAGTGGGAAAAAGAATGGATGTGAGAAGGCAGGGCTGGCAGCACAAATAGGAAGACCAGAGACACCAGTTTCCCGCACAAGTGCTGCGTACTGTGTAGGAAGGCTAGTCGCTAGTATTCGGCTCAGTCCGAGATTCGGGCGATACCGATCACGTGCGGTAGCTTACACGATTTGTAAAGTACGAGTCGGGCCTATCAATTAGGGGCAGAGCTTCCTCACAGAGGACGCTCACCCCCTCGCTCATCCTATCCGGGTGTCCCACATAAATATATTTCTACAGGTTATGGGCCCTGGCCCCATAGCTTAAAACCCTCAGGCCAGGATACTCTACAATAAAACAACTATTCTTTCCATTTCTTGCGCAAAAACGTCAGTTACCCCTAAAGATGCCACCTTACCGTTTCCCGGACGAGGACGAGATTCCCTCCTCTGATGAGGAAGAGGAACTCTACATCACTCCGGCAAAGCCTCCGGACTCACAAGTGACTCGCGTGATAGAGCCGCTGACCGAGGACAATTGGACAACTTGGCGACAGAGAATGTGGAGGATGCTCCGCACTTGTCATGTACGCCAATATGTCGATGGAACGCTTCCGCGTCCAGTCGGTCCTCGGAATGCGGAGGCCTGGGACGACAACGATAGTTATGCCCAGACCCTCATCACGAACAATATAATAGAGTCTCAAATGGTCCATACGAATCGTTGCGAGACAGCGCGACAGATTTGGATGAATCTGGAGGCCGTACACCAGACTAAAGGGCTAAACTCTTACTTCACCCTCCTTTACTCCATGAATCATATAGTTTCTGAGGAGAATACTAATATCTCTGAGCTCCTTAACCAGCTAAAGAGTCAATGGGAACGCCTTATTCAGGTGTGCAACAATCGCATGCCACTCGACGACGAATACTTCAAAATCCTCATCGCGTGGGCACTCCCACGTTCCTGGGACGTGTTCACACAGTCATACGTCGGTGGGGAGTTTGGAGAAGAAGAGGCAGACCCGAAAAAGCTGGTGAGCTCGCAAAAGTTTATGGGGATTCTCAAAGAGGAGGACACGCGACGCCAAACGCGTAATGCGAGTGGCGGCAGCGTCAATCAGGTTGTAGGGAATAAGCCCACTCTTACTCAGCGCATGGGTGAATCTCGGTCTGGAAACTCCAATGGAGCATCTGGGCGACGCGGGAAGAAGAAGAAGAAGCACTGTAATCATTGCGGGAAGGACAATCACAATACTGCGAATTGCCGCTTCCTGGGCAAGACCAAGTGTCCTACTTGCGGGAAGTTCACACATTCCCCGGAAAATTGCTGGAAGAAGAGGAAGCTTGGCGATGGTGAAGGTAGTAGCGGCGGCGGCAGCAGTGGGAGTGATAAAACAAAAGCTGGTACTACCTCCAAAATTGAAGAGGTACACGCCACCGTCTATGACGAAGACATCGCGCTTACAGTAGCGGAGAATCTGAGCGAGCCGGAATATTTTGGCGAGTGTTATAATTTCGAGGACTACGATCCTAGTGATGTTACAGCAATGGATAACCGCCAAATTTGGTATGACTGGCTTGCCGATAGCGCGACGACATCACACGTCGCGAATGAGCGCACTGCGTTCGTAAAATACACACCACTCCAGCATGCCTCCGTGATCGGAGTCGGCGGTACCAAAGTCCCTGTGCATGGACGGGGCACGGTTGAACTCGAATCGCGATTGAATGGTAATATTTACCTTTTGCGACTTGAGAGCGTCCTACATATCCCGTCCAACAAAAACAACCTGCTTTCTTTGGGACGTTGGGACCGCACCGGCGGAACTTGTGTATTCGACCACGGAGTGCTTACGCTAATCATGAAAAGCGGCAAGCCGATAGCCGTTGGACGATTAGCAGCAAACAACCTATATAGGATGGATGTCAGCCTCCGCCCCAACCATCAGGTACAGGCGAGCACCTCCGCTTCCTTCACAACTTCCGAAACACTCCCGAGCTGGGAAACCTGGCATAGGAGGTTTGGACATGTTAGCTACGCTGGGTTACAGAGGTTGTTGGACGACGGACTTGTTGATGGCCTCCGCGTGGACACCCGAACGCCTAAACCCGATTGCGTCGCGTGTACCGAAGCAAAGCAAGCGGAGGAAGCCTACAACGAGAAATTAGTCCACGAAACTTCGCCCGGTGAACTCACTCACATGGACCTATGGGGGAAATACGACAAGGTTTCCATAAATGGGAACCAGTACTTCCTCCTATTTGTCGACGATGCGTCGCGATACATAACTGTACACTTCCTGAAAGGGAAGGATCAGGCGGCACAGGGAGTCAAGGACTACCTGGCGCACCTCGAGGCGAATGGGAAACCCCCGCGAGCGATGCGCACTGACCGGGGGAAAGAGTTCATAAACGAATCCTTGAGGGCGTGGTGCCGTGAGCGTGGTATAGAGAGTCAAATGACAGCACCCTACTCACCTGCCCAAAACGGCATAGCCGAACGCGCAAACCGCACGTTGGTAGAGCTCGCCCGTGCGATGTTACGCGGACAACAGATGCCCGAGTTCCTGTGGGAGTACGCTGTTTCCCATGCAGCATACATCCGAAACCGTTCCTATACGAGAGCCGTAAATGGAGCAACCCCGTATCAGCTATGGTTCGGAAAACGACCAAACGTCGCTCACTTCAGAGAATTTGGCGCACCAGTTTGGGTGCTCCTACAAGGCCAATCCACGCAGCGCAAAATGTTACCTAAGTCGCACAGAAGAGCCTATGTAGGATTTGAAGACGGGCCACAGGCCGTTCAGTACTATAACGCGGAAACGCGTAAGGTACTCACTTCTCGAAACGTCCGTTTCCTCGATTTATCCCGAGATGACTCTCCTCCCGAGCCGATCGCTGTGATCGCGCCGAACGCACAGCGTGAAGGGGAGCCGGGAAGACTCGACGAGCGGGACACCCTGTCCATCGGCGGCGTACCACAGGGCGCTCAGCCTACAGCTATAGGGCAGAACATGGGCAGTGGAACAAAGAGAAAGAGAAGTGATATAGACGAGAATGACACACCAGCCAAACCCCCCGAACCCCGAAAAACTCGTGGTATACGCGCGGATTATCGTAAACTCGACAACCCATTTTCTGATTCGGAAGATGAGGAACGAGTAAATGCCGCCGGGATTGTGGCGCTCGGAGACCCGAAGAGCCTCAAGGAGGCAAAAGAGTCCCTCGAGTGGCCAGAATGGGAGCGCGCGGTGCAGGCAGAGCTTGGTCAGCTCAGTCAAATGGGTACATGGATACTCACAGACCCACCTGCGGGATCCATCCCTATCGCGAACAAGTGGGTGTTCGCAAGGAAGTACGGCAAGGCCGGAAACCTATTAAAATATAAAGCCCGTTTAGTAGCAAATGGGTGTGCGCAGAGGCCGGGATACGACTATAGCGAAACGTACTCACCGGTAGTAAGACTCGAAACGCTTCGAGCTATCCTCGCGCTGGCAGCTATCGAAGACCTTCGAAATCAGCAAATGGACGTAAAGGGAGCGTACCTAAACGGCGTTCTCAAAGAGAAGGTTTACATGCGCCAACCCGAAGGTTACGAAGACGGCACAGATCGAGTTTGTCTGCTCATAAAGACCCTATATGGGCTTAAACAGTCTGGGCGGGAGTGGAACAAAGAGCTCGATGACAAATTGACAAAGCGAGGATTCACCTCATTGAACGCCGACCCGTGTGCGTATGTCCGAAGGGGAGTTGATCTTGAGATAATTGCCGTATGGGTTGACGACCTAATGCTCTTCGCGACGTCGGATGTAGCGATGGAGCGTATAAAAGAGGACTTACGATCAGAGTGGGAAGTCACGGACCTAGGAGAGCCGACAAAGATCGTCGGAATCGAGGTCACCCGTGACGAAACGTCGATCAAAATTACGCAGCAAAAGTACGTCGAAGCCATCCTAGAGAAGGAAGGCATGGAGCGTGCAAATCATGTTGCGACGCCACTCGACCCTAACTTTCAGTTCGTCCCAAATCCGGATGGGAACGAGGGGAGCCGAAGCAATTCCTATGCGCGATTGCTCGGTGAACTTCAATTCCTTGCCAATGCTACAAGACCGGACATAGCCTACGCCGTCAATCGATTAGCATCCTATACAGCAAATCCAAGTTTAGAACACACCACTGCCTTAAAGAGAATACTGCGATATCTTGCAGGGACGAAGACGCTCGGAATAACCTACTCCAAGAGGAGGAACGAGAATAAAAACTCGAACCTCTTCTACGGGTTTTCCGACGCCGCGTTCGGCAACGCAGACGATTACAAATCCATCTCAGGGTATGTATTCTTGACGGGTGGAGGCGTGATCTCTTGGATGTCGAGGAAGCAATCGGTTACCGCGCAGTCTTCAACAGAGGCTGAGTACATCGCCTTATCTGAGGCGGGTCGCGAGGCCGCATGGTTGAGGAACTTGCACGAAGAGCTCGGATACAAGCAGGAGTATCCCACGTTGATCAAAGAGGATAACCAGAGTGCCGCAGCAATGGCGAGGAACCCCAAATTCCATAAGCGGGTCAAACACCTCGGAACTAAATGGCACCTAATCCGCGAACTCGTAAAAGAGAATATCGTTGAGATCGTGGATTGCCGCGATCCTGATCAGACAGCTGACATACTTACCAAAGCTTTGGCAAGGCCAAAGCATAGGAAACACGTCGGCGAAATGGGATTAACACCGACGTGAAGGGGAGTGTAGGAAGGCTAGTCGCTAGTATTCGGCTCAGTCCGAGATTCGGGCGATACCGATCACGTGCGGTAGCTTACACGATTTGTAAAGTACGAGTCGGGCCTATCAATTAGGGGCAGAGCTTCCTCACAGAGGACGCTCACCCCCTCGCTCATCCTATCCGGGTGTCCCACATAAATATATTTCTACATACTGTGTCTTGTTGCTCTTTACAGCTTCAAGCTTCTTGGTAATTTCCCAGTAGTCCTCTAGAGTCCGAAGAGGCAAGGAAAAAATGTCATAGTCAGGGCGATCACCATTGATCTCTTCTTTTTGAGGTGGGTGTCATGGACGCATATTATTTTCCCTATTTTTCTGTATTTTTACGGATTTATAGAGCGAAGATATAAAGGGCCAAAGTACGAGACTTTGTAAGTCACATGATGCCACCATGTGCACCCTCAAGCACGTGACCCTGGGACAGTTGTATCCTTAACAGGACAACCTAATCCGGTCACATTTCCTTTATATACGGACTCTCATGATTGGTAGATAAGGATGGAAGACTCTAGAATGTTCTAGAATATGCTTAGTAGTTTACGCTTACTCGCTGTATTAGGTTTTACTCAGCAGATAAGGAGACGCGTCAGCAGCTATGACAAGTGCATCAGTCAGCACAATAGATAGCGCTATTATTAGACACGACACGTCAGCTCCTGAGTCACGGAGTCTTACTGTACACTTAGTAATAGTGTTTAGACTCATTTCAAAGTCAGCATCAGTAGTGTATATAAACCCTCCTGTAGCGTCCTGAGTGGAACCAACTTGTCCTCTTGGTTCTCCACTCAGGTGCGTATTTCCCTGTATTCCTTACCTTCTCCAATCTGAACTTGTCCTCTTGGTTCTCCACTCAGCGTACCACAGTGTGATATTCTTGACAGCTTGAGTTCTTGTATAAAGACTCCACGTCCCTGTCCCTCCACTGTGACTGTACGTTCGGCGCGTGATTTATCTCCGTGCTAGGCTTGAGTGTGCTCCCTTACAGTTCACTTACTCTTCAACTTGAGTCTAGCGTAGCGAGGTGTCATACCGCTACAGTGGGGAGAAGGGATAGTACTGGGATTTAGCACCTATGAGATAATATATAAGATAAAATGATAAAATGATATTCAAGTTGAATGCTCATACCTCTGTCTTTACTAGCGCGTGCACCCCGCACCATACTAAAACGGCACCCATGTACAGCCATATGTCCCGCCATTCTGCTGAGTTTTGCAGAACCAAGCATATCTCCAAGAACACCACAAAGATAGACCTTCAAGAGGAAGTGTGTTCCTTTAAGTGCATCAAAGGACCATACACCAACACTAAGCTTTGCAAGCTCCTCATAGAGGACATAAATGAATGACTCCACATTTCCAGGTGAGGAGGGCCCAGGGATGACAAGTGGAATGATGATGTTAGTAGCTTTAGATCGCATGTTGGGAGGGAGGTTTAGGATTGTGACAATGAGGACCCAGACATCAGACTGCTTCTTCATAGTAAGCTGGGCACCATCACCTGAGATGGTTATTGCAGTATCAGTCTCAGATTGGAATAAATGGTTTTCGAAATGATTAATATGGCTAATAGAGCCAGAAAAATCAGAGTATTCAGTGGGGGAGGAATCTGGCTTCAGCTTGTTCAAAGCCTCTTGTAGATGGTGATGCCGATACCGCATGGCTGCTGCCATTGTCTTGTTCATATAAAGTGACTGAATAACAGGGGCAATGGGGGTATAGAGCATTTGAGCCCTTGGATGACCATTCTTGTCATAGCGTGGCTGACCACATAGCCCAAGCCGTTTGTCGCGAACATAGATGCATGACCGAAGGTCTTTGAACTCTCCAGTAAAGGCCATGCAGCTTCTGGGACACATGTCAACCAGCTGAGAGGATAATCCCATAAGCTCCATGGCAAGCTTTCGCGCCATATACAAGCTAAGGATGTCAGCACCTGCAGCCTCCTGAAGGACCTGTGCATGGAGTAGTGTTGGGGAAGTTCGGTTTGGTTCGGTTTGGGGCCATTTTGACCAAACTGGAAACCAAACTGATTAGAATTTGCCCAAACTGAACCCAAACTGAACCAAACTGCTCCAAACTGTTCCAAACTGAACCAAACCATTCCAACCCGTTTCAAACTGATTAAGAATAAGTGTTTTAAATTGGTCTTTAATCTGTTCAGTCCAGTTCAGTTTGGTTCAAACTCGGTTCAAACCACTTAAGGAACCACTTAAGACCTTAGTTTGAGGCAAAATCAATTGATTTTGTTCAAATTCATCAGTTAAGACTTTGTTTCAAATTGTTTGAGACCAAAAACCATTGATTTTGGTTCAAATTTGGTTTAAATTCAGTTTGGTTTGGTTCAAACTCAGTTTGAACCAAACCAAACCACTTATTGAGCACTTATAAAATAATTATTAATATTTTTCTTAATCAGTTTGGTTTGGTTTGAACTGGGTTTGGGACCCCCAAACCGGAAACCAAACCATTCAGTTTGAGCCAGGATTCTCCAAACCCAAACCATTTTAAATGGTTTGGGTTTGGTTCAAACCCGGTTTGGGTCAGTCTGAGACCAAACTTCCCCAACACTAGCATGGAGCCTGTATGCCTTGACAGTACCGCGAGAGTCAGCCCATGCAATGTAGTGCTTCAATGAAAGCTCCTCATCTAGGGTAAGTGTACAACCTCTGGCATCAGTAAGAGGCGGGTGGTTAGGATGTGTGTAGCCAGATAAAAGTTGCTTCCGAAGCTTTTGAATGACTTCTGGTAAGTCAGCAGCTTCAGCAGCAAGGGCCTCATCTCCTTCAAGATTAGCACCATCTGGCTCTCCCCTAAGCAAAAGGCCATGGTCCAAAGTGTCCGTATGCCCTACTGGGGGAAGCACCAGGGCAGGATGAAGCTGAGGTGAGCCAGAGTCATCATCATCATCATCATCATCAGAGTCTGAGCTAGGTTGGGACTCAGGCAGCACTAGCTCTGAGTCAGAGAGGTTGGGGTCCATCCCTGGGTAATCGGGCTCAGCACCAACTGCAGCATCAGTAGAGCTTAGATCAATGCCTGTATTGACATTAACAGGACTAAAAAGATCATCTAATACCATGCAGCAGTAAGCACAGATTCCACTTTACACTAAAATAATACTTACCAGGCTCTATGGCTTCCCCTTGACTGTGATCAGGAATTTCCGAGTGAGTGTCAGCCAGGTAATCATAATTGTGTGCCGCTTTGATGTTAAAAATTATTATTAATATTAATTGTTAAGTCTCCAGGTGAACAACTGTAAAACATACCTTCTGAGCCCTCCGGGCGAGATCCACCAGCAACTGGTGCTGTATCAAGAAGCATAGGGTCCCCATGGACCTGGGAAAGAAGTTCTCTTGTCCGATGAATGCATGATCGCACGAAGGGGGCAAAATCTGTATTTGATGATAGGGACAAGAGAAAGTCTTGATCTTGCTGGAGATGGGCCTCAATAGTGCATTTTGTGACACTCTTTGCCCCTCCATCACACTTAGAGCATGGGCAAATGTACCGTTGAGCTGATGGAGGCATGAGTTACACAGGATCGATGAGGATATGTAGATCAAGGGTAGGGACGAGCGAGCGCGGACTCCAGTGCAGAGCGTGAGAATGGCACGTGTTCGCGTGTTCTAGTCATGTTTGCTTCGTGTTCAACTTACCACTTGTTTTTTTCGTCTTTTTCTGAGAGGCCTGTTCGTATACACCCCTCAGTGCCTCTAAGCTTGAATCATGCACGACGACTTTGACGACGTCTTCAATCAGGACAACCTGCCCCCTCCGGGCCTACGTCTGGACTCTCGCTTTGACTACGACGAGGACAAAGATGAGTGTGACGATTTTGTAGGCACCCAGCATGCGCCGAGACATCCACTGAGGTCAAGGCCACCAATCGACTTTGCTGGAGCTGGACGGTGCTCCACCAACACCGGCGTCCCTGCATTCAGTGCCGCTACCCGTCCACCTTCCCACATGTCCGACGCAACGCTACACTCCAGTCTTGGCTTTTTGGCACCACACACGTTCCCGTACAAGACGTCTTCATCGCCAAGGCCTTCTCCGGATGTTATTGCCTCACTGAATGTCGCCAAACTTTGTTACAACCCCCACTACCTCAAATTACGCGAGAAGTTCGACCAGGTGTGCAGGGCCCTTGCCATGAAAACTATAGAAGGAGGCTTCACCCCTACCGATACCCTCGTCCCAGACAGTTACCAAGGTGTGTACTTCGTTTTCGAGTCCTGGTATTCACTAAATGACTAGACACCACAGCACCTCCTCTGCGCACTAAAGAGTCTTGCGCGTCGTCTTTGGGGCTGCACGCTGAAGAGTCTCGCGCGTCATCTTTGGGGCCAAGTGATTCGGCATCTCAACAACAGCAGATGAAGTTCGATCCTGCATACGACAAGGCCATCAGAAGTCTTCTCGAAACTGTGGAGCCGCTGCCCACACAGCCACAATACCTTGTGAAAGAGGTCCTATGGTACTCCGATGATTGTGCAACTGACAAGACGTATGGCGACATCATCACGGCGCAAAATCAGTATCGACCGAAGATGAACCTCGCTATCCGCCGCCCGAACGGCTCGAAAGTCTCAAATCAAGAGTTTTCAAACATCCAACGTTCTACCAACATCGCCGTTCAAAAACTCATTGATCTCGTTGACTCAGACCCCATGCACGCTGGCAAGTCTCAGACCAAGACGTTCGTCATAACAATGTTCAAGACTGAATACGATCGAGCCATCCTCGAGCTCGAGGCAGAACACAAGCTGCTCCGCCTGTGTTATGCTCATTGGAAAGCCGATAACTTACTTGGTCAAAAACTCCAGCGGCGAAGCGATGCCAAAAAGAAGGCAGCCCGCGCCGCTTCTTCAATACCTCCGGATGATACCTCGGAACCATTCACTGCACCAATCCCGCAAGTTTGGGACGTGGCACCCGTGAATGCGGCAAAGCGTGCCTTCGAGTTGAGCCCTGGCCCCAAATCTCCTTCAGCGTCGCAGGCTCAAAAGCGCAGCAAGGATGGCATCGCACTTTCCAAGCAGAAGACTACGGGCCCTTCGGTGCCCTCAAATCGTAAGTACTCTATTCAGCGAAGTTTAAATACTAACTCATACTTGCACACAGCGCCCCCACGTGCACGCAAGCTTGTTCCTACGTTCCTCAGTTACACCAAGGTGACCAATACAGAGTCCCCATCAACGAATCTCTGCCCTGTCTTTGTTGATCCATCTGGTGCGTCCACACCACTTTTACAACCCACACCGTTCTGACTCAAGGTCGAATTCGCAGCCGATAATCTTATCAGTGAGTCGAAATTCTCTGCGAGCATGCTGCCACTGACTGTCCTCACAGCGGTCCTTACTTCCGACTTCCCCTCCCTCACAAACACCGTCACTCTCATTCGCTCCATGAACGCGCAGATCTTGTTCAAGCAAGGCAAATCTTCCAACAATGTCACGACGCTGCTCAAGCGCGTACAATTTGCAGACCCGGGTTCACCGGACATTGACGAGGACAATATGTGTCTAAGTTGGGGCCATGATTTATTCACGGCAGGTGGTATCAGCCCATCGTCCTCACTCACCACCTGGGAGGATGTCGGCAGCGTTGCCACCGCCTTCAAGTTAGTGGCAGCCGCCCTCAAGACGTGTCAGGAAGTGCGGCTGATGTGCACGAACACCGGAACGCCAAAGACAAGTGGCTTCATTAGCGACGTCTATCTCGAGAAAATTCTCGAATCTGGAGGGCTGTTGGGTCGGCACTGGTGGGGTACGTATTCGACTACTCCGAGTTTATTATTCATTTCATTGTCATTGTTGTAGGCGATTACTTCTTCTCGTGTCCCGGTCCTCCCCACCACACCACCTACCCTTTCCGATCGCGATGCTGCGATGTCGCCCCCAAAGTGTGGGATCCTACTCAAAATCAAGCGGCCAATGCCCGTCGCAGATGACATCACCCCAACCACCCCAGCGGCCCCCACGGAAAACGACTCTACCAGCGCCCAGCAGCCCGCCGCCAGAACAGGACCCACGCAAGAGCCTTCAGTGGCATTAGATGAGGTGTGTCGGGTTCAATTATGACCCCCAAGCTGCTCGCCCACAGCGTGTAGGGCACCCGTGCAGATGCCGCATCATTGAAGGACCTTCATGTCGCGGAGCTGCTTACCTGGCTCGGCGACAACAAGCTCAGTGCGCCGAAGTCGAAGCGCAAGGACGGTGTGTCGTATACACTCGAGTTCTGGCCTTTCAGATTAATGACCATCGCACAGATCTCATCGCGGCCATTGTCAAGTCCTCGGAGTTCGCGCAGGTCTCCAAGTCGGCCATCCAGGAAATCATCCAGAATGTGAGTTCTCATATTTCATACTTCCCCATGCTGACCGCGCTGACCCCTTGTCGTCAGCGCAAAATGACGAAAGGGTCAAAGAAGCAGCTCGCTGCTGCATTGCCTTAGCGGCACACGCATGAGGCTCTGATCGCTTCGATACTATGTTCATCAAAATACCCGGTTTGGTTTGTCAGTGTGCTTGAGGTTCTGGGGTCTCTTTTAATGTCCAGCGTACATACAATGACTACGACCCTGACCCCAGCATGAATATATTTGACTGCAGAGTGCACAAAAAGGACGCGTGGTGACTAAGATCCGACGATGGATGACAAAATTTGACTAGGGAATTGTCCTCAAATGACTTGAACTGACTAGATCGGACTTGAGATGACCGACGAAACCAATGAAATGGTAAATATAGGACCTCAGATGACCATCGAAAACTAAGATCCTTGACTAGGGAATTGTCCTCAAATGACTTGAGATGACCGACGAAACCAACGAAATGGTAAATATTGACTGGATAGGACCTTGGATGTAGTGTTGGGGAAGTTTGGTTTGGTTTGGTTTGGGCCATTTTGGGCCAAACCAGAAACCGAACCATTTAATTTTCACCAAACTGAACCCAAACCAGACCCAAACCAGTTCAAACTGTTCCAAACTGTTCCAAACCGTTTCAAACCGATTAAAAATAAGTGTTTGAAATTGGTCCTTAATCGGTTCAGTTCGGTTCAGTTCAGTTCAAACTTGGTTCAAACCACTTAAGGAACCACTTAAGACATTGGTTTGAGGAAAAAACGATTGATTTTGTTCAAATTCATTGGTTAAGACTTTGTTTCAAATTGTTTGAGACCAAAAACCATTGATTTTGGTTTAAATTTGGTTTAAACTCAGTTTGGTTTGGTTCAAACTCGGTTTGAACCAAACCAAACCATTTATTGAGCACTTATAAACTATTTTTTAATATGTTTTCTTAATCGGTTTGGTTTGGTTTGAACTGGGTTTGGGACCCCCAAACCGGAAACCAAACCATTCGGTTTGAGCCAGGATTCTCCAAACCCAAACCATTTAAAACGGTTTGGGTTCGGTTCAAACCCAGTTTGGGTTGGTCTGAGACCAAACTTCCCCAACACTACTTGGATGACCGTCGTTTTTGACTAAAATGGACTCGGGATGACCAACGAAAAGCAAATATTGACTAGATCGGACCTGGGATGACTACCTAGATGTCTACAAAACTGTCCAAAAATGACCCAGGATGACTTGTATCGGCTGCGGGCTGACTTATTTTGACTTCGGCTAACTCAAGCAAGCCGACTAATCTAAGTCAATTTTAGTCAATCCGTCACGGAATTTTTGCATATTTACCGCCAGAGGTCATTTTGACTCCCGATGACCATTTCTGACGTCAGCGGACCTGGGCCGACTTTTTCTTTTTTACTGAGAGTCATGAGACAAAGTCACGGTATGGAGACGCGTGGTGGCGCGTATATTGTTAGTCGCAATCAGAAGAGAGAGACGAGGCAACCAACCCTCAGTCTGCACCTACCTAGTCGGGTTCGGTAGTATAAGGGGACCGTTTTCCGGCTTTGATAGCGCGTGTGTTTGGCCAAGGAAGGTAAGAAGGCCGTCATGTGTGGAAAGGAGGTCGGGGAAAATGGGTATTAGAGGGGATTGACAGGCGAAGGAAAGCGTTGGTATCTCGCAAGTGTCTTACAGTACAGTATGAGTCTTCTAAAACAGAGATACTGTATACGAAAATGTCACGCTGCTCGAGTACGGAGTTCACTTGTGTTCGGCTAGCCAGCGATCTGGGACATGACTGTATTATTTGTCCGCCGAGTCACTGGGTGCACGTGATGCACCCAGTGACTCTAGAACATTCATGCGCATGTATAAAAAGTTACCTGTCCTCTCAACATCCTTACAGTATCATTGTCCCCAACCTTAACTTCGCTACCAGCTCATTCAATTGTGAAGACAATGACGCTCATGAGAACCATCCTTGCACTCTCTTTTGTTACTTTTTCCCTTGCCGCCCCAGTCCCCGAGTCACCTGGACCGGTCCCAGCTGCCCAAGACGACCCAGTTGTTCGAGGCCTCCCAGCTGTCCAAGACCTCCCAGGCGCCTCAGGCCTCATAGGGCTGCCCTCAAACCCCCTACCCAAAGACGTAACAGCCGCCAAACGCGACGTCCCGTCAGTTCCAGTCGTCCCGGGTGTCTCAGCCCCACCTTAACCTGCACCCAAACGCACCTGAGCCCGCACCCGAATCTGCCGCATCTTCCTGATCATGGTAAATAAATGGTCTAGTCTGTGATAGTGTGATACCGTGGTTGACGTTGTTGATCTCCTGGGGCAGAGGCACTGAACCAACGGGTTTGCGAGTACTGTAAGCCTCTCCAGCTCACCTCCTCGTGGGACGAGCTTGAGGTCAGCGGCAGTATACCCCTGGATTATTTCTTGAGTGTTTCTTGGCTTTCGTATCATTCGTTTGGGAAGCAACGGAATCATAATTTAGCTCGATTAGTACGTTAATAAATATCGTCACTCGTGTTGCTTTTGTCCTTTGATGTACCAAAAAGAAAATAATCTAAAAGTGACGGTCTACTGACGGAGGTACAACGGTAGAGCAGCCAGTGATGCACTGATGAGTCAAGCGAACAAACGAGGATACGTAGCACTTGTTGTCAGCAGCATGTACTTTGTCCGAGTCGGGCCTCTTAACCGCACTCAAGTCCAGAGGTATGTTCGTGCCCGAACATTGCGAAAATACCATTACTCTGTTTACACTGGCTCTCTTGCTAGAACAAATCTGGCAATTTATTCTATCAATTGCGGAATACTTCACCTGTGAGCCAGTGCTCCGGTCGGCGTCGACTTATTTCCTGACAATAGTGCTACTCTGCAGAGTGTTTACTATCTCTTGCATCACTTTGGTACTGTTCACTTTTATCTCCCGTGTCAAATATTGATCCTCTGAACAAAGCTCGCCAAGTATCGTATACCTAACGTGCATCTTTGTCATGACTCGACTCTATCCCTGCGCGCTCATGTCCATGTATGTCTTGTCCGTTATTCCTTCGCGGTCTTCCTGATTCCTGACATTCTATCCCAGCCTGAACTCACGAGACAACCTTCGCGAGACGCTCGACGAACCGGAGGGTGGTGTTGTCACGTTCACCCAGCTCAATGTACGCATGGCTACCACCGGCCATATGGCGCACAAGGTGCAACGGAAGCAAGTACTAACACGGCTGTCCCGAAGAGTCTTCCACCAGCCTCAGCTTCCTCCGACAAGTCGCTCTATGTGATAGCTTTCAACAGAGAAAGGTACCTAGGACCCCAGCCGTTTTGACGGTGTGAATGGGTAGGTATATCACGCTCCCTGCGTAGATCGTGCGTACCATCGTTTCTTTTGCCTGCTAACGGTCCCTAACATGTGGAATGTAGCGAGTAATATATTTCGACCCGTGAGGAATTGTAGACAGATAAGTGAACAGGAAATACACGGAGGGAGGCGCAGAAGTGCCGCCAGGACTATAACGTCCTTCAAGCGTACGGCTCGCTGCGCCGCGGGCCGCCAAGTCCTTGGACAAGTCGGGACGTGTGATCACCATTACTACGTATGTTTGCATAGGTGCACAATTGACTCACTGGACCTTCAAGCTTCAAGCTTCAGGCGTTCAGGTTTCAGGCCGCCACGTGAATCAATACTAAAAAGGTCGGAATTTGCCGGCTCCAGTATTTTCCTCTCCATCAGGAGCATAGGTACAGTAAGTACTCCAGGGAGAATTACAACATGACACTCAAAGGCACGGTTGGTTGGTGCGTGCCAGTGTGATTCTGTGAACCTTGAATGTATCGGAACTGGAATCCTGGGATCAACGACACCGGCGTGCTGACGAGAGTGGGAGAGAAAGAACGCGAGATTTCGAGTTCAGATCCAGCAGTCATTACGTCCGGTCTCCTCCAGTGTCGTACCAATCGGGCGTATAATGGTAGTACAGCTTCGCAAAAATCGACCCTACATATAACAAACGGGCGACAATGTTCGACAAGAATGTGTCCCACCGAGTTATGCAGGAGCCGAATGATGGCCAAGAAAAATAAAAAGAGAAAATAGGAAAGAAGTGTAAAAGATTCTGATATTGAGCGTGTGGTTTCGCATGCAGTCGGTCAGAGGCCGGGAGGATTGAAGCCAGGCAAAGCGGGCCAATTTCCAAGCTCCGCAGGGTCTCCCCCAATCCGAACGAACACTCCGCGCGACGGCGTCTTACCATCCAGAATGAACAGCTGGTGCCACGCCGGTGGCGAGACATTTGAGTTCGGTGGGGCCGTAACAGTGCAGACATTGTTTCCCGAACACGAGAACGCAGGGAAAGTCGTGCGGCCGCCCATGACGTTGCCATGAGTACTCGACGTCGCCGCGATCAGTGATACACTCATGTCGGACGTCTGGCCCTGGAACAGCTGCACGTTTATCTGGTTCTGCTCGCCATAGGCCCAGTCCGTGTTTGGGATTGTCACGATGGGCTGGGTGAGGCCATTGTTCAGGTACGGCGGGATATAAACCTCGATGCGCAGCTCCTCCGGGAACGTTTGGGCTCCGGTCGGGTTTGGGTCGGAGCCTGAGACGAGTACGCGGCCGTCAGGAAGGAGCGTTGCCTCAGAGTGATACAGCCGCACGATGGTCGTAGTGTTGAGAATGGAGATGCGCGCGCCGACGGGCTGCGAAGGGTCGTAGAGAAGCGCGGACAAGTTTGGGTTATCTGAGGCGCTGGAAGCCAGCAACACCGTGTTGCGCGCCATTCATGATCATGGATGTGCCATCCGGGAGTGCGACTATGCAAGGCATCACGCGTTTAGACGGCTGAAGCAAACCGTCATTCAATGGCCAGATGGGGAAAAGATGTACGGACCATCCGTTCAATGACCCAAGCTGGGTTTGCTGCTTCAGGTTGCATGGACACACAATTGTCGAGGGCATTACCACCAGAGTCAGAGCCACCGCAGATCAGGATAGTACTCTCATTCGTGTATGGAGCGTGTTGGGGCAGCAGAGCTGAGGCACCTGAGTACGGATAATTACGACCAGCAAGGGAGTTCCCCACGGAACCAGGGATATTGGGGAGAATTTTGACAGTAGCGAAGGTCACCGGGTCAAGAAGGCGCGCCTCGTTGTAGTATCCTATCACTGTATGTCAACAACGGCGATTCTGGAAGGGAAATCGAATGTTTCTGACGGACCGACGAAGATGAGACCGCTTGGGAGAATGTGGAGGAATGGATACAGATTGTTGGGGTTTGTGCGATTAAGCCAGTCGAGGAACACTCGTGTATCACCACCGGGTATGCGAGGGAGAATCTCAACCGAAGAGCTGGCCGGGCCGCCCGCGCCATTCTCGCCACCCATCACTAGGACACTGCCATTGGACAGAACATGTGCTGTCGGATACCAACGTCCAGTCTGAGATGTAAGACTCTTTGAGAACCAATATGCAGGGTGTGAGTGCTACGCCTACCTGAAGTTGAAATGTATTTGCATCTTCCTCCCAGTCGTTGGTGCCATTGACGCCAGCCGATCCGTCGGGGGCATAAAGTCGGAGACCGAACGACGACTGTGACGACCAACCACCAACGTTGAGGATTCGTGCAGCCTTATCTGGGAGGACAACTGCAGCCGAGCAGAACACGTCCGTTTTGACATGCATCTCCCGCCATGCATGAGAAAAGTCATGGACGAGGCTCAAGTCGAGCTCGTATGCGCTAGAGGCGTTTTCGAACTCCTTGAAGCCGGATTCGCTTCCCTTTTCAAGGAAAGAGACCTTGCCGTTTATACCCACGGTAGCGAGAAGGGGAGGTACAAGGCCGGGCACCAGGTACTACGTTTGTGACCGGTGAGCCTTCAGTGCTTCAAGTGTATACAGGTAAGGAAAGTGTGAATACCTCATAGCGACCAATGTTAGCGGGTGTGCCCCAAGTGTTAAGGGTGCCGTTCCAAAGGTAGAGCTGCAGCCTCCAGGTACTTCCGCAAAGATGAAGAGGATCACCGGAGCATGCCGTTGAGCAATCGCTCTCCGCAGCGGTCATTCCGCCATTATCAGTGATATCCGCCACATCACCACACCCTAGATGTGTTTCTGTGAGTAGAGGCTTAACGCTCTACCGCAGGGCAGTGGAATACATACAGCACTCGTCATTTTCCATACCCGCAGCGGGGTATCCAAAGGCCGAGCATTGAGAAAGACAGTTTTGAGCCGAGTTATTGTTTGCGAGGGTGAGACTGTATGGGAACACGTGATTCGGCTCAGGTTCACTGATGAACGAACGAATCGTGAGCAGCGGCATTGAATATATGTGGACATAAACGCACGCCAGGCATCGAGAATATTGCCACTTCCCAGGAAGACCTGTCGTCTGCACAGGTCGGTACAGCTGATACGGTTGCATTAGCCCTGGAGGTGTGAATATAGACCCGATTCAGTCCACCACGTGAACCACGTGAACCGCTAGAGTTTATCTCAGCTGCCAATCTACACGAGACACCGAAGTAAGCCAGACAACCTACATCTTATAACCGTTCCAGTCCGGTTTGCAATCAGAATCAGAGACTGTAGAGGCGCCATCGAGTACATGTTTGTTGCCGCAAACTATAAAGAAGGAATGTCGTTTAAACCGTGATGCGACGATAGATCGATGATAAAACGTACAACATTGAACGCCGCGTTCTAATCTGGCGAGCGTGAAGTCATGGGAGGCGCACGATGTGATGCAGCTCTCAGCTGTCACGTTTCGGTTATCTACAAGCTCTGTTTTGAGGTCATGTCGATGTGCGTTGTCCCTGTACCGTTTCGTGTCTTAGGAAACCATCTTGAGTTGTGAGCATGAAAACCTACGCCCTAATGTGAACTAAGCGTCAGAGAACGGGCCTCATCGAAGAGGGTCAGTGGAGCGGAACCCACGTGTAGCATCCAAGCGCCGTCCATCCTGGAGGGAGGACGTCTTGTTGAAAGTCAACGCCCCCGCGACGAAACTGAGTGGGGACCGCGCGTGCGAACTGCCATGTCACGAACAAGACATTAATCAGTGCTCACGAAAGCGCGAGTTATGAGGCATACTGGAACAATGACGAACAAAGCCAGGAGTCGAAAGAGAATGGGAGTAGTAGAACGCATCATGCCCACCATGTATAGGCAGAAATGCTGACGGGACTTGACTGGGATGCGGCGAGATTCTTAACGTTTTCTGGATCCAGGAAAACCGGGGGGCACGAGGAAAGCGGTCCGCGCTGGCCAACGCTTCATTCATGGCTCGTCAGTTCAGGAGAAGCTACCAGAGTCCACAGAATGGCCATAACACGTCCCGAAGCTTACGGAAGTTGATAAATGCAGGACGCTCGGCTCCAGGAGAGAAGCGGACCATCGACGACGCTGAAGACAGAAGCCGAAAAAGGACGTCGCAGCGAGGAACCAACCACAATGATTACAGTATACTGTGGTACCACGGATCAACAGTTTCATCTCAGTCACCTCGGAAAGAAAGAACCAGAACCCGTTGGCCACGCGAAATCTAGACAAAAAAGATGAGCCGTCGAGAAGAGAGAAGCACAAAATCATCATAATGCTCGCACATATTTCGCAATTACCACGGTAGTTCATCTTTTGTGATCGGTCTTTCTTCGCGTTATCCGACCAGCGGAGTCTCGACCTGGACCAATCAGAACAGATGCATTGCAATACCCCCATTATTGATCACGGCCGAGTATCTCTCGTAGGTGACGTCAGTGCCCTATGGCAAAATGCACGTCTCAGCAGTTTTTGTGGAGAAATATTCTGTCTTCTCAGATTAAATGGTCAGCCAATTACAACAATCTGACGGGTTGTCTTCATGGCGGAATAGAAATCTGTTCACTGGTTTAGCCACCCGACAGGCGGACGATTGTTCAGGACTTTAATACCAATAAACCGTTTCCTAGTCGGCAACATCGGTCAGCACGAATCGACGGGGGAACGCGCGTGAGAGCGAGAACATGCCGCGGAGACAATAATGACCCCGAGGTCAGATGTCGGGTTCAAACTTCCTTCAAATTGATGGTTTTGCCTTCATTTTCCAGAATGAGACCCCCACTGCTCCTAAGTGTGCGATCGCCTTAGGACTCGGCCTCACTGATGCTAGCGAGACTGGTTGCGCATTCTCCTTGTTCGTGGGGCAGCTTCTACGTCTGCGCCTGCTGGACGGTCATACGCTTTGCGGAGATACTCATGATATCCATCGGCAGTTCTGTTTCCCCGTGCCTTGCCAGCAGAATGATTGCACGATATAGTTCCACACACCTCAGATAAGTAGCGCTTCCGGTGCGTCATGCGACCCTGCTGATCACCGTATAAAGTGGCGTACTTGGTGGCCCCGATTATATAGGGTAAGTCGGCTATCACTCGGCCTTTGTTGGCAATCCCGTTGATCCTACTAATCACCACTTCAATTTCGGAAGTTCTTTGTACTTATAAGGCTTCTAGTATTTCCAGCATGCGACCGCCCATTGCAGGATTCCAGTCTCTTTCGACCACGTGCTTTGGAGACAATAGCAGGATTCCGATTCTTCCGTTCTTGATATAGCTTGATACTCGTTGCGGAAGCACAAAGTTTTCCTGCGCCAGCCACACAGTAACGAAAGGCAACCGAATCAAGTAAGTCAAATGGACAGAACGAGGATCAAGAAGATCTTACAACGAAACAGGGATCAGGGGTGGAACGAGAAGGTACCAAGACATAAAGAGTCAGAACTAGAAAAAGACATATAGTGGATCGCACCTCCGCCGAGAAAAGAGCGTCGGGTCTTCGGCGATTGAGCGGTGGAGCGTGATGGAAAGGAAGAGAAGACTTTTGAGTTGGAAAAGGAGGTGGGGAGGTCGTGGTAATGATAGGGAGGATGCGAACAAGGGAAAATGCGTGTTGACTGAGGGCGACCGAGGGCGACCGAAGTGAGCAAAGGCGAATTCTCAGCGGCGATCCAAGCGGCGATCTGCAGTAGAAGACATACAGTACTGCTTTTTCTCTAAGGCACCATCAGATACGAGGATGACGGCGTTAGTGGGATCCATAAAGATCATGTACTGTATGATCCTCAATTCGAACCCGCGGAATTACCCTGATGAACAAAACACATGGCGAGATCACCACTGATGCCACTGGGCCACGAGTGTGCCATGACACCTAGTACTCTAGCTCGTCCCACGGTTCCATCCTCACTAACCTTTTGCATTCCTTCAGGGCGTCGCGGCCTCCGTCTACTGTATGGCGAATTCGTGCTCGGCGGATCCAAAATAAAAAATAAAAAATTTCGTGCTCGGCGCTTCTAACTGTGCGATATCTGAAGCGCGCTGGACGTATGCGGGGATCTGCTTTTCCGAAATGAGGAAGGACAGTTTCTGAGACGCTGAACACACTAGCAGGAACCCATAGGTAAGTGAAAGTAAGGCATACGCATGAAACTAATTTATTCTTGAAGGGATACGAAGAAGGTAGTAGCTGGAGGAAGACAGAGAAAAACGCCAGTCACTGAAGAGTTTGTAGAGAGTAAGATATGGAACGAAAATTGGTCCCCATCGTGAGATGACACCACCACCGAGGAATTGTGGTTGCGTGTTAGAAGAAGTAGTTAGAGCACTGTGGGGCTTACTTCGGAAATTATCTGCGAAGGTTTGCGGAGATTGAAAGTCAGAGTGCCCTCTGGTGGAGAGCTACTCACATGAGCGCGATACAGTAATATGGATAGTGAACAGTACCGTCATCTTTTACGACCACCAGCCGTGCTTGTATACCGCGCGGTCGAAGCACCATGCCCTGAACCTCCATGTCGGCCGCGTTTTTGGCCGCTTAGACGGCCGCTGGCGCTTGATCAGCTTTTGGAGGTCGAATCCGCTCTCGTTGGGGCTGCGTGAGCAGGACAGTTCCTGTTTTCGCACTAAAGTTCCCGATGATGATACTAGCCGCAGGAAGGGTCAGTTTGAAGCAGACGTGGGAGCGCATGTCTGGGTGGGGGGAACGGGAACTCACCTGACGAACAGCGTGAGGATGACGACGCCACCGAGAAGGTTATAGATCACAAAGAAGATGGCGTTGACCTGCGACGCGTTGGTCTGCGGCTGCTGATTCAGCCCGGTGGATGCTCGTTACGACGCCCATGACGTCGATCCATCCCTCGAGGGAGACAATCTCAAAGAGGATGTGGAGCGACGCGCGGAAGGAATCAGAGGAGAAAGTCGTCGACGGGGACGGATTCGCCCAGACGCGCGGGACGGGGAACGCGAATGCACCGGCATCGCCGACGACGCTCACATTGTACTCGTTGATGCAATCAGTGAGCCCGGACGCGTTCCCGTCGTTACATTGGTTCGTCAAGCCCGCGAAGATATTCAGACCCCAGACTGCGTACGGGATCATGTAGAGGAGGGCGAGCAGGGCGGCGTCGAGGATCCGCGTGATGCCGGAGATGATCGATGATCAGCGACTCGAATGTCGAGCGCATCTTCTCGATCAGCGTGATCAGCTTGAGAGCGCGCAGCGCCTTGAGTGCACGCGTGAACACCGTCTCTAACTTGCGGGAAGCGTGATCATAGATTCCAGTTGCAGTCGGTCATATCATAGTCTGTCTGCGCGTAACGCATAACGCGATGGCTCAACGGGGAACTTCATCTAACGCGACCCCAACCGTTCTTGTCCCAGAACTCCTCTCATTCTCCCCTCATTTTCTTCTCGATGACACAAGTCAACATCGCGAATGATGGAGTCGGACGCGCTGTTGATGCGGTGGAGGACTTTCTCAATCGCTGGGCCGAAACGCGTCTCGAGCGGGAGCCCGACTGGGACGCCGACAAGGAGCTCGAGCAGGGCCTCGTCTCCTTCCAGACGCTCCTCGAATTTCACACCGATATAGCGTTCGACTTCTTCGAAGCGTGGTCCCTCCGCAACATTTTCGCTGTCCCCGCTGACCTCCCGCTCGTCGCGCCGCACCATGCAGGGCTCGACTTTAACCAGCCTCCAGAATTAGAGACCGAGCTGCTCGCAGAGATCGACGAGCTATGGCGCGAAATCGAGAAGGTTCGTTTATTTTCTTTTTATCTGGCTCACGAACGATAACTATCGGCAGCAAAATAAATTGAGACTTCTACTGACAAAGGCAATGCGCACATCCGGACGCCATGCGAAAAAGGCGCAAGTGCGTCTCGACCGCCTCGCCTTCCTCCAACCCGATCCGCTCCGCGTGCTACGTGCACTCGCCGCGGACGTAGGTGCGTTCCACGCGAGCGTCAGCGCACTTCCCCCGCTCGACCCCGCAAACACCCAGTTTCTCCTGCCCGCGCCGGGGAAACGGGAGTGGGAGATTGGCAGGGCCGGCTACATTAGCTGGGCCAATGCGCAGCTCTTGCGGCACGCGAACACGGCGACTGGATCTACGCTCGAGAGCGCTTCGGTAGAAGAGACGCCCGTGGCAAAGGAGCATGTGTCCGCCGCGCTTCGTGCCCTCGAACACGACAATTCGTAGCTCTGATCGTTGCAGGCTTGTGACTGGCCAGTGGGCTATGTATATCTATGTATTCCTTGTTGAAGCACAGCAAGTTAAGGGGGTCGGTTACTGGCCACCAGACGTAGCGTAAACGAATGGGGCACCGGTAGGGGTATGGATTTCTGTACCCCTGAAAAACCCGTACTGGCCACGGGTATTCTTACATAAGCACATCTCAGGGAGAACATCGCCGCGCTGGGCATCTCCCTGACCGCCGAGCAGATCAAGCGCATCGAAAACGCAACGCCTTTCGACCTTGGCTTCCCATATACAATATTTGTACGTGTTTCTCTTGACGTGTGACTGCACTGTGCGGTAACTTTGTGAACCTCTTTGTGAATCAGGGCGACGACACAACCGACAACTACGTTGCGCAATGTACCGCACACTGTGACCGCGTATCATTACAGCAGCCAATCACCCCCGCGAAGCAGCAGTGAGCATTTGAGCAGGTTAGTTCTCCCATGTTGGTTGATTGGTATGTCGGACGAAAGGTATATTGAATTTCAGACGTGTATCGTTGAAGTGTACAATGTACATACAAGCCAGCGGGCGACTCAGAAAAAAATGCCAGTATTTGAGCTGGATAATATTCACCTTTGCGTTGCCTTTCTTTTTCACGGGTCTCCATATGTCGCTATTCCCGTTAGTAATCGCGCTGCGCGAGGACTATCTCCTCGTAACCTGTGTTGTAGGACAGTCAAATGAGTAGGAAGGCCGTCTGTCGGAATACAGCAAAAGCAGTGACGGGAGACCCCGCATATACTAAACTCTCAACGAGCCTTTTCAACCGAATCACCGAGTCATCTTCTGCGATGCGCATGAAAGTCCCGTTGCTAGATGATATTGAATTGCGCCATATCTGCCTGGCCACTGCGACGCCGTCATTGTTCCAAGGGTGATTCGGCTGTGAGATGCATGTCGCGCACCACACTTACAGAAAACGACGTCGCGAGTGTCGAACGTGTAGCGTTAGAGGGCGGAAACACAGTACAGCGCTGCGATCCGCAACGTATGGCACGCGAATACCGTAGTGGTCATTCGGAGAAGGAGGATATGAAGCAGCTGTGGACGAGCACAGGCTATGCCGTGTTCTTGCCCGCCCGCCATGGACGGAGCTCTCGAGAGTTTCCGACACCAGCAGACCGTGGCCCTTCAAGCTTCATACTGCGAGTAAGAAAACGGAAAGGTGGCAACCAGGTGTGCGTACACTGTGCTTGTAAGTTTGATGGCCAGGTCGTTAGCCAGGGGCAACTGCGCCTTGGGCTCCGTGTTGGCACTTTTCGAGCAAGGATGCAGGCCAGACTCGGAGGCAAATCGCCAGGGGAAAGCTTTTTAGGAACTGATTCTTCGCTAACCAAATATGTTGGTTATAGCTGTTCGGCTGTCCGTATGACGTTCCATGAACGTCATAGATGCGTGAGGAACGAGAACCCAGATTTCCTTTCCCACGTACCAGGTCATCCCTTCAGAGCATCCTCTCCTGAATGTCTCGGGGCAAGGGACTCCCCCCCGCGGCCCCAATTGAGACGACAGAGGATTTTGGCTTTGCCACCGTAATCGACAATCCGATCACGTTCCACATTTTTCTCGGTAAAATTTCCGATGCGGCGGCGGCTCAGTACAGTAAAAGACCAATCCGGAAGTTGTACTGGGTCCGTCTTTCACCTACTTCACACCTCCCGCGTGTTGGACAACAACCGCACTATTTCATCCCCAACACAAACCATTACGGGACGACGACCCTTCAGTAATGGCGCCGCCGCACAATGCTGCTAGATGGGGGCCTATTCGCTCCCTGCTCTACTTATCTCCATTCTTCTTTGTTATTCCTTGGTTCGCCCTTCACGAACTCTACGGTGACCCACACTTTTCTCCGTCTTTTTCCACCTATTTACCCTCTTCTTAGACCTTCCAGAGCCTATCACTGACCTGTGGGTGTTTCCTTACGTTAGTTGCATCATAAGCCTCCTGACAGCGCATTTAGCGTCAACCCGGAGACCGGTCTTCCTCAGATTTCGGAGACACAAATCCTTGCATACGTACGACACCTTTCTGAGGATATCGGATTTCGCACAGTTGGGACCGCTGAGCATGCTCTCGCGGACAAATGGATGATCGACACGGCTCATGAGGTTCAGAGGGAGTGCCAGCAGATAGTGCAGGCGGATCCAGAGCGCAAGCTAGAGTGCGAGGTGTGGCATCAACGCGGCAGTGGGGCCCATAGGTATGTACCCGATTTTATTGCCCCAGGTCTGAATACTTATGAACCGCGACCACGTAGGTTCGATATGATGGGCAAGAGACTGTACAAAACCTATACCGACCTCACGAACATCGTGATCCGCGTATCTAACGGCACCTCTGAAGGAAAAGAACATGCAGTGCTGGTGAACGCACATGTCGACAGTACCCTGCCTTCTCCCGGTGCAGCAGATGATGCACTTTCAGTCGGCGTCATGCTTGAATGTATTCGCGTCCTCACCCATACACCTGGTTGGACTCCCGCTTATGCTATTGTGTTCCGTAAGTGGCTCGAACGGCATATCTAGGTGCTTTCTTGGGCTAAGCGATTGGGCAATTGCAGTGTTCAATCATGCAGAAGAATCGCTCCAGGACGCGTCTCATCTATTTTCCACACAACATCCTGTAGCCCACACGTGAGTTTATCTCTTCCTTTTTTTTTTGATTGCTCAACGAACCGGTCTTCAGTATTAGAGCCTTTATCAACTTAGAAGGTAGGGGCCGCACTAATAATACATAACTGTTTCTAACTCTCCGGTCAGCTGCCGGCAACAAGGGAGCTGAGTTACTTTTTCAGGTAAATTCTGAAGAGATGATTCGCGCATATTCCAAAGTCAAAAGGTAGGCCCGAGTGGACATTGCCAGAAAACCCTGCTGCGTAGCTGATACCTTATAGACCGTTCGGCACCGTCATCGCAAGCGAGATCTTCAGCTCTGGCGTCTTGCTCTCCGAGTATGTAATTGATATTTGAGTTAACCTTCATTTCCTGACCTTCATGCTGTTTGACAGCACCGACTTCCGTCAGTTCGAGCAATATCTCAACGTCACGGGGCTCGACGTACGTTATTTTCTCGTAACTGTCTTACTACCTACCTGACGTGCACATATTCTAGATGGCCGTTGTTGGTAACAGTTACGTGTATCACACGCGCCAGGTAGGGTTATAGTGTCTCTTACGACCCCACTCTTACTGAGAACATCTCATAGGATTCAGTCGATAACATTCAGCCCGGGGTGGCACAGGTCTGTCTGGCGGGCTGCATATACGTACCTTACTGAATTTTCGCAGCGCATGGCCGAGAATACCCTCGCAATTCTGCAATACCTCTCTTCTGACGCATCGCCGTTACCTTCGCTTACAACGGGCTACTCACGTCCCGCAACTGTGTTTTTCACGCAGTTTGGTCGCTTCTTCCAATTTCAGTTCGCAACTGCGCGTCTCATGTACGGCACGCTATTTGCTCTCTCACTCACCCTGGCACGGTTCGCCCTACCAGAAGAGAGCACCTGGCTCATCCTCTACCGGCTTTCTGACGGAACAGTGGAAGGGCGCACGCGCGCTACTCTTCGCCTTGTGTGGAGCATTGATCGGTGCGAACGGACTTGCGGCCATGATGCATCGTGCACTCGGCCGCAACATGAGCTGGTTTGCATCCGAGCACTCCGCACTCCTCTTGTATGGCCCTGCAACATTCGGCGGTTCGTCGTCCACGTTGTATTCTTTCTATTTACCCTTTTTCTTACGAGGGTGTTGTAGGCATCCTCGCATCGCAGGTGGTCTTTCCCGAGGTAGCAGAGCGCAGCGTCCTCACCGCCTTGTTGTTGATGCAATCTGGCGGTGCGCTGCTGCTCCAGCTGCTCGGCCTCGGTTCGTCGTACCTCTTGTTCTTTGGCGCGTTACCATTATTCGTCGCGTTGTCACTTGACACGCTGCTGAATCATGGCCCCGTCGTCAGCCTGTGGACGTACGCATTGAGCTTGGTCGTCCCACTCCTGACGGGTATGCAGATGACTTGCGTCGTTCTCGACGTATTTGTTCCCCTCGTTCGTGCACATTTTGATCCTCGAGCTCCGTCTTTTAAACCCCATCCATTGTAGACCGGGCGGATCGGGGCAGATGCACAGGCCGAGCATGTTATCGCCTCGATCGCGGCAGTCATGCTATCAATCACTGTGCCACTTCTCACGCCGTTCTCTCACCGCTTTTCGGAGAACGTCCGCATGAATGCGGTCACGGTGCTGAACATTGTGACGGTCGTAGCGGTCGCAATATTCGCGCTCCGCTCGCCTTTCGATGATACCCACCAACGTCGGGTGTTCTTACTTGGTTCCGATAACGTGAGGTCACCTTGCGGCTCCTCATAGATGCTCAGACTGACGCACTTGTACGCCGGGCAGATTACCTCTCATGAACGATACCTTCATGTCAGTGCTGCAGATGGCGCCCCCGGTTTTGAGCAGCTCGTCCACGACATCGCGGCAAACTTTGGTGTCGTCGGCACACAAGCCGTTCAAGAGGATATGCACGACTGGAACGGAGATTGGGATATCTTATACCCGTTTTCTGCCGTGAGAAGCAATCTTCCTACATCTCTCGCACCGTGTTGATATCTTCTGTGCTAGTTTGTGTCCGCATACAAGCTACCGCTTCCCATAGAACCCGGATTCGTGTCCCCGTTCGCCGCTGGCGAACGTGCGTTCAAAGTAGAGGCCATCAACGATACCCTTGACCTAGCGGCGGGGACGCGTAGCCTTACCCTACAGATTACTCACCCCGGACTCATCTGGACAGGCAAGTGAATCGCTATGTGGTCCATCTGCTCTACCTGAATACCCACTTCCTCAGTCCTCGCGTTCGACGCACACGTGCTACAATGGACGCTTGACGACGCGCCGCCAAACGAGTTCACGCGCCATCACATCAAAGGAGCCTCTTTCTACAACGTCGACCGCTGGTCCGTCGACCTCGTCCTGGAGGGCACCTCGCCACTGATGATCAACTTCCTGGCCATCGACGAAGCCGCGATGTGGCCTGGGAAGAAGGCCGCTACCGAAGCGAAGGGAGGACACGCAATGATGACACTTTTCGAGAGCGTGGATAACTGGCTCGCGCGCGAGACGCGCGACAGCGTCGATGTAATGCTGCTTGCTACGGTCGGGGGTGTGGTGACGGTATAATGAATAGTAGACCGCAAGGATATCCCGTGCTTTATATCTATTCACCTTGTACATACCTAAGTCAAGACATCTACTATTTGGAGTTCAGAGAAGACCTCAATGAGAGTGGCGTGGTTGTCATGTTGGTTTATATACGACGCTCTTACTCTTCCATGCAGAGAACATATCGTAGTGATCGTGGTCACTGGCAAAGACTCTGCCGTAATACAAATAGAATAATCTCCTCACCGGGAGACCTTGGGGCGAGTGACGAGTCTTGGGGGGACCATTCTTTTTACTGACGGACCAGTATGTATGCCCTTCTTCACCAAGTCAGTCATCCACGGCCATAGGACTCTGAAAGCACCGCATCCCGTCCGATCTGCGCAGTTAACCAGAGTGCCGCCCAGTTAGTACCACGGTGGGGGACCACGCGGGAATCCTGGGTGCCGTGGTTTTCTTTTTCTCCGAGCGCCCAACAAGTCTGGCCCTATTAAACAACAATTCTTAAATAACCCTTATCAGATGTAAAACCAATTGTAAAATATTCTGTTGTGGGGAGAACGCCTTTTGGCTTTTCACAGACCCGAAGGAATTTTAGGCCCTTCCACCGTAAATATTTCAGAAAGTGGGCACAGCGAGAGCAATCCGAGCCAACCCTGCTTGCAACCCGGGTGTGCCGGCCCGCGGACCGGAACCCCAAGTCCGGTGCGGCACTGCGGCGCTTGCCAGCCAGTGATGCGGCAACTTCGGGTTCGAGGACGCTGCGGCATAATGTTCTTGGTTTCGTGGCACCACTAAACTCATCTATTCCCCTGTATCGATATATATGCGAACATAGCTAGACATGCGCGAGGCAAGACAGGTCAAGCCGCCACTTCAGCTCCAGGTGGCACACCCACCAGACTGGCTGCCCGAGGTGCACACTTCTGCAGATTTAGGTACGTATTGCATTGCGCTCATTGTTGGGGATTTTCACGGGCACCATGGGGATGTTCTCGTTGTGCATCGTGGCCGTACTAACGCGTTTGTTGTGTAGGTCGTTTTGGATATCACTTTCCGCATCCCAAGCAAGAAGAAGACATCTTGACGGAGACGAATGTCAAGGATGGCCTCCATTTACCCACTCCAGTTGCAGTGCGTCTATTACCCTTTTACCCCCTGAGATTTCCTCTGAGGGTTCCGTGTCGTCGGTCAGGCCGAAACATGGGGAGCGTCGGAAACGTTTCGGCGACGCTCGGAGATCGATACAGTCGCGGAGCTCGAGGATCTTATGAACCAGGTTTTTGCTCGCCGTGCAGGGGCCGTCGTCATACCGTATGTTTACTTGTTTTCCTTTGAAAACTCCTGCTACATGCATGCTCTCCTGGCAGACCATCTACCTTCCGCATGCCCCAGCGGGTCACCCCCAACGATGCCAAGAGGCAAGCCTGGTTCGCCGACCTTGCCAACCCCTCAGTTCCACTACACAAGCTCGGGAAGAGCGTTCCGCACGGCGCGAAGGGTCAGGACTTGCTTGACTTGCTCCATGCCCACGCCGTCGCGATCCCACGGGCAGTTTGGTTCCTCCGTGTCTTTGGCGCAAATGAGGTGACCGGCCTGCGCCATAAACCCACATACGATCCGACGCAATACAGCGTCGAGTGGGCGAACGTTGTGACCAGCCACTTGAAGAAACAGTTGGGCGATATCATCCTGCCCAGCGCACCTCGTCCAACCCTTAACTATCAAGAGCATGTTCCGGAGCGTATTGGCCGATAGTGAGACAAGGTTCCGGTGGACATCCAAGTTCACATACAGGTGAATACTCTCCCGTTATTATAGTCCTGAAATCCATGACTCTACTCTCAATCTAGCCTCGACCTCCTGCGTAGCTTCTATTCAGAAGGTCTAGTCGACAATCGGACGTTTTTGACTTGGTTGGTGCTTCAGATGTGTACGTGTAATCTGGCGCAGGCAGGTTTCGTTGCTCGGCTCGCAGACGAGTACCTCGATGGGATTCTTGCCTGCCGCGCACTTTCAAGGCCCTTCGTAGACGCCTGCCTCTCCAAGATTTCCGAGGTGCGTCTTTTTGTGACTTCAGCCACCTGTCTGGCTGATCCACATCAGATCCGGAGCTCATCTGCTAGAGAATACCTTCCGTCGGTAGAGAATTCTTTGAAAGTTTTCTTGCAAGTGTGTATCTCATCTCGTATGCCTGCCGAGACGCATATACTAAAGGAAATATTTTTAGCGCGCATGTCTTGTCATCCCCGACGCCTTCATCTCACCACGAATGTGGATAACGCACGCAGCTCTCTTGCAACAAATCCTAAATGGCGACTCCAGGTCTAATCACGCCACTCGTCCCTCAGATACCATCTACACAATGCTTGCCGATAATTTCGCCGATATTCAGAAACGCAATGACGCAATGTGGTTTCGTAATCTTCCGCCCCGCGTGCTCGCGCGTCTAACTGAAGCAGTTTCGGACGTCACTGTAAGCGTGTCGTGTTACTGTTGCTCCAGTTTTCCCCACTAACCCTGCACGCAGAGACTGAATTCGATCGGACCGACGGCTGGCCTCGAAACCTTCGCCTTCTTCGATGGTGGCATCGAAAACGAGCAGCTCTTTGCCGCCAAGCTTGATCGCCTCCTTACTTGGTCTGTCACGCCCTCTTCAATTTGGGGACCACCGCCCGTACGTGGCAGCTACAATTCTGCGCCGCGCGCGAGCGCAATGGGGAGCGCGGGCAGCGAGGCGGGACTCCGCTGCTCCGGATGGGAAGCTCCAGGATCTGTTGTTCGAATGGCTCGATCGGGATGCAACGTGCAACGACGTGCCCTCGGTGGCGCTCTTATTCGGGGAACTCGTCAGAAGCGAACTCTTCTCGTACGCGTCATATGTGCAACGGTTGATCGCACGAGGCGAGCCAGGGCTTCTGTACTCAGAGGTCGGTACAAGCTCGGGATCATCGATGCTAGCACAGTTGTTGATCGAAGGGTTATAGGAGAACGGATCCCCGCATCGCGAATTTCTGCGATGGATCCCACTGCATAATTCGACACCTGCGATCGTCAACCAGCGTCGTGTAACCTTGTACGGTGTCCGTGCACGTGACACGCCCGAGGAGAACAACGAGCGGGAGATGCGTAGACAAGTACGGCTCGTGTTCCCTGAGATATTCAATCCAGGTACTTCACTAGTCTTTCTCCCGCATTTCTCTGCTGACCGTATATCGGGGTCGTGAAGGGATGGAGGACGTACCCCCACCACTTCCGTCTTACTGTACCACGCTCCTGGATGCACCGCGGTACCAGCAGGTCAGGACAATCAGGCAATGGTTCCTCCCGTTGCTCCTGAAACAACTTCCCAAGTATAGCAATTCTTTATCTTGGTGTAGGACTGGATGCTTATTGACATTCTAGCTTTCTGGATAGTCCGCTCACACACAATGTCTTCGTAAGGGTGTATTGTGTCGCCATTGACATGATGACCCAAGTCAAGTGTTATCGCGCCATACTGGAGGTGAGCGAAGCTCCAACTCCGCAAACTCCCTTCTGACTTGTGGTGACTTTTGTAGCTGAGCCTCGGCGTCTTGGAGCGTCCCTGCAGATCGGAATCTCTGACGATCGTTTTAGAGATGCTGCGCCGGTTTTCCCCAATCTGGGCGGGCATGGGCGTGCTGAGGGTGATTACCTTTGCACTCCTACGCCGCATCCCAGTTGTGCAAGACCCGAGGAACCCACTGCCAAGCTTTGTTGGAGCTTTTGCTAGAAATGGACGCCGGCCGTTATCTTGAACATTCAGCGCGGAAGAGTGTCGAGGTGGAAATTACCAACTTTGCCCAGGTATGCGATGGCCGTTCTTCTTACAGTCATTATTCATTAACACTTCCCGAGGCTCTGCGTCCTTCGGGTGGCGAGGCAGAACCCGTGTCCTAAGAACCTGCCCGAGATACTCCTGCTTTCAAACTGACCCACGGACCCGACGCGGCTTATATGCTTGCCAACAGCCTCTGGTTTCACTATCATAAATCGCCGAATTGGGCCTGGAGTATTTGGGACAACACGTTTGCTGCTCTGCGGGTCCAGGTCAACACCGAGGCGCGTGACGCGCGCTATGCTAACTTTCTACTCCATGTCGACCAGCATCTCCCCGGTGGGCTCGACGAACACGTGGCCCGGTGGTTCCAAGAGACTGGAAAGGCGGAGCTCATATCGATCGACAGCGTTGCATGGACGAGCCTCACGCATACCCTCCTCCACCTCGTCGTGCAAGGTGTACTGGCGACTACTACAATCCTGAAGGGCTTGGTCTATCCTCTATGGAGCCACGCTCTCGCCTCGGGAACGGCCGACTGCGAGGTATATCTCCGCGCCGCCCATGACATCTTTACGCGCCTCGTACTATCCGGGGAAGACTGGGGCAGCGACATGGTAGAGCTGCAACGCGTGCGCGCGCGGCGCCAGGACGTCTTTTGCGCGCCGCACCTCTCTTTGCTCGTGGGTGCCATCCCGACGCTTGTCTTCCTAGAGCATGCGCAGCACGTCCCGGCCGACTTGCGGCCCCGTGCCGCTGCGCTTCGCGATGCGGTCTGCGGCTCCGTCGAGTTCCGCCAGGGGATATATCGAGATCTGAACGCTGTGCGGGACGCTTTTGACAAGTCGCTACGGTACGATGCGTTGGACGAGAACCTCGTCGAACCGTTGATGGACGCCTTGCGTCTCATCCTCAACGTCGCGCGTACAGGTACGGGGCACTGTTACAAACGAACTTCGGACGGCCCAACTGATTTAAAAAATGCGATAGATACGGCGTCTATAGGGTCCTCGGAGTGGTTAGACACATCCGCATTGCTAAGCCCATGGAAGTTGGCGGCGACGACGATCGAGGTGCAATTCTCGCTGAAGCAGATGGGCGAACGCCTGGCCCTGGGTACACCAAACAGAAACACGAAGGTCGACCGGCTGATTGCCAAATTCATGCATCATCACATGTCCACAGAAGAGGCCGACTTGGTCGCCGAGATGGCTCGCGGCGTTGGGCCAACGATCGCGTGCAAGGTAGTACTTGCGTCATCTACAACGGACTTCGAGCTAATCCTATGAGCAGTTCGTGAACACCGGGTTCACTTGCATTGCCAACATCCTCAAGGGAGTGCAAACACCGCTAGCGAGTCATGGAGTACAGGAGATCCTCGACGTCGCGAGCGAACAACTTCGCCTGCTCGCCCATGTTGTCGAGCTTGCGAGGGACGACCAAACCGCCTTGCCGGTGGTCGACTCGCAGGCACAGGATAGCTTCATCGGCGCACTCGCGAGCAAGATTCGGGCGTTCGAAACCCTGCTTGCTCAGCCCACGCCAACATCCGACGTTCCCTCAGCCCAGGCGACACAGGGTGCTGTTTTGATGGCCCGCCTACTTCAGTTCAACATGGCTTTCCGCGGTGTCTGGACCCCGAAGGCGCGATCCCTCGGTGAGGGTCTGTGCAAATCTGTCTTCAATCTCGCTCTGGTGAGTTCCTACCTACAACGTTGTGCAGGGGCATCACGTCTCATCAACGATTAGGCCCACGGCGCTGGCGACCATCTTAACCCCGCCGCCTTCCCATTGTTTCTTGATACTTTCGTGTACCTCATCGATGGTGAGCTTAGTTTTCAGAGTCCTGTACCAAGCTCTTGACGACCGCCTTTTCACAGAGCTCGCCGCAGACGCCAAGTCCAATTCGACAGATATCTTCCGCAACTACCCACAGATACCCTTCGCTGAGCTTCCGGCCGACATGCCAGCTGAGTACCGACAGCAGCTACGCTGCCTTCTCCCCTACCCGCCGCCTCATGAAGGAGTAGCCGACTTGGTGTACGCCTCGGTAGACGCCTCGGGACAGACCCTCCCCGGACTTCCAGTGACGAACCAGCCATGGGACTGGGTGGAGAACCTAGGAGACAACGCAGCCGGCGACCCGCCCGCCGAACGCGCCGTAAACAACAACGCATCTCTATCCCTCGAACGATTCGCCGCGCGCGCGACGGGCGATACCGTGCGGACCGACAAGACCCCGCGGGGCTTCCACGACGCGCTGGGGGGCGAGAGCGTGTTCGCGCGGGACTGGGCCGAGACGCGGATACCGCTCGCGGACGAGCACCCGGCGCGGCGCGAGGACGAGGACGTGCCGCCCGGCGTGCTGCCCAGCGCGTTCACCGCGCGGAGGGGCATGTCGCCTGCGTCGCCCGCGTGGTCCCGCCAGTCCGCGACGTCGTCGCGGCTGCAGAGCCCGACGCAGCAGTCGTACACCCGCGCCTCGGCGGCGTCGAGATCGGACGAGCAGCCCGACGTGGAGCGGTCGTCGGCGGGCAGTAGGCAGCAGGCGGGTAAACGAAAGGCGTCGACGATCAACAACCCTGATTCGGATATCGAGATCATTGAGAGCCCGTCGGCGCTCAAGAAGGCGAAAACGACAAAGACAAAGACGACGAAGACGACGCTGGTCAAGCCGCGGGCGAAGAGGAAATAAGAGAGAGCTACGAGTAGACGACCGTCAATCTTCGCAACCATCATTCAACATTTGGATATCCCCGAGTATATATGCATGCTTTACCCAGTCTTGTTTGTTTTTCCTTATGTTTCTGTAATTTCAGCGGTACTTGTTGTCTGTAGCATATAGTAATGGTCATGTTCTCAGTCCTTAATCGTCGGCACTCCAATGTATAAAGTGTCTCAAAGTAGCTGCCTGCCACAGTCATTCCGGTCTGTTGTAAGAGGGTGCGCTTATTTATTTAGTCCAACTTATTATTGACTATTGATGCATTATCTCCGTTATATCATTTATCACTAATTTATTTAGGAATTACCTCTCCTCGCTAGCGGGAGGGGGAAAACCTGATGCACTAAGGACTGATAAGCAGACAGGGGCGACCCTATATCTCCCATACACTGCCCTGGAAATCCTGGATTTATCTTCCGTTCCTGTTCCTGTTCTTCACTAGGTGTCGACTTTGTTGACTGTAACCTTGCTTGTCTCGTCCTCTTTCCGTGCATCGTCTACAGAACATAAGTCAGGGACTTAACCGAGTTACTTAACTCATTCGTACCTTCCTCGCCGACTACCAACGCGCCTGTGGATGAACCTGCTAGGGGTTACTATTTCTCTCGAGTCGCTTTAGCTTCGCCAACATGTTGCTTTGAGGTGGAACGACCTTCTGATTGTCGAATGAACGAGGGGGCCATGCGGATCGGCCCCTCTTCGACATTTTTCTCTTACAGGGTGAAGTAGGTCGTGCCTCGCTTGGGATATTGTAGATAGTTATGCGAGTATAGGGTTGTTGACCCTAATTTGAGTTAAGTGAGATATTCGAAGCGTTCAAAGGAGGGCCGGGATAATGGAAGTACGGCCAGTGTACGGCCGTATGTCGAAAAAATGGCAACTGAAACTTTCTTCGTTATTCGATGAAAACAAAAGGAACTGGTGAGTTGAAAACAATCCCAATATGTTCGAAGCCGGTGAAAAGAGCTAGACTATGCAGCACGACTGGCATAACTAGGTGGCGGTTCAGATATCTCTGCGTGTAGTATCCCATCCCACAATACATTGGCTTCCGACGGTATCCGAGCTTCAGACGAAGATGTGGCCGCACCCGCCGCACCCTCAGGCACATCCCTGTCGATCGTGGTAGTTAAAGGAGAGTTGGATGGTTGTCTGTCCACGGGTTGAGAACGCGATTCATTTGCCAGCGAGCGGAGCCGCGCAAGCTCCTTGCTCGACAGACCGACAGGGACGGACACCACGGCTCGCAACAGGGGCGGTGAGTCCTCCAATGAAGACGAGTGGTGGACTAGCTGTTCTTGCAAGTCCGTCTGAGGTCCTGTGTCCAGCGGTGCTACCTCGGTGAGAGTTGATCCCTGTAGGTTGAATGGCGTTATTGTGACCCGCGTGTCCTGGGACATGACTTCTTCGACAGATGAAGACACAAGGGAGGTGCGTCTATGATATTGTCTCCGCCGACGCCAGATTACCAATGCAACGGCCACAATCACGAGAAAGGCCGCAACGCCACTCAATACGCCACGTATGGTACCCCGGGTAACTACACTGGTGTGTGATTGTGATGACGTTCCAGTCGTCGTAGGATAGGCCGTTAGTTTGACGGGTACTCTAGGAGAAAAGTAAGTCGGGCCTTGAAAAAAGTTGCTTGCGATCAACGAACTTGAGAGCTAATGGTGCGTACATTGCACCCAGTGCCGTGCTAAAGGGAGATGCGGTAATATTAATCGACACTCGACGAATGCAAATCGCGAGGAGCTCACTTGACCTCTAAGAGCTCATAACCTTGGTGTTGGAGATAGACAAACAGTCGTCTGTGAACTGCCGAAATAAGGTTCGTGCGTAAGCCGTGATCCGGGGTCATAGCGGCCATAAACAAGTTCCAGCCTAAATTCACATTAGCTGAGACGACTCCAAAACGTAAGTCTACTGACCAAATGTGGCCATCAGCTGAGTACTGTCTGTGCTGAGGTCATCGACTGGCACAAGCAAACCGGAGGCCTGGTGCAGTGAGATGTTTTGGACGAAACTACTTTGACTATTGTAGACCTGGAAATCGGCTCGGACGAGTGTCAAGATAAGACAGAAATCAGCAGACACTGACGGATGGCTCGATGATGCTGGTGTTCAGCCATACATCGGCAAATAGATTATAGCCTAATGTCCACGAGCCCATTTTTCCGTATGCTGCAAGTAAGTGTTTATCACCTGCCAGCGCAAGGTCCTTCCACTGAGCGTAAAGACGTGAGGACGAATTCTGTCGACCAGTCAATTTTGCTACGCAACATCTTAAAGATCTCCACGAACGGAATACTTGTCAAAATCGGTAGTCTTGTTGACAAATGAGCTCATTTGAGACATAGCTTTGATCGCGATAATGCCCTTGATTGCGAGGTTAGTTTGATTGTCGGTTGACCGTCCCTCTGCAGAGTACCTGTGTAGATGGTCATCCAAGTCATCGACAATAATAATCACCAACAAAGATAACCCACTGATTGTGGATCAACAGGGTCGAGTCAGACAAATAATCGGCCCAGGAAGTCAGCAGATCGTACTGTCCAATTTTGTTGGACCTCCACAAGTACCCATGAGGAGTTTTGCACGTACGTATTTGCTTATTAGGTTCCTATCCCCACTTGCGCGAGCATGGGCACAAGTCATGATTAACATGTTCCCGGATTCTTGGGACTGGTCAGCGATATGCAAGTCCTCAGCTGCTAGAGAGGCACAAACCTTCCACTCCTCGGCTATGCTGAGAATTGCTGACTGTGGCATCGGGATAACTTGCCCCTGCGTTCTCAATAATCAGTGTTTCAAATCCAGTCTCCGGTTCTCGAACGCACCTAGATCAGGAGCAGCGTACGGGTTGGTGTACTTCGGGGACGCTTGTAGTCGAAACAAGGGTTCGAGCAAGAGTCCACCTAGGTCAGGATCAATGTACATGAACGCTGGGAAGGCAGAATACAGCGTCTCGACAGGATTAACCCGGCTTCACAGGATCAGAGTCTGTCTCCCGATGCACAAAGTCAACTCACTTCCTTTCAAGCGGCATCCCATTGATATTCTTCATAAACGCCATCACATCCGAGTTGTTAAGCCCACCACTTGCGCTGGTCGCACTTGCCAGCTGAGTGCTGCCATATACTTGTGCGGTCGCGAGAGACACCAAATCTCCAAGCGGTCCAGAGATAGGAACAGCTTCCTGAAGTATCTTCTGGTCCAGTTTCCGGGCTCTTGAAGCGGCATTCGCAAAATCGTTCATAAAGGCAACGATCTGAGATATGATATTAGACACATTATTCATCGACGAATGTGCATACCGACTAAAAACCTGTCATCAGGGTATTTGACCTTGTAAACTGGTCTACGTAGCTGAGAGGTCCCAGATAGGTCTGTGTAACCGATGACTGGATCTGTGGTGTACCCGACAACCCAGATCACGGGATCCTGCGTCGCTTGGATGGTGCCGAGGTCGCGCGACATGGCAAAAACTGTCAAGTTAGGGATTAAGTAATTCCACCCCGCGTCCCACTGTAACGCGACTTCGGGGTCTTCCAACACTCCCTTAAGCATAAATGAACGACGGGAAACTGAACGCTCATCAACCTTCCATGTGATGTTATCACTCTAGATCACAAACTATGAGTGGAAAAATGTAGACCACACCACTGCCACTAACCGTCTTCATGAAATGGTGCAATGTGCCCCAATCTGTGTCACTGGAGACTCTGGAAGACAAGGTTGGATTTTGACGTTTGACTTGATGGCCGATGACACTGTCATCACCAAACCCCGTCCAAAGGAGCTCCTGGCTCTCATTCCCTGACAACCAATCTGCAACAATTTTGAGACACAACGGAGTTGATACAATGACGACTTCACACACATGTACCAAGATCCGAATACACCTGCACAGAATGTGCCACACCATCCAGTGATGTCGCAGTTAATGTCATGTATGACAATGGGATTGATTGTTTGACCCAATCTCCGGGCTATAACAAAAGTCTGAGTAGATAAAACACCGATAACAAGTAGCTGTAGTTCGAACCTCTATTGGGTTCAAGAAGGTAAGATTAATTTGCATGTGTCCAGCTTTTGCGGAGAGCGTGCTCTGGGTAGGTGAAACCACCACGCTAGTGACGTTCGCCTGGGTTAACCAAGACTCGAAGGCAGTGTATCCCAGCAACACAAAGGTTTTATTGTCGACGCGGACATGGACATTTATGTCAAGGATCTAAATGCAGTCAGTTTGGTGTTATTATTCTGTGCAAGGAAATAACGTGCTGTCAGACTCGGATCCCAGTCAACACTTCGGTCTCCATCATAGTACCCTGTCATTATATTAGTCTGACCAAAATCCGTGAAACCCCAACAATTGAAGTAAGGTGAGCGGACGGCGAGAGGGATTGTAAAGGGAATCAAAGTCTGCTGAGCCCTTCCATAATGAAAAAGGGAAAAAAGGATAATTAGCAGGTGGGTCATTCGCGCCTATAATTCAGGCTGGGTTATTGCCGGAGTTGGCTCTGGATGGTGGAGAAATCAAGTATTTATGTAGCACAGCCTGAGGGAGGTTGACCACTCGCACAAGGTTTAGTGATGGCTGGTACGAGACTACGAGGTTTTGGCCAGTAGCAACGGCAATCAACCAAGGAACCACCATTGAGTAGACATACAGCAACCAGATCAGAAAGAGAGCAACGAGGAATGAATATGAATGGATGGCCACTTGGTTACGCTCATCGTTGCGTGCATGTCGAGATCAAAGCTTCTGATTTGAAAGTGTTTCACTTATACTGGCTCAAACGGCAAGTGCCCGAAGAACGCAGAATTGTGCGTGGCGCAAGGCGCAGGGTATCAATATATCAAAGACAAAGGGTGGCTGTTCGCGGTTTTCTGTCTGCCTCCAATCAGGAGACATGAGTGCGCATGAGTGCCCGTAGAGGAGATCAACGCACGCTGGAACCGAGAATTAATCTTTTAGCAAAAAAACTTGACGAAGACATTTTTATTCGTATGAAATTGGCATCCGCGAACCGGCACTCCAGCCAGGCCTTCGTGCATCGTCGAGTTTCGTAGCTCTGGGGGTTCGCAGCCATCAAGCTTCATAGTTTTTCATTACCGATATCAAATATATTTACGCTGAAACGAACAGTACAAATTAGGGATTACCAGCGGGTAACCCTCGGGTCATTCCGAGGCTACCCAGTCCAGAGCGGGCCGGTCCGTGAGATCCGTTATCCGTTACCACAACAAGACCCACGATTCATTCAACAGGACCATCGATCAAACCATTGTCCTCCAGCAGAGCGAAGCACAACCCACTCCGCCCTACAGTGTAAGAGAAAAATGTCGAGGAGAGCTTGTTCTACAATCAGGAGGCCGTTCCACCTCAAAGCACCACGTCGGTGAAAACTAAAGCGACTCAAGAGGAACAACAACAGATCCACCCACAGGTGCGTTGGTAGTCGGCGAGGAAGGTACGAATGAGTTAAGTAACTCGATTCAGTCCCTGACCTATGTTCTGCAGACGGACGAGAGAGACTGTTGATGACAAAGGAAAGGCGAAGAGGTGTCGACTTGAGGTTTCAAAAGAGTTTACAGTTTCAGTTTTGTAGCCCTTCGAGGCCAAGAAATGAGAATCACCTTGCTTGCTGAGGTATGGCAGTTCGAAATCCCGCGTGAATCATGGAAATCGATTCACGCGGGATTTCCGACGAGCCATATGAGCAAGGCGACTCCTTTCCCCGGTATGGATGAAATCAGCGTATGCCGCGAACATCATAAAGTCTCATCCATTTCAGATCGGAATTAACATCGTATCGTTTTTTTTCTAATTAATACACACATCGCCAATCGCCATATGCAGCCCCCTATCATAGTCATCATCACCGCCTAGTTGTCCAGCAGCGCTGCGGCCGCCTTGCGCGCGTTTGTCTTGAGACTCTCCACCTGCAGCTCAAGGTTGCGGATCAGTGCGCGCGCCTCACGCAGCTCCGCATTCAGCCGGTCGTTATCCTGCTGCAAAGCAGCGCTCGCAGCCGCCTTACCGTCCTGTCATTCAAAGTCTCGTTTGAAAAAAAAAAAAATTGGGGGAGAGAAACGGACACGCACATCTGGAACGTAAGTGGAGGATGTCGAGCGAGAGGGCGGCAGCTGAGGCGAGAACGGCTGCAAGGTCCGCGGGCGGCGTCAGCGCCGACGGGGAGAAGGGCGTTGGCTCGCTGGCGACTTTCGTGATGGGCGGCGCGAGTGGCGGCGAGAGCGCTGCTGGCGGCGGTGCCGGTGCCGATGCTGGTACGGGGGAGCTCGCGGTCGCTGTGCGCGTTGGGAGGGGGACGGACGACGCTGCTGTTGTGGACACTGCGCCTGTCTCGAGGGAGACGAGCTTGAGCGAGATGGGCTTGCCGGTGAAGAACTCGCCGGCGGAGAGGGAGGGCTCGATCGATGGCGCGGGCGGGAAGATGTCGGACTGGAACGAATCGGACTGGCGTGGGTGCGTGGGTGCGTGAGTGATGTGATGCGATGTGAGTAGGAGATGGGGCGTTTACCTTGCGCGGGACGATAAACGCGATGGGCTCGACGGCGCTGATGGTGAGCTTGTACGCGCGCGCGATCTCGCAATCGGAGGTGCTGACCGCGCGCCGCGGGACGAAGCACATCCCGCGCTGTGGGTCGCTCGACTTGTGCTCGTCCAGCGGATACAAATTATCGTTCTCGTACTCGTAGTACCGGATATTGCCGTCGCCCTTCCCGGCTGCACCGTCGTCAGTAGAGCGCGGCGGGATCAAAGGAGACCGAACCGAGGAAGAGGATGTTGTTGTCGCTCCAGAAGGGCATCACGACGCCCGCAGACTGGTCGAGCGTGAGCGTCCTGACGTTCTTGAGCGTGCCCGTCTCCCACACGCAGACCTGGCGATCGCTCATGCGGCTGAACCCAGTCGTCGCGATGCGATCGCGGTCGCCCAACCACACGACGCGTGCGCCCTTGATGCCACCATGGCCCTCTCCAACGCGCACGGCGTCGCCGCCAGCGCGCGGGTCGAACAGGCGGAGTTTGCGGTCGCGGGACGTGGTGGCCAGGAGCTGGCCGGTCGGGCTGAACGCGATGCTCTGTATGGTGTCGCCGTGGCCCTGCAGGACGGCGCGTGGGGACTCTGGCGCGCCGAGGTCCCAGAGCTTGACGGTATGGTCGCCCAGGGCGCTCGCGAGGACGTGCTGGGCCGCGGGGTGCCAGAGGACCTGGCCGACCTTGCGCGGGGACGCGTCGATGCGCAGCACGGGCGCAAAGTCGCGCGGGACCCAGCCCTCCGCGTTCCAGTCCTCGAACGCGGATGCGTCGACCTGCCAGATCATCACGTTGCCGTCCTCGCCCCCGGACGCGACGATCGAGTCCGAGTGCGGCGACCAGTCCGTGTCCAGCACCGGCGCCGTGTGGCTCCGCGCGAGCGGCACGATGTCTGGCAGCTTCGAGGGGATCCCCGGCGAGCCGGTGGAGGGAGACGGCGCGGGCAGGATGGCGAACGCGCCGCCGCCAGACGAGTTCCAGTTGACGCTGATGTAGGTCTGGGCGGGGTGAACATCACGGACCCGGCCGCAACATCGGAAGGACACGCACACCAGATGCAGAGACGACGTTTGTATCCCATGCGCTGCTGGTTACCTTGAGGTTATCGATGCCATGCTCCTTCTTGGCTGGCTGCCCAAAGACATGTCTGTGCAATAATGACGAGGGCCCATCAGAAGCGATCCTGAGAAGATAACGAGGCAAACTACCGATATTTCGATGCACGAACAAAGCGAGACATGTCCCGTGTGACTGTTGCGTTGTTCAAGTTGTTCTTAGTTGTCGGCGATTCACTTGAGATCGACGGTCCCCTTGACAGCTTGACAAGGACCCCGTTCGGCAAGTCCCGTTCCTACCTTGCCATGGATTCAATCAACGCCTCAGATCCCACCCCCTCGCATCACCACAACTTCTACCAAAGTCCTCTCGATAAAGCGCGCCCAGATCCGTCTTCAGGCCTTCCTTGACGAGTTTGAGAACCGCAACCCACCCTCGAAAGGCGGCGACAAGACCGTCACCGCGCAGTTGCAAAAGTTAAACGAAGCGCTGCTCGAAGAGCGGCACAAACAGAAGGCCGCTAGAAAGGAGCATTGACTGGTATGCCATTTCAAAAATACATTGTCGGTAAAGCTCACTCAGCAATGACCTCGTCAGTTGTGACATTCATAAATACAATCATCGCCTTTTGTCATTACACGAAATTTAGAATCATCCGAAAAAGAAAAGAAAAGAACGATGGCGCTCTAATTAAACATCCTCCCGACACCACCACACGTCTCGCACGGCATTTCATCGAAGATCAAGAATGGCGTCGTGCCGCGCCCGCCACACCGCCAGCACAGTCGTCCTCCGATGCGAGTGTCACCAGGCATGACCACCGTGGCACCCGGCGGGGGAACCGAACCGTAGGGCAAGAGCATGTTGCGCGATGGTGGTGGTTGAGGGAAAGCGGGGGGTGGCGGCGGCCGTGCGACTGGATACGCAGGGGTGGTGCTCGTCTGCGGGGGCTTGAACGTGGGCAATGGCTGCTGGAATGTGCGACCGCGCTGACTCTGGCTCGTGGCGCTGCTGCCCTGCTCGCCCCACGGGCTCGAAGCGAGTATGGACGAGAACGGCTTGCCGTACCGGTCCCAGCACTTGCGGCAGGGGTGCGACGGGTCGTAGTTCTTGTAGCCCGTGTTATTACCTGCACGTGTAAAATGAAAGCGGGCACCATGAACGAGTGAGCAAGATGGAAGCGGCAACGCGGCTTACATTTGGGACAGGTGTACGTCTCGGGGTAGACGAGCGTCCGTCCGTTGCGCAGAAGAGGACGGCCGGGCGTCGGCGTGTTCGTCGGGTGCCCGTTATTGGCAGGCGCCGACGTAGAACCCGCGCCGCTCGAAGTAGACGCGGCGCGAGAGTGGCTGGAGGGAGGGGGAACTCCCGGTGGGGGGGCGTACCGGGGCTGCTGAGCTGCTGGTGGCGGAGGGCCTGGTGGGGGGGCAAACTGAGGCCGCTGCTGCATGGGTGCCCCGGATGGGGGAGGGCCTGGCGGGGAGGCATACTGCTGTTGCACGGGAGCCGCGGGAGGGGGAGGGCCCGGTGGGGGACCATACTGAGATGGTCCGGGTCCGGGCGGCCCCGGAGGCGGGTATGGACCTGACGGCGGCGGTGGCCGTGGTTGCACGAAGGGTTCCGGCGCCCGCTGGAAGGGCCTGCGCGGGCCCTGCTCCACGACCGTCTCGCCTCCGCCAACGTCAGGCGTCAGAGAGTAGGCGGGTGGTGGAATGGTGTCGGGCGGAAAATCGGGCGGTAGGAAGTCAATCGGCGGTGGGCTAGATGGCGATGGGGGAGCAGCGCTGACAGGACGGGGAGGCAGAGACGGTGGGATACTCCGCGAGCTGCCGGTGTTATTGCTAGGGATGGAGAGTGATGATGGAGGTTGATTAGGGGGACCTCTGGATGGTAACCTCGGTGGGAGTTCGGGGAGTGCCTCTGGTGCATCCTCGTCGTCGGAATGAGCGCCTGGCCCTACGACGGTCTGGTAACTAGGTGCGCTCGATACGGTGGACATTCCAGTCGGGGTAGGAGTGAGCAAGCTATGGGAGAAGGGCAGAGCTGAGTGATATGAAGGCGCATTCGAGGTCGCTGACGCCCCGGTTGGATGTGGTGTGAGATGTGGTGTACGAAATGGATTGCGAGAGGATATTTGGGGTTGAGTCGACGGGTCGCTCATCGTGGATTGGAGGAAAGCACTGACGATGGCGACGGCGATGAGCACAGAAGGCGAATGAGCCGGGCACTGGCTTACCAAATTCGCGGATGTCAGTCACTTGCTATGATGACTGACAAGAGCGAGGTCATATCAAAGAGATTGCACATCTCAGGGTTGACTCCTGCAATTTCCTTTGAAGATCTCTCGCGACGTCTTGGCTCCTTTGGATCAGTCACCGCTCTGGATGGGTTGGGAAAATTAGACGCACTTGGCCAGCCACGTAAATTTGCCTATGTCACTCTGCAGGCAACAAAACCACAACTGTCTAGATGTGCGTCGTCGTATCTCCACGCTTTCTCGTCCAGCATTCCTAATTATCCCAGGCATGAATGCGCTCAGCGGTTCGACATGGAAAGGTGCAAAACTACGTATCGGAGAAGCAAAGGCAGACTTTTGTGAGCGGTAAGCGGAGCCCCCGTTTCTTCCCCAATACTTCTTATACTCCGTACAGAATAGCCCTCGAAAATGCCCCTAAAGGGCCAGACGACACACGACCGCTGAAACGTAGACGACTCGCTCGCGGCGTACACGGTCGGCACACGCAAGACATGTCCCTCACCACGCCTGAGAACATCCACCAGCGCCCACAATGGCGCCTCACGCCACTGGGACGACTAGTCCGCCCAATGCGCATGCGCCCCGCCCGCCCACTCGACCCGCCCCTCCGAGCCAAGAACCCCGACAAAGCGAAGGTGAAAGGAAAGGGCATCAGGGCGAAGAAGAGGCGCGTGCGCCCCCCGCCAACGCGGGCGCGCAGACAGACGATCGACCCGCTGCGCTGGGGCAGCACGCGTCTCAGCGGACTCTTTTTGGACGGCGGGGCTAACGGGGAGACGACGGAGGTCGAGGAGGTCGAGCATATCCTCGACGTTTCGGACCAGACCCCCCCGGGCGACGACGACGACCAGACGCCTCCGCGCGCCGAGGTAGACTTGGCGGCGGAGACGGCGGGCGCGCTGGACCTTCTCGGCGCGATGTTTGGTGAGGCAAACGACTGGGGTGGCGCCGAGAGCGTCGATTCGGATGTGGAGATGGTTGCGCACGCCGTTCCAGGCCTGCTCGAATCCACCGACTTTGAGACCGTCCCCGCTGATCACGAGCCGCGCGCTGCCCAGAGAGGAGAGAAGAGGCCAGCTGTTGATGGCCAAGAGGTGCCCACAACAACCAAACTCAAAGACCTGTTCGCACCTCGGGAACAAGAGGGTGAGTTGCCGGCGATGCACGGCGTGCGTCGTGTGTCTCACGATCCCTTTCTTTCCAGGCTTCTCCCTCATCGGCCACCTCGATCTGGACTCTGAGCTCGACCACGACATGGACCTGAACCTGGACGAGCCAGCCCTCCTAAATGCCGCGCCGTCCATTCTCGGCGCCCCGTCTGTCGTCGCCGCTCCCACGACGCAGCACGGGTCACTCGACGCGTCGCTCCCTTTTTTCTTCCCGCAGAAGGGCCAGGTGCGGAGAGTCGGCTTCGTGCGGACGGAGGACGAGGCGCAGATCCGTGCGCGCTGGGAGGCGGCGCGGGGCGAGCTGACGCGGGAGTGGAAGCGTCGGCATCGGGAGGCGGTTAAGAGCCGGCGGAGACGGGGTGGTGAACGGGTCGAGTGAAAGCCACCAGTGGTGGTCGCTAACTTCTGCTAGCTGCGTGTCGTGGTGTTTGCTCTTGTACGTTCTCGCACAACTGAAGCGCCTTTATTTTCAGTAAATATGTATCGACAAAGTACTGAGAGATAGATCGGCGTCTCTCCCGAGAAAAACTAGCACACAAGGATTGTCACGTTGCCCAGATTCTAAGTCTTGTTCTAAGCTCTACAACTTGAACATGTTGACTTTGTCAACTACAACCTTGCTTGTTCCCTGCTCAGTAGGAAATGTTCATCTTTGTACCAGCATGGCCGAGTGACGGGCCCATAATGCCTGCCATCTCAGCTTCGCAATCCTCAGCTGCTCCTCCCTCCATGGTCTCACTGGCCCCAACTCAGAGTGTACTGCTTCCTTCAGGAGCACTCTACTCAAACAACTCAAGTCTCAAACGACTCAGCACATGCCATACCAAATGCCCCTGCCATCAAGCCTGCTGTGGCCAAGTGTTACAATTTCAGACTACTTTGGACACCGTCTTTCTTGCCATGTTACACAAGGCCACAGTGTTGCAAACTTGGCCCTCAGTGTTATCCATAAATCATAAGTGCTTGAAATGAGACTGTGGGACTTTCACAAAAATGTAAGTGGTTACTATGAGAATTGTAACCACTTATATCCTGCATATACTGCATTAGCAACAACGACCTAATTTCAAGCAATTATTTCATTGTAATAGTAATATAAACTTAAAATCCAGTTATAATCTATGTAAGCACTTTCGACTTTATCCAAAAATTAATTTTTATTTGCTGAAGGTCGTCGTCGTGCTTGCCCTCGATGGCGTCCAGCGAGGCATATGGTTCCCAACCCCCAACAGGGGACACGTGTCCTGTACAGGAGGAGCGTGTCACCACTCGGATACCGGCGCAACCATTGGCAGACCCTCACACCCACCATAATCCTCGCACCCCATCTGAGTCGAAGTCGATACCAGCGTCCGCGGAACGTTCCAAACCCAAAATAATGCCCAGATGGCTCCGATTTGGTCATCCGTCCACACTCAACAAATCAGCACCCTCGTCGTCCGTCGGCACCGGCCTGGGCACCAACAGGCGCTCGATTTCGTGCTCGAACCCCGCGCGCCCTTGTGCGTCACGAGAGCCGCCCAGCGCTTTGGAGCCTGCCCGACCGCCCCTCCACGATGCGTCCTCAGCGCTAGCTGGCTACCGACCGCCCGTAGAACGGAAGCGCAAGGCAGCAGAGGAGCTGCGCTGCGCCGTTGGTAGAGGACGGCCGATGTTTATTGACGTGGACGAGGGCTTGAAGATTATGAGGAGCTCACAGGAAAGTCGCGCGGCTGCGCTCCAGAGCCAGAGGCGACGCGTGACTGTCGCCGGCGGGGAGGCATGCGGCGCTGGGCATCTAAAGCGCGCGAGGACCGCCGCCGCCACCACTTCGGACGGCTCCAACCGCGGTGTGTTCCCCCCTCTCTCTGTGGGTGTGCGCGAGCTGAGTGCGCGCCCTGTGTTTTGCATGTAACTGACTATTAACTGGTGGGCTTTGTGCCCTGCCTGCCCCCCCCCCGATAGCCACGCACGCTCAGCTCTCAGGGAAAAGGAAGATTGGTGAGCTGCCAGCCGCGTCGAGATCCGTTTCAGGAATCAAGGGCAAGGGCGTCTGTGCTACCTCCGCGGCCAGTGGCGTAGCGCGCACGCCGAGGGCCGCGGCGAACTCAAACTCGTGCGGGCCTGGCCTCCTAGGTGTCGTCAATCAGGAAGTTCCGTCAGGTAAGCCGTCTGCCGTTCCTCTTCGGGAAGATGCTACCCAAACCTCTGTCTGACACCTTCGGTGCTTCCCTCATAGTTCCCCATGACAGTACCACTCCCTTCTCCGCGCCACACGGAGCGACACCACTTGGCGAGACCGCGGCGCCTTCGCAGGAAACTGCACGAGCCGATGCGGATCCAGCGACGATGCCCGTTTCGAGTGATAAAACGGCAGATGAAACACAACCCACGACGAACGCCCAACCAATGGAATGGGCGGCAGCTTCGAGTTCGGCCGAGTGGACCACTGGGAACGCGAGACCGGCGACGCTTGAGGTGTCTGCGCCGCCGCAAGCCTTGCCGCTCTCAGAAGAACAGGGGTTTTCTGGAGATTCCTCTGACCCCGTGCCGCAAGGCTGGGACCCTTCAGATCTGATGGGTACGCACAGATTTAGCACTACATGGCCGCAGACTTGCATCTGACGGTTGTGGATGTCAGATGATGACTCCAGCTCCAGCTCTGGTGTCCCCTTGTCCTTGCTTGTGTCGCCCTTGCGCAACACACGGAAGAGGGTTTTTCCTGCTGAAGAAGAACCCCTGCGTAGTAAGAACGGCAAGGGCAAAGGGAAAGGCAAGGCTAAAGCCTGCGCATCTGAACCCAACGATGGGTCATCGTACGGGGATGACTCTGAAAAGGAGGCTTCATCGGGTGAATCTCAACTTCGGACTGGGGGCAATACCTACAAGTCTGACATCTTTCGTTGCCAATGCCAGATACCGATGTCAGCGTTTCTGTGCCTCGGCGCATGGCTGTCGCCCCCGCTACACCGCGGCTCTCTAATAGCAAAGGCAAAAGTCCTAAAGCTAAGACACCCGCTCGCATCTCCCACATCGAGAGAAACACAAGCACATCACCACGAAAAAGACTTAGGGCGCAAAGTCCCTACACGTCTGAGGAGGACAGCTCAGATACCGATGTTGTCCCTCAAGGTAAGCTCTCACATCGTCTCGCCGCGTACTGTGGATCCCACCTCTACGCTTCCCAGTGCGCATCCTGCGGATCAATCGCCCGCGTACAAAATCTCTTTGGCGTGTTGTCAAACCTCCAAAGAACCGTGCGCGCCCTGAGCAGAGAACTGTCGCCCCAAGTTCGCGTCCGCGGGTGTGGGCTGGTGTAAGACGCAGGTCCCTTCTCGATGCACGTTCCACTGCTGATCCCCAGCGCGGTAGAGCAAAGATGAGCTATTGGCTGTGCTCCCTGCCCTCGCGAAACACCAGGACGGTATTGCATGGGATAATCTCGAAAACCCTACGCTCATATTCTCAGGGGAGAAAGGCGACTCTGGGCTGGGCTGGTGGGACGAAGACGCTTGGGAGAGCCGTAAAATCGTCTTCTCAATGTGAGTCCTCTTCCCATGGGCGGTGCTTTCACCTCCCCTCCCCCTGCTTTCCCCGCTCTTGTCGAGGCGTTTTTCTCACCCAGGATCTTTCCCATAGCATTCGCGAAACCGACATTTCTCTCGCCGATCCTCCGGACCAGCCCTCCGTCTCAACTGCCCAGGACTCGACCCCCGACGGAGGGCACACAGTTGCGGGATGCACAGCCTCCACCAGATAACCTATCCAACCCACTATTCGACGACAATGGAGCGTCGCCCGTGGTCCCGGATTCCAAAACCAACGCTTCATCTTCTGGTCAGAAGGACGCAGACCCTCCGCGTGTCAGCATAAAAAGCCCCACGGGCGTTGCCCCTTCCCAGCTTATCGGTCCCAGTAGCGGTTTGGACCGTTCTTCTTCCATTCTTGAGCCAGAGCTTCCATGTGATCACGACAGCTGCAACGCTGGAGGCCAGCCCGCTGCGTCTTCGATGCCTTGTGGCACAGATGCCACCCGTGATGGTTGTCCTCCTAACGACCCCTCCGCTACGGAAGCGATCCGCGTAGATGACCTTCCGAGTTTCGACGCCCAGATTCCCCTCGTTCATTCACATGCAAACGGCTCGCCACCTGGCGGCGTTTCTCCTTGCAACACTGAAGCCCGCGGCGTCGAGCGCTCTTGTTCTGCTCCGGAATCTACGCGGGAGCGTCCTATCGACCATTCATCGCAGGCGAGTCTCGTCTGTCCCAGCCCCTCGGAGTCGGCTCATCCCAATGCAACTCTTCCGCCATGCCGGGCTGTGCTGGATCCTGATGCCGATTCAGTCCCCTCCGAAAACGACGTCCCCTTTCCACGGCCTCCCCCCGAGGTTGCCACCCTGCTCGCGGCCCAGTCATTCGGCAATGTTGTGACGCCAGTGCTCGCGCGCGATTCACTGCTAGTTCCCTGGGAACTCCCGTCGGAGATCGGATACTTCTGGTTAGGGCTGTTTAGGATATCTGGGGTCAAGGTGATTTCATGTCTGCCATTCGGCCAGAAAAACGGTTTCAGTTCATTGTGGGTCTCTTGTCTTTCGCCAGGTGGATACACGTCTGCGGCGAAGTACCAACCCGAAGGTGCTCACGGGGCAGCGCACCTGGCGCTTTACTCTGGAATGGGTGCCTGGGGGTGAGGACCAGCTCGAGGATGACAAGCAAGGCGTCCCTAAATGGCCGACGCGTGTCATGCAGCCATGGTGGGAACCAGAGCCTCCCCAGCAGCCTGACCAGTATACCCTGTCCGAGTCTCCCAGAGTGCCGCTTCTCCCATACCAGAATCACGAAATGATAGCAAGGTTACTCGCTTGCTGCTGCCGCTCTCTCTCCTCGCACCCTTCACAGAGAACTCTACCGCGGGCGGTTTTTTTCCCGTGGGCTATTATTGCACGGTGTGCGGCCGCATCAACGTGCAACGCTTTCTTCGACATCGCGTCTGTGAAGGTACCGCATGCGACTCAAGGACAGACCCGCAGAGGGAGACTGGCTGGGTAATCAGCGTGTTTTCCACCCGCGATCGGAAGCTCAACTCCGCGACGGTCGTCCCCGACGACAAGTGGACCGCGCCCACGACCGCAGAACCATCCACCGCCTTTGACAATGGGGCGCGTCTGTTCCACTATCACCTGGCCGTCTATGACTCTAGCCCCTTGGTAACCCCTTCGAACCTTCTTCCTTCTAGTGGTGCTGGCACCGTCGACGTGCGCCATGTGTTCAACGGGAACAGGGAACTGCTGCAAGGGGACGCCTCGGCGCTCTTCGAAACGCTGCAGCGCGACGTACGCATCGAACGCAGCATCGGCACGTCGGTATTCGTCACTCCACGGATCGAATCCGGGGACGACCCCGCGCTCGGCCGTAACGGACAAAGCGTCTGGGACCAGCAGGCGGCGTTCATTGAGAGCGCGCTGAGCACGTACTGCCGCGACTTGGGGCCCCTCAAAGTCCGTGCACTGCGCGTGCACGCGTGGATATCGGTCGGCAAGGTACGTACTCCCCCGTCGTGCCTCGGACAGTCGCTTATGAGGACATCCGCTGCAGCACATTCAAACGTTCTCTCCGGGCACCAAGCATCTCGTCCTGCTCTGCCTCGGTGCAGACATCGCGTTTCTCTCACTCCCTTCAGATCCTAACGTCAAGTTGAACGGCAAACCGAAGAGAGAGTGCCTCCGCGTGACGATGGTCCACGGGGATATCGTTGTGCTCAGCGGCAGCCAGTTCAAAGCGAGTGCCGTCTGTACTTGTCGTGTATGCATACTGATACCCCTTGGCAGTTCTCAACGATCCGCACGGGCATGTGTATGTGTAAGTGGCACTATTACCGCAACATCATCTCTCCCTGACAACTTCTATCAAGTGCTAGAAGCAGAGTGCAACTAGCGGTTGTGTATCTTTTTGACATATCTTTATCAATACAGTATAGCTCCGTTTAAATTAACTAGCATACCCTTTGTTACCTTCCGTTTTTATGGATTCCATTGGAATTTAGTTTGTTCTGATCTCTGCAGAAACATTCAACCCGCCCTGGAGATTCGGGCGCCGCTCGACTTCTTGGTACTACGCCGCAACAACTATCATAGTAGCTGGTCTCACGGTCCGATAATTGTCCGTCGGCGCATCTGATTCCAAGATCGTTACCTCGCACTAGAAGACGTAAGGACCCGAGTAAGCCCCAGAGCGCAAGAGACTCCTGTGCGAGCGTCTCGCCACTTTCCGTAGCTCCGCGCGGTGCACGGTTCAAGAATGAAACTCCGAGCTTCTCCCCCAATTGTCAGCCAGTACCGCCACGATGATCGAAGCAGCCTTCCGAGTCGGCGAACTGATGCAATGTCACGGTACTGCGCATGGCGGTGATACGTAGTGGAGCCTTGTGATGGCTCCCCCTCCCTACAAAGGTGAAGTGTCAGATATACATCACAGAAGCCTAGAAGCTTGATAGCCCAACGACTCGAAACTCAGTCCATCACACCGCCGCGCCGAAGCTTCGGCGAGCAGGCGCTACTGAACACACTCGAACGCGGACAACGTGATGAGAAGCGCCTGCGGGTAATCGGATGCGCCATGTTTTGGATTGAGGTGTTCGAGCGGAACGGGCGCTGGTACCATGTGCTGAATTGGGGCTTCGAGGTGGGGAACGATGGCACGGCCCCCGTCGCTCTAGATACACACTTATAGATTACGAGCTAATTTGACCTGGGTTCAAATATTTGGTACATCTTCCAAGAGGAAGGCAGCGACATACGTGAGCGGTAACCGGTAATCACGAGCCTGAGCTTTCCGTATCACGAGACCGTAGGTCGACGAGGGGACGACACCGTCCCCACCTCAAGGACGTGTTTTGTTCGCCCCCACGAGCCAATTTCGGCACGCCTTGCATTCAAAAAAGCCAAGTTTCAAGACTGAAAAGAACGCACACGGTCCGCAGCGGGGCGGCCTGAAATTGCATCGAGCATGTGCTGACGGAACCAAGGATGGAACATAACTGGTAGTAGGATCTACATGCTCCGCGGAATTCTGGATTTGGCAGATCCTCATTCAATTTGTGACCCCTCCTAGACGTGTCTACAGGGCTCGGGTCTCCGAGTCCCAACAGTGAATTTCGTCCAGTTGGCTTATCGAGACGGAGATCGTTTCTTCACAACAGGCCTATACGTTACACGCCGGCTGAGCACCGCTACTGTCACGGCAAGTACATGTTCCAACCCACAGTCGACGTTTCAGGCCTTTTCAGGCCGCCTCGCTCATCCGAGGCGTCCCGTGAAAAAAAATCGGTGCTTAGAGGGGGCGCCGCGAGCCCGGAAATGCCGAGGTTTCTCCACGCGCTTCCCTGCCGCACGCGCTGTGGGCCGTAAGCGCCGATCGTGATCACGGCCCTGCGGCTCTATCGCAGCACTGCCGCCCCCTTTGCAAGTTGACAGGGATGGCTTCGCTGTGCAGTGTGCATTCAAACTCGTGCACCAGAGAGGCGCGCCAATTGAACTTCAGTTAGAAGATGTGTGTAGGTAACGGGGTTCCCGGCCCCTCGCCGCCCGCGGCACGGTGTCCCGATGGACGAAACACAAGATGACAGCGAATACGAGAACAATGTGTTCATTGAGGTGACATGGATGGTGCTCCTTGTATATATCGTGTGACGGGAATCTCGGTAGCTCGCCCAACTCCTCGGTGACAACGCGAACGGGTAGCATATGTGATGATCGCGTTGGTCCCGACGTGCAGTACCAGCACGACGCTCTTGTTTCTTTCGGGTCCCTGTATCGTTTTGGGAAATCACAAGGTTACGGCCTCTGAGTGAAGATGGTGTAGGGTGCCTGGGCATTATGCACCGAGGAAGATAATTTCGCCTGGAAAAAAAAGTGAGCACATGCGTACGTATGCGACCTTCCACATTCGCGTACGCACGCGGGAAAGGAGAAGCCCTGCCAGCGAGGGGGTGGGGCTTTGGCGAGACCTCAATCCAAGAAACACCGACGACGTATAATCACCGACATTCTTTCTTGAGAAGGGGAAGTTGCAAGGGGAACGGCGACGCCACCACCCGTGTACATGATACCAGGGTAGACGCAGATGCAAGGGGATCAGATCGAATTCTAGACTGGAACAGGGTGAGGGAAGGGTACTGATTCTGCCCCAGCCCCAGCCCAGCCCTAGCTCGACGCCCCTCCCGTAGATTTGCCACATACGAGACGTAAAAAAAAAAAGTTCGATAGCGTGAAGCCTAGGGTCGTACAATATTTCCGGACTCGGGGCACAGGGATCGGACGAGTACCCTCAAGAACGAGGTTTTTTCCCCGACGAAAGAACGACCAAGCGCTGACACGTCGTGCAATGAACGAACTGCTATCCCCCCGGGGCTGCTCCTTAACGTTGTGGACGAACGGACAGATGGAGGTGGGTGGGCGAATTAAACGTAGGGTCGTGCAGTTGCCGTTGCAACAGCCGCCCCAATACACTTTGTCCCACACGGGGAAAGATCACGGGCGATCGCAAAATCGCTGCGATCGACGGCTATCTGTATCCGCCGTGTTCATCCGCCGTGTCCGAGATTTGCCCCGTGCCGGACCCCGCGGCCTTTTCATTTTCGAGGACTGACCCATATGGATAGCGAGAGGAGCTTGTTCTCTTTTCGAACCATGGCACAAACTAGATTCTTCGGCTTCGGACAGGACCATGGCGAGACTTCTGGTCCACAGACGAGATGGTGGTAGAGCCATCACTGGTCGAAAACGAAGCTACTGCGAAACATCTTGAGAGAAGCACAATGAAAGGGGGAATCGGAGAGAGGAAAGAACTGCACAGCCCTAGGAAGGATCGATTTCGGGTCACCTAGGCCCAGACACGAGAGAAGAGCGCCATGTGATAGCACAAAGACCGCATCGTAGGACGGGACCAAAGGGGGAAGCAGGTGACAAAACGTCGATACAGGATGCGAATCAACCGAGTCAAAGTCAAAGTCAAATGGAGAAAAAAAAAAAAAAGAGGGGTAGTGGATGTCTCTCGCCAGAGAAAACCAAACTGTCGGAGTGCGGAGTGGGTGGGTGACCCTGCAAATGCGAGCCGGCACCGCGAGGGTACACAGGCATAATGTCACGTAGCCGAATAGCCATATTACCGGCGGCGAGTCGGGGGAGCGGAGATGGGACAGTCAATGGGAAGAGTTCGAGCTCGAGGACATCTGAGCGCCCATTGCGGAGGGAAACGAACAGACACACGAACCAGAGAACAAAAGATGAAGGACCGATTCAGGCGCAATAATTGCGCCAACTGCACCCGAGCGAGAGCGTGAGACCGAGGCTGGACTCGACTGCTCAATCTCGATTTTCAGAACACAATATGCGACGGTATAACGCGCGACGGCAACAGAGAAGATAAGCAAAAGCGTGTGCGTGGTGGGGGGTTCCCATGCGTGGAGAAGGGGCCCGTGAGACGAGCGGCGTCCCACGCGGGAAAAGGTCGCGGGTTGCGTGCCCCTAAACTATCTGAAGGTGCCAAGATTGACTAGACTGGACCGGGAAGCCACAGGTTGCGAAAAGCGAAGGGGTACTGCCATGGCATTGTTAAGGGGACGGGAAGGGTGGCGATGTGGCGTTAGATAGGGAGCCACAAACTTCTGGTGGTCTTTGATCGGGGACGCAACGAAAAGGGGCGAGTCAGGTAAGGTGCTGAGGATTATTGAGTGGAATTACGATCTCATTCGGTTGTAAGTTAGTCGATTCGATTGGGCCGCGGGATCAGAGGTGCCGCGACCGAGGCGAGCCTCACCCAGAGGACATACCCTAAGAGTAGCCGCTTCCAAGTCCCGTCTTCCCCTCGCACTCGTATTCGCACCCACTCTCTCACCTCTCTCTCTCCTCTTCCTATATCCTCGCCAGGGATTCATATGCCACCCCATCACCTCAGTCCTTCGTGATTCGAATCAATGGGCAGACGCAAAATAGCCATACAGCCCATAACAGTTCGTATCAGTCTCAATATCCATCTCCTTTTTTGCCATTGCGTCGCGCTCTGGCTTTGATATCGTTGGTTGTCCCTGTCTGACGTGCTTAACCTAGAACGACCGAACCCGGTCCGTCACCTTTCTAAAGGCAAGTGGCGACTGCCAAGACTTTGCTTTCAAAAATAGGTTCCTCACATTCTTAAATTACCATCACCTCCCTCAGCGTAAAACCGGCCTCTTTAAAAAAGCGTTCGAGCTCGGGGTATTATGTTCCGTCGATGTCGCCGTCATCATCTTTGGTGCGCCTCGCTCCTATTTCTTTTTCTCTGCAATCCGTCGTTCAACACGTCTATTTTTATCCCCGGCGCTCGTGTCCACAGAGCGCAAACCCGGTCACCCAGACAAGCTCTTTCAGTACTGTTCAACCGATATCGACACCCTCGTTCAACGTCAAATTAGGGTGCAGTTGATAAACCTTTTTTCCACCTATCTCCCCTCACCCCCTTGCCTCAGTTTGACGGTGAGCGTGATCTTCGTACGCCCCATGACTTCACCGGAGGTGCAAACCAATCCCGCTTGGACGATATGGGCGACGACGATGACGACGCTGATGCCGACGACTCTCCAACCGCCTCGTATATGCGTCATGAAAAGGGGAAGACCATTCCCGATAGCGGCAAGCCTTCTGGAGCAAAACCAAAGACCACATCCGAAGTATGTCCGGCATTTTCCTACCACCCTCTGCCTGACTGACCCCTCCCAGATGGACTACCGTCCTCGTCTTCACCTCCCAGGAACCGCACCCATATCATCGCCGACTCTTCCCGTCTCCGCCGACCGCCACACCTACCCTACCAGCAATCGTGTCGGTAGTTCGTCGTCCTCCTACGCGCCCTCTCCCAATCCTCGTAAGCGTGCCAAGATGGACGACCGCTCAAGTTCCGCCCCGTCGCCCGTTTCTGGTGCCTTCCCGACACACCTGCACCAGCATCCCGCACCACCACCACTACCACCACCACCGCAACAACAACACCAACAACATGCGCACGCATACCAATCTGGTTTCTTCCCTGGCTTCTCCTCCCACGACGTCTCGCCAACGCTGCCACACGGCAGCGCACTGCACACCCCCGCATCGTTCCCTTCACCCACAGGGGGCGGCGTCAGCAGCGGCGGTGGGGGCGGAAGCGGAGGGCCACCACTGCACCTACTGCAGACGGCTGCGGCTGCAGCGTCGGTGTACGTGTCCTCACCACGACACCACCCGCCACGGATCACGCAGCCCCATTTCGGGCCGAGCACGGAGGACCTTTTCGCGAGCGTGTTTGGACCCGCGGGCGCAAGCGGGGTAGGTCTCGATCCGGAGTTCGACTTCCTAGCGCCGCCGCTGACGTTCGACTGGCCGCAGTTTGCGCCAACGACGCACGCGGGGGGCGCGAGCGGAAACCAGCACCTCCAACAGACGACTACTACCGGAGGAGGCGGAAGCGGCGGTGGCGACTCGAGCTCGTCATCGTCTTGGCTAGACTTTTTGTCCGGCGCCGCCGACGCACCGCGTAGCCCGCGGATGGGTAAACGTTCCCGCGGAGACGGCCTCGGCAGTGGCGGCGGAAGCGAAGAAGGTGCGCATGGTCCCAGCCGGAGCGGATAGCAGGGTGCGGTGCAGGTGTGTGTATAGCCCCGCAGTCACACAGCCTTTCTGCCAGCCGCACAGTGCCCCCCTGACACCCTGGTGAATCCTGGTCGAGTCGACGACGGACACAGCCTTTTTTTTTTTTCTCATCTCTTCCTCATCTATCGCTTCATTCATGTATTAGAAGTTTTTTTTTTATTACTACATACGATACGATGCGCCTACTAACTACTACTACCAAGTGCACGTGGATCCTCGTCTTTTTTTCCACCCCAAACGTCACGCGGCCTCGTGTGTTTGTGGGCTTCGTAGTTCGCCGCTAACCACTGGTTAGGTAGGCACGGTCGGAACGGGAATTTTGAGAACCGGATATCACCGCGAGGTTGTGGTGTGTTTTTCGCCTTTTCAGGCTGACCCTCACCTTAGCACATAGTGTGGGAAAAATTGCGGTCACTACACGGGTGCAGTACAGAATCGACAGGGCACTGCACTGCCTACAGCTGGGCCCAGCCCGATGGGCCCTTGGCCTATGGCAGAAAAGGTCCCCATCGCCAAGCCCATCGCCAGCTTCAAAGTTTGATTACAGAGTACCAGTTGTCTGCTGTCAGCCTCAACTGAGTCGTCGACGACTCTCCACGGCAAGTTCCACGGATCAGATTACTACAATGCACACTGGCCCGCACATTCTTTCGTCCCTGTTCCAAATTTCCGTGAGGAACCCCACTATCATAAGGCACCTTGGATGTCGTATGACTGCGCATTCGCCACGTGGCGCCACTAGTCTAAGCTGGATTCTTCCTTGTCTGTCTTTGACGTGGAGCCAGCACCCACCCTCCGCAAAAATGTCAGCGCCCACAACTCTGTGGCACTTAATATCCTGACACACACACCCTGACACACCACACCCAGTTTGATCGGGGCCAAAAAAAATGTCGTTCAAGCTTTTTTTAAAGCAGGGCACAGTGCAGGGTCATTTTCAAGGTCATTCATTTTCAATCCACTCCAAACTTTTTTTTTTCTGTGTCCAAATGAGAGACTAATACATACATGGCTTGACGTTGTTTGTTATCTGGTCTTCTCTTTCCTTTCTTGGTTCCGTGGGCTGAATCACTCTTACATCGTAACATGTAGGGCCATCGTCTGAATCCCGACGGTGACTCGGAAGTAAGTTGAGTCAGGCGCCCCGACACACTACGCGCCGTAATTTGGCGCCCTAACATGGAAAATAATTATTTAATTGCTCTGTGAAGCAGATGATCAACATGTGGGCGTTGCTGTGTGACTTTATCCTTATTGTCATGGGACGACGGCGACCGAAGTTCTGCCGCCACTCGTCGCCCTGACCAGACACAAAAAATCGGCCGTAGAATAGAAAAGAAATTCGAGAGGCATTCTGCTGTATCCCGGCGCATGTTACTGATATAATAAAATTCAAAATATATCCGCCGAACCGAGGACAACTCAAGGAAGCTGATTATTGTGAATACAAATCACTCTAGGACGAATTCCATCCAGGGAAATCAGTGGCTGATTCGAAATTGTTCTAATTTACGTGTACACTGTGCTGTGCTGGAAATGGTTCAAAGTCAAAAGTTGCTTGGATGATTTATGGCCTGGTAGTATTACAATCAACCTATCACTGGCACCTTAGGGGTTAATTTCATTCTACAAGGCTGGGGGGCTATAGACAAGCGCAGTGGCGACTTCCCAGTGCTGCGGATTCGGTTCGCTGGAAAAACGCGATTACACGTACGCGTACACGAAGCCAATTGCAAATTTATACTTTACGACAATGTACAGCATCTAAAAGCGCCCAAATAAGCTTCAAGCAGGCCCAAAACAGGTTTTGTCATTGGCGCTCGAGATAAGACGGCGTCCCAAACTGAACGACGGTGTTTGTACCGCACAGACGGTTCAGGGCCCGCTCACCACACACTTCCTGGCCATTCGTCCTACGCTCTCCATACAGCGCCGAACGTGAGAGATACTGCGTGGGTGACGTGGCAGGTGACGGTGACGACCTGGGTTGTTTACACAGTGAACAATTCGCAGCCCGTGGGGAGTAAGGCTGCTTCTAATGAGTATCATAATATCCTGAAACTCAAAAGGCAATCCCACACAGGTCTTCCGGTCATTCTAGATTTTCGTCCTGGCTGAGCAAGGCGCCATGACACCCGCACCCGTAACGCGCCGGGACCCCGTAAATACGGTGCCGGCGACACGCGTACGTACCCTTGTTCATCGTGAGTGGATCCTCATTTTTGACTCACGAGCAGCTAGCCTAACCATTCTCACACTAGTGGTTCTCGCGCTGACCACACGGCACGAGGAAGCATAGGGATTCCTCGAGTACCGAATGAATGGGGGCAGCACGGGTCTACCGGGTACGGTAAGATGCAGTCGGGTCTGGAGCAGTGGATAACACCGAGGAATGTGTAGAATGCGCAAGACTTTGTGATCGCCATGGCCCGCGGACGTGATCGTATGGGGCTGCAAGCGGGCTGTAGCGGATTCGCCCCAACCCCAGTTTTAAAATGGAATAGAAGGAGGAATCCCTCCCCCATACCCCAAGTGGTCCCCCAGCTGCCCCCCAACTCTACCTGGCTTTGACCCTCGTGTGCTTTGGGTACTTTGGGTAAGCGAAGCGCGATCCACCTGCAGGTCAATAATAGGCGCCGTACATGTGGGTGCCCATCGGTGCTTCCTTTTGTCCGACAAGAGGCACTTGTGCCGTCACAGAGCTGTCAAGCTTGTCGTGGATCCTAATCTTCAGTAACCCAAGCGTTGGTCCTCGCGCTTACACGGGCCGTAAACATCAGCCAATTTTTCGAGTTTCAACTGCTTCGAAACCGTAAAGGTACGGGGTGTCCAAGGTACGTTCAAGAGTGCAGGATCCGCGTGGCTTGACGTGATCGGTCTGCGTGAGATCCATCGTCTGGTGTCCCATTGTTTCCCGATATTAGACCCTGCCATCTACAGTGATCATGCGGCATGACTCCTGATGCTCTCTGTTGTTTCTTCGGAGCTATCAGAGAGCGCAATGGGGTAGGAAGTAATGGAAGAAGTTCAGCAGAGATGTCCGTCGATAATTTTGGTAGGATTTGCGAATCAGGAGAAGTGCTGAGTTTGGAAGAAAGTTATGTCATGGCATTTGAATTCTTGACAGACATGTTTGAAGGCCGTGATAGAATGTGACATTTCTGTGATGGCAGTGGCCGAACCGGGGGGGTCGATGTGCTAAAAGGGGAAAGAGGAGAAGTCGATGGCAAGCGCCGTTGGTCGTTGGTCGTGTACCTGAGGACAAAGAGAAGTGGTTCCTGTAACCCATTTGCCACGGGGCGCAGCGCATCATACTGTATCATCTTGACTGAGACATCATAGGGCTGTGTACAGCATCGGTGCCGTGACTGCTGCGAAAAGAAGTTTTATCGTACTGCTGAGATGCTTTGGGCCTTGAGATGCTGATGCGCTCTGTCTGGAGTGGACGGCGTCAACAAGCAGAGTAAGAGTGATCCGGTGAGCACGGCGATTCAAAGAAGTTTGTGGTGGGTCTTACAGAGAACTTTGGTTCTTTGTGGGAGTCAGAGTATTTCATTCAAAGGGTATTACTGTATTCAAAGGAGGGATGCCTCGGGTCTTCGGGTAACGGGCGTCCGAGACTCTTGGGATGGTTACGATCGAAACCCCGAGTTGGTATATATTTTCTCACGATGCTCAGCCATCCGACGATTCAAGTTAAGCTCTTCAAATAGTTCGTTCTTCCACCAATGAACCTATCTCGCCGCTGCCAGCATCATGCCTGTTGATCTTTCCAAACCCCATTCAGACCGTCGCAAAGTAAACCGCGATGCCGCTGCAGGTCTCCGGCAAGACGGCATGTATTCTCGGGAAATTGAGATGAAAAGGAACCGCGGAGAGATCTCCTGTGCGGAGTGCCGGAGGTGCGTGATCGGCCACCCCCACTCTCCTTGCGTGCTCGCTGTCAAACTTCCCTCTCATATTGTCTCTAGACTTAAGATTAAGTGCGACAAGCAGATTCCATGCCAGTCATGTCAGGTATGTTCCCAACTACGTCCTTTCTTCTCCCCCCCCCTCGTATTGATACCCACATTCTAGAGGAGAGGGTGTGCCTCTTTATGTCCCAATGGTCTGTGTCTCATCTGTATTGAATTTCGCTCTTGACGATGCTGATTCTGGCCCCATCCACCCTGGTATATAGGTAGTCTTGCTACAGGACAAGGAACTCGGTATGGCCGCTGTCTGCTCGTACTTGAATCATTAATCGGACTGGTAACCGACTTTTTTTTATTTTTTAAAAAGCTTCGTCATCGCCGCTACCGAACACTTACACCGTCGGATCGCCCGCATGGGCGATCGAATTCGTGAGCTGGAGGATGCTCTTGCCGTACTCCAAACGAGCCATTCTTCGGAGCCGCACCCCCTCCTTTGTGAGGGTGCTCTCCTCATAGATACCGATAAACCCGACGAGCAGCTCCAAGAAAGCGAAGACGAAGGGGCAGATGAAATAGCCAAGTCGCTTGGCACACTGACCGTCTCTGATCACGGTGTTTCTCGTTTCTTTGGATTTACTGGTGGTTCTGATCTTCTACTGGTACGTCGCGCTTTCTACGATCCCCCCTTCCTTTTTTTTTTGCCCAAAGTTTTCGCTGAACAATGGCTTAGTTAGAGAATGACGACTCGGTAGGGTCCCCCAGCCAAACGACTGAAAGCGACAGTTCAAGGTCGTCGCTACCCCTTCATCTTCAACGCTTCTCATATTCCTTTCCCTTCACGCCGATGGGTACCGTCAAGCAAAATATCGACATTATTAAGGACTATCTTCCTCCTTGGGACCGCGCTCTAGTAATGGCGGAAGCATACTTGGCCAGTGCTACATGGATCTTCCGTAGCGTAACCCGGCCGCAGCTTATCAATGAGACGCTACCTGCGATTTACGGAAAGCGGACAGCGTATGCAGTCGACCACAATGGACCACATGACTTGGCGCTTTTATTCAGCGTCTTTGCCCTGGGAAGCGTCATGGACTCGAGCTTACCTAACGCCACCGCGGAGTCTGAAGGCGAGCATTATAACCAACTAGCTCTGGCGGCGCTCTGCCAACAACCGGTGCTCGAAAAGCCGTCGGTGGTGACCATCCAGACCTTGCATGTTTTGAGCGTCTACAATGCGATGCTTGGAGGCGATGTGAGCGGCGGAGAGTCAAGCATGGAATCCACATGGTCGCTAGTCGCAGTTGCTTGTCACCTTGCTCAGACGGTGCGTTATTTTAACTCTCTACGTGTACCGAATATGTCGTTCAATTCGCACGCACGCAGATTGGACTACGTAAGTTCGAAACACGGTATGTCTCCTGCAAGTGCTCACCACAACTTTAGACCGCGACCCTGCCCGATGGGAGTCGGACCCAAGGGTTGTTCAAAGGCGTAGACTGGTGTTCTGGGATTTATTTATCGCAGATGCATGGCACGTACGTTGATCTTACTTTTTATTCTTGCAGCCTCCCTGCTTACCTCCGCCCCTGCTAGGCTCTCTCGACAGGCCGACCACCTGTCTTCAACCGTGCATTCGTCGATTGCAAATTTCCTCAGGAAGGAGACGAGCCTACGAGCCTTGACCCTGGTGACGTCTCATCGAGTATGTCTGGTCCGAACATTTCCCCCCTTACCGACTAACGCCGGACTTAGTGGGCGCATGGATGTTTCGCTTTGGATTTGAAGCTATGGCAGAGATTGTTGCTCGCACGCTCACCGCCGCACCCCCCCGTTACTCGACCATCAAGGAGCTAGATCGCAAGGTTCACGAGTTCCGTATCGCACCCGAGACCCTTCAGGCAATACGTGGTGGACCTGGCGTTGACCCCAGATCCGTCCCCATTCCTGCCTCTATGATAGCGTTCATGCTCTCGAACATTCAGGACGTTGGTAGGTCGATTTTCCTACGCAAAGTCGGTCGGTGCTGAGTGATGCATTCAGTCCTCCTGTTCCTTCATCGCAACTTCTTCGTCCAGGCTCTGATTGAAGACCCCGAAAACCCCATAAGGGGTCAGTATGCCCCTTCGTTTTTGGCGACTGTCCGGGCGTCCAAGAACATTCTACGAACAGTCGAGGAGCAGCTTCCCATACAGCCTGTGATTGTGTCACGCTTTTGGACGATATGGACGTTCACGTTCTCGGCTGCGGTATGGTTCCATTGATCCCCTCACGCCCTTTTTTAAAAAAGAAGTTCTAGGTCGTTTTCGCCTTCATCGCAACACACAGCCCGCGCTCACCCCTGGCGAATGATGCCATCAACGAACTCGACAAGGCATATTCATTAATAGAGATCGCCTCCAAAAACAATCGTCGCGCCGGCAAAGCTCTCGTATGTATCGCCCGTCCCCCAAATGGTCAATTAGCTCTGAACCGCATTGCTCGTTTCCGAAAAGGCCATCCTAGATCGCATGAGGGAGAAGGCGCATCGTGCCCTGGCGGCCGTGCGCACCTCTTCTTCGCACCCGCAACCCGACGGCGTCAAGCAAGAAGAGATCGAGGACGATTTTGTCGTCTTTGCCGGCCGTAGGCGCGTCTTCCGTCCGGGCGGTAACGCAACCCCTTCACAGCACGCTGCGCCGACGCCGCCGGATCCGCTTCCGCACGACGAGCAAGCGGGCGAGTCGTCGATCGGCGTCGGCGAATGGCTCGCGCGTCAGGAGCAGTACGTCGGGTACGACCCGCACTACGTTGCGGCGATCGACCCCCCGCCTTCCGCGCCGCATGACCAGCACCAGCAACACCAGCAACACGAGCGCCAGTACGGATACGCACCCGAACAGCCACAGTACACACTCGAGGCCGTGCCGCCGCCACACTACATGACCGCGCCGTACGCTTCATACGCCCCGCCGCCGCACCCGCCGCACCAGCTACTGCACCCGCATAATCTCCACCCATCGTCGCATACTCCGGGAATGGGGCAGCCATCGCACGAGCTGCACCCGGACGAGTTAGCAGACATGCACCGCGACTATGCGGTGACGGTGCGCGCGCCGCCGGCGGAGTTGGCGCAGCTCGGGTTCGCGGCGAATGGGTCGCGCATGAGCGAGACGTGGGTGTCGTTCATGCAGTAGCGGTGGGCAGCGATCTACGATGTTCGTTACTCCCTCCCTCTTCCCTTTTCGTGTGTTTCCCCCCTTTTGGGTTTTGGGTCTTGGGTCACCACCACCGCCACCACCAACTTGTCTCATTGTAGTATACTTGCTCTATATCGCTCGCTCGAACTCTGTATCTCTCTGCCTTCGTGTATCTTTGACTAGCCTTTCTTTTTAATAATTGGCGGTACTATCACGTACGGGCTATTGCAACAAAGACACTAAATCGCTTCTGGAGTCTCAACAACTCATCGTAGCTACTAAAAATTGTACATACTCATAGCCAATGGTATTTTACATCCTCTGAAGATTTTTTTGTATTTGTTTCTATTTTATTTGAGGGTTCGGAATACATCCGAGTTTGCACGCACATCTGCAACTTTTTGTCACGAATAGTCACACGATTGGCAGAGCGGGTAAGCGGTCGGCAAGAGCGCTTGAGTGCAACGCACCGCTCCGGTAATCTTTCCGTTCCCGAGAATGCTGACCCATCCATCACGTCTCTGTCACCCTCTGGGACGTTTTTCACGTTTTTCCCTTCCACAAGTTGATCGCATCAGCCTGGTGAGTCCAAAATCGTCATAGGAAGTCTTTTTTATATTCCCTAACACCCTAGCTTGGCAGATCTTAAATTTTTCTGGAAGATCGTTGGGATCTGCACGCACAGAAACCTCTCAAAAATGACCCCCCTACATTTTTGTTTACTTTCCCTTCGCATTCACCAATTGATTCCCCTTTTTTTTTACTGATCCTGTATCTACATAACCAACTGTACATAGTGTAATATGTTTGGGCTCAAAGGATGTCGGGAAGGCAGCGATCTATCTCAATCATTGAAAATTGCACAAGGTTGTGCAATTGCAATAGCCCGTACGTGATAGTAATACTAGGTGGACGTGCTATATCATCATTCACTCGTTCTGCTCTGCATTGCGGCCATCTTCGCAAAATTCAGTAGTGGTTTAAGGGGCACAAAGTAAACCATCGTCAAAGAGTTTTTTGGAGGGATGGGGGAACAGATAACATATTAAGATGACACACCAATAAGGATAACTATTCCATAACCGTGACCCAATTTGTTTTTGCAATATAACTAATTTCTCCCGAATTAATTAAGTGTGCACCATGTGAATTGTTGGAGTTTGAACTTGCTGTAATATGACATCTCTTTCTCAAATCCAGGATGCGGCTACTGTAGTTTGAATTTTTGTCTGACTTGTCGAGTTCGAATGTAGTTCGGCAAAAATACAAGTTTTGCCAAACTGCAGACAGAAAACTAGACGGGACCAAGGACGGGACAGTCGGGACCAAGGACGGACTGTCAGTCGGGTCCGGGGAAAACAGCCAAACCCAAGCCGGAAAGTGGGATCGGGTTCGGGGGGAGATACTACTGCAAGGAACGTACTGAACTTTGATACCCGGGCCACTATGATAAAAGGGGAATGAAGAGGCATCCTAGCGCCGTCAAATCCTTTGGATTGTTGGTGTACTAAGAGACACACTGTGGTTCCTGTAGCCAAGTAGTTTGAGGTCCATTATTGGGTCCATTGCATTTCATCATGAGAGACTGCTATGACCGCTGCGAAGAGTTTTATCGTGCTTTGTCGCAAAATTCCGTCTCCGTCCTTGATTCGTCGGTTATAAACAATTGTAAAATTATTATAATAGACTATAATATAATCTCTTAGTACTCATATTGCCTTATATCACATCATAAGAAGTTTATAATAATTTTATAACCTTATAATCTCGACGGAATTTTGCGAGGTGCTTTGGGCCACAGTACTCGCTTTCTGTCAGAGGCTCTGATACGCGTGGACGGCGTCAACAATGGTGATCCGGTTAGCGCGGGTGATTCAATGAAGTTTGAGCGTTGTATTTTTCGCGAGCGTTTACTGGATTCGTATTTGAAGGGTATTTGAAAGAGACAAAAAGGGGAGAAACGCCTTGGAATGGAAAACTCTAGTCGGTATAATTATACGATGCTTAGCCGCCGTCCAATTTTTTTTGATTTTGATAATATTTATTCTGGGTCAAATGCTTGGTCAAATGGTTGATTCCTGGGTTGATTCCCCCACCAATGAACTTTTCTCGCCGCCAGAAACATGCCTGTTGATCTTTCCAAACCCCAGTCAGACCGTCGCGCAGCCGGTCCCCGGCAGGATGGCATGTATTCCCGGGAAATTGAGATGAAAAGGAGCCGCGGAGAAATTTCCTGTGCGGAGTGCCGGAGGTGCGTGATCGGCCTCCTCACTACTTGTGCGTGCTCTCTGTCGAACTACCTCTCATGTTGTCCTACCTAGACTTAAGATTAAGTGCGATAAACAGATCCCATGCCAGTCATGTCAGGTATGTGTTCAACTACGTCCTTCCCCCCTATCCCCGAGGATCCCCTGGTCGTATTGATGCTAGTTTTTCAGAGGAGAGGATGTGCCACATTATGTCCGAATGGTTTGTGTACCATCCGTTTTGAATCTAGTCCATACCCATGCTGATTCTGGCCTTGTCTACCCTGGTATATAGGTCATCTTTCCACAGGGCAAGGAACTCGGTACGGTCGCATATTATCCTTGATCTGACTGGTAACTGACTTATCTTAATTTTTCTGAATAAAAGGTTCGTTATCGCCGCTACCGAACATTTACACCGTCGAATCGATCGCATGGGTGATCGAATTCGTGAGCTGGAGGATGCTCTTGCCGTACTCCAAGGGAGCCGTTCTTCGGAGCCGCACCCCCTCCTTTGTGAGGGGTCCCTCCTCGTAGATACCGATAAACTCGAGGAGCAGCCCCAAGAAAGCGAAGACGAAGGGGCGGACGAAGTTACCAAGTCGCTTGGCACGCTGACTGTCTCTGATCATGGCCTCTCTCGCTTCTTTGGATCCACTGGTGGATCTGATCTCCTACTGGTACGTTACGCTCTTTTTTTGCAATTTCCTCCTACCCCCTTCCGATTTGTTTTGCCCAATGCTTTCGCTGAACAACAGCTTAGCTAGAGAATGATGACTTGGCAGGGTCTCCCAGCCAAACTACTGAAAGCGAAAGTTCAAAGTCGTCACTACCCCTTCATCTTCAACGCTTCTCTTATTCGTTCCCCTTCACGCCGACGGGTACCGTCAAGCAAAATTTCAACACCATTAAGGACTATCTTCCTCCTTGGGACCGCGCTCTAGTAATGGCCGAATCTTACTTGGCCAATGCTACATGGCTCTTTCGTAGTGTAACCCGACAACAGCTTATCAATGAGATGCTACCTGCGATCTACGGAAAGCGGACAGCGTATGCAGACGACCACAACGGACCACATGACTTGGCGCTTTTATTCGGTGTCTTTGCCTTGAGAAGCGTCATGGACTCGAGCTTACCCAACTCCACCGCGGAGTCTGAAGGCAACCATTATTACCAACTAGCTCTGGCGGCGCTTTGTCAGCAACCGGTGCTGGTAAAGCCGTCAGTGGTGACCATCCAGACCCTTCATATTTCGACTATCTACAGTGCGATGCTTGGAGGGGATGTGAGTGGCGGAGAATCGACCTTGGAATCCTCATGGTCGCTCGTTGCAGTTGCTTGTTACCTTGCTCAGACGGTGCGTTATTTTATTTTAACACCACGTGTACCGAATCTGCCGTTCAATTCGCACGCATGCAGATTGGACTACGTAAGTTGGAAAACCCGCATGCATATACCGTAAGTGTTCACTAGTACAACCCTAGATCGTGACCCTGCCCGATGGGAGTCGGACCCGAGGATTGTACAGAGGCGCAGATTAGTGTTCTGGAATTTGTTTCTCGCGGACTCATGGCATGTACGTCGGGCTAGTCGATGCCTTCTGTTCTTCTCGTAATAAACATGGCCTCCCCGTTCACCTCCGCCTCTGTTAGGCTCTCGCTACAGGCCGTCCACCTTCATTCAACCGTGCATTCATCGATTGCAAATTTCCCCAGGAAGACGTGCCTGCGAATCTTGATCCTGGTGACAGCTCATTGCGTATGTGTCCGGTCCGAATATTTTCTCCCTTACCTTGGCTGACGCGGGGCGTAGTGGGCGGTGGTATGTTTCGCTCAAGGTTTCGCTTTCGATTTGAAGGTCCGGCAGAGATTGTTGCTCGCACGCTCACCGCCACACCTCCTCGCTACTCGACCATCCAGGAGCTAGATCTCAAGGTTCAGGAGTTTCGTGTCCCACCCGAGACACTTCAGGCGATACGTGGCGGACCTGGCGTTGACCCCAGATCCGTCCCCATTCCTGCCTCTATGACAGCATTCCTATTCTCAAACACTCGGGACATCTGTAAGTCAACGCTCCTTCCATGATACAATGTCTGTCGGTGCTGAGTGATGCATGAAGTCCTCTTGTACCTTCATCGCAACTTCTTCATCCAGGCTCTAATTGAAGACCCCGAAGACCCCTCAAGGGGTCGGTATGCTCCTTCGTTTTTGACGACTGTCCGAGCGTCCAAGAACATTATACGAACGGTCGAGGAGCAGTTTCCCATACAGCCTGTCATTCTTTCTCGCTTTTGGGCGATATGGACGTTCACGTTCTCTGCTGCGGTATGGTTCCATTGACACCCTCAGTCCGCTTTTCGTTTTAAAAAGATCTTTCACATTTCAGGTCGTTTTTGCCTTTATCGCAACACATGGCCCGCGGTCGCCCCTAGCTAATGATGCCATCATCGAACTCGACAAGGCATATTCATTGATAGAGGTGGCCTCCCAAACCAATCGTCGCGCCAAGAGAGCTCTCGTATGTATCTCCCATCCCAAATCGGTCAATTAGTTCTGAACCGCATTGTTCGTTGCCGAAAGGCAATCCTGAATCGCATGAGGGAGAAGGCGCACCGCGCCCTGGCGACCGTGCGCGACACGCCCCCGCCCCTGCAACCTGACGGGGCTGTACATAGCGTCAAGCAGGAAGAGATTGAGGACGACTTTGTCGTCTATGCCGGCCGTGGCCGTGTCTTCCTTCCGGGGGGTAATGTGATCCCTGCGCCGCATGCTGTGCCGACGCCACCACACGACGAGTACGCCACGCACGGTGCGGCGGGTGAGTCGATGATTGGTGAGTGGGTCGCGCACCAGGAGCAGTCCGTTGGCTACGACCCGCACTACGTCACAGCGATCGAGCCCCCGCCTTCCGCGCCGCATGACCAGCACCAGCGACACCAGGATCATCACCAGCAGCGCCAGTACGGATACGCACCCGAACAGCCGCAGTACACATTCGAGGCCGTGCCGCCGCTACACTACATGACTGCGCCGTACGCTTCATACGCCCCAACGCCGCACCCGCCGCACCAGCTGCTGCACCCGCATAATCTCCGCCCATCGTCGCATACTCCGGGAATGGGGCAGCCATCGCACGAGCTGCACCCGGACGAGTTAGCAGACATGCGCTTCGACTATGCGGTGACGGTACGCGCGCCGGCGGCGGAGTTGGCGCAGCTCGGGTTCGCAGCTTACGGGTCGCGCATGAGCGAGACATGGGTGTCGTTCATGCGGTAGCGGTGGGCAGCGACCTATGATGTTCGTTACTCCCTTTTTGGGTTTTGGGTCTTAGTACCGTACCATCAATTTTGTGAAAATTTAAAAATATTTTTTACAAACAAGAGCTAAGAGGGTCTCCTACAGCGACATCCAAAATAGGGGGCCCCTTGCGTACGTTCATACAGTAGCTGACCTCCAAATTTGACGTGCGGGGTTCATAGTTAAGTATGGTTTGAAATTCTCGGGAAATCTGGGATCTCGCAAATATATAGTTATAAAATAGTTATCCGCGGTATCAAATAGTTATCCTGGGATTGTGGGACGGCACGCAGCAAAGGGCCTGCAAAAGTTAAGGTTATCCGTACTCACTGCACTGCCCATTGCGGAAGGCCGTCTCCCTTTTTTTTGTCCTCCACCTCTCCCTCTCCCGCCTCCGTCTCCCCTCCCTCATGGTTGGCTGTCACATCTCAGATGAACTCAAGGATATGGCTATGTTGTTGTCCATCCAGGGTATTCGTGACTCGGATATCCACGAACTCATGGGAATCAGTGTGCGATCCATCAAGCGACTGCGAAGCACACATCGCGAAACCGGCGATTTTTCGCGAAAGCCAATTGTTGCAGGTCGGCCACATGTCCTCACTTCGATGGATAGAAAGGTATGTTTGTTTCTATCTCTCAATTCAGTTGTCGTCTCATGGTGCGCAGTTCCTTTGTGATTGTGTGGGTCGCCAACCTGACCTAGCCCTCACGGAGTTGCAGACAGAACTTCGTGAGGTCTGCAATGTCGAGGCGTCGGTGCAAACAATTGCGCGTTCCCTCCAAAGAGAGGGTTTCACTATGAAAATGGTGCGTCTTCTCCGCCTGGATTACTGCAACACCCTCACCATTGACATTTTAGGTTACACGGGCTGCTCTGGAGTGAAACGAGCAAGATCGACAAGACTTCAAAACCCTCGTCAGTGGACACTTCCACCCAGAACAACTGGTGTTTGCCGACGAAAGCCACTTCAACCAACTGACATTGCGGAGGCCATATGCATGGTCATTACGTGGCGAACGTGCGTGTCGGTACGAGTTTCAATTCCGAGGGGCGAAATATTCCATACTCCCAGCCATCACCCTCGACGGAATAATACACCTGGAGGTTGTCGAGAACACCGTCACTGGCATGGACTTCCAATGATTCATTCGGGGCCTACTCCCGCTCATGAACGAATGGCTGCTCCCCAACTCTGTGCTCGTCGTCGACAACGCGTCAATTCACAAGGTCACTGGGATTCGTGAGATGGTCAAGGAACGCGGCGCGCGCCTGCTGTTCCTCCCTGCGTACTCACCCGACTTCAACCCTATCAAGCTCGCCTTCTCAACCATCAAGGCATGGCTGCGCGTGAATCGTGATCAAGTAAACCAAGATATGGAGTCCGAGAATGGCACAGTTTATAACGCATTATGGGAGGCGGTTCACTCGGTCACTGCGGAAGATGCGAAGGGTTGGTATGCCCACTGCGGGTACGATGTACGCGCTTGATGTTCTAGTTTTCCATATGTGCACGTAAATATATTGAATGATCATCATGTGGGTGTGGACCGACAAGACTTTCAGGCAAATTATAGTAATTTTTGGGGGTATTCTTGCGCATTCGCAGCGTCCTATGTTTTCTGGCTGACAAAGCCAACAAATCACACCGTCGTCACACTTTCTACGTCACTCCCTTTGTCTGCAAGCTCGTCCTCCTCGATCTCGTCCTCATCGACCTCGATCTCGCCCTCCTCGGAAACCTCATCAACCTCACCTGGAATGGTAAGCCACTGCCATCCCTCTATATCGTCTATGGCCTGGTATCTGACCCCATTGTCGCGCTGCACAGGGTCTTGAACTGTTGGGGCAGTTGGGGCAGCGACTTTGGCGGTAGATGGTGGTTCACGCCCAGTGGGAAGTCCATATATAATTTCGTTTAAGTTTGTTTACATAATTTTTTATTGACTCGGATCGTTTCTGTGAGATACTGCATCCTCGCATTCATGATGACTTGTGCGCGTCCTCCGGCTGTTATTTCATGTCAGTTTTCTCTTCAATTTTGTAATCCGATGGTGAGCCGCAAGTCTGTGCTCCAACATGCCGCAAGAACACATCTCGCAAACTTTCTGCGTTCCATTGGGGATGTCCCAGTGGCAGCAAATGCAAGGGCAGCTTCCATGCGCGAACGTGCACGCCAACGTCGGGCAGCTCAGACTGGCCAGCATACAGAGCGCAGACAGGTCATCTGTCTCTCTGTACGGCTTGTGTATATAGTCTGACCCCCTCGTAGCCGGCTTCGGAGACAAATCAGCCGTCTGAAAGGGAGCCTGGACCCAGCACCTCTCGAGATGGAGATGGAGATGGCCCTGTCAACTCTGATGCATCCGACGGGCAAAATCTAGGCAATCCAGGCTATGGCGATGACTCGGATAATGTCTGCGATCGTGGGCCAAGCCCGGATACTGCTGGGATTGGGCAATCTGGGCAACATCATCAACATGACTGGGGGCTAATACGGCCAGATCCACTGATCGAGCGAGAAGGCGACAACGACGACAACAACAATAATCCCGACTCTAGTGTGGTTATACGCCTCCCAGATCTACAGATTACGCAGGACTTCCTCAATGAGCTAGGAACTGCATCTCTCGAAAACTCGGGTATGCGACCCGAGGACATTGAAACTCTGCGGGATCCAAGCCCGGTCATGGACCTAGAGGATCCGTCGCCTTTGCTTAGGTCCCTTAGGCATTTTATCAACAACGCAAACGCATCCAGGGCACATTACGACGCTACCCGTGAAATAGAATTACTCAACAACCCAGAAGACCCTTTTTTGTCGTATGACCAGGCCAAGCGTCGCCTTCGCTGGCTCTCTGGTGTCGTACCCTTGGAGCATGATATGTGCATTAATTCTTGTATGGCCTACACTGGGCCGTACAATGAGCTCGAAGTCTGTCCACAGTGCTCTACGTCTCGCTACTTCCCTGGGACTACAAGCCCTCGAAAGCGCTTCACCACAATACCTATCGGGCCTGTCATTCAAGCCTTCTACGGATCTTGTGATGTGGCTGAGCAGATGCACTATTTAGAGAGGAGGCTCGCTGCAAATGTGGAGTATGTGCGTCGCAACAACGGTTGACTCAATAAATACGATGATACCTCCTGCGGAAAAGAGTTACTTGATGCTTGGAATACTGGGGCCTTTGGTAAATCTGACGTCGCTTTGCAGATATCCATAGACAGTGCGCAGCTTCGTGCAGACCAGCCATCTGAGGCTTGGGTTTTTATATGGGTATTTCACAATCTTCCACCAGAGCTGCGTTACAAAAAACGCTTTGTGATTCCTGGTGCCATTGTTCCTGGTCCGAATAAACCAGGGGACTTTGATTCGTTTTTATTTCCGTCGTTGTTTCATGTGGCTGCCCTCCAGCGCGAGGGCCTCAGACTCTACGATGCTTCGCTAGGCGCCTACATTCCTCGCTCGATTCCAATGATCATCTTCGCGACTGCCGATAGTCTTGGCAGTGCATCCATGTCTGGTATGGTCGGGCATAGCGGGAAATTTGGCTGTCGCCTTTACTGTAACATGCCAAGTCGGCATCGCACGGGCGACGGTCATTATTATCCTGCCATGCGCCTACCACATAATTACTCAGTCAAGGGATGCAAACATCCCGACATCCCCGTCGAGGATCTGAACGTGTATCGGAGTAATCTCGATCGGAAGTACCAACAGAACCTCGGCCGATTACTTTCTGCCAACACCCAGACCAAGTACCGAGCTCAACGCCTTGCTGTGGGGCTTTGTAAACAGACCCTATTCAGTGGTCTTCCCCATCAACCTCTCCCTGTGCCGAATGTATTCACGATGGACATCATGCATCTGACGGTTTTAAACGACCCGGACCTATTCTTGAAACTGTTTACCGGTAAGATCAACGTTTATGAACCCGACGACAGGTCCACGTGGGACTGGGCCGTGTTCTATCGAAAGAACGCGCTTTGGAACGCGCACGGCGAAACCGTAGTCAGAGCAGTTCCATTCATACCATCATCCTTCGGAAGGGCACCCCGGGACCCTGCTAAGAAATTGAATACCGGTTACAAGGCCTGGGAGTTCCAGCAGTATCTCTATGGACTGGGTCCTACACTATTCCGACACATTTTGCCCCACAAATATTGGCTCAATTTCTGTAAACTGGTCGCTGGAGTTCGGATTCTGCAACGCCACTCCATCGCGTATCAGGATCTTCTTCGAGGCCATGAACTTCTTGTGGAGTTTGCACGCGAGTTTGAAGACCTCTACTATCAACGAATGGAATCGCGCTTGCATTTCGTGCGACACAGTATACACTTGCTAACTCACATGGGGCCGGAAACTTTCCGAATCGGGCCACTGGCGTGCTATGCCCAGTGGACGCTGGAGACTGCGATTGGGAATCTTGGTCGGGAAATCCGCCAGGATCGTGATTTGTTCGCGAATCTCACCCAGCGAGCTGTCATACGAGCACAGGTCAACTCTTTATGTGCTCGGTTTCCTCGGATCAAATTCGAAGTTGGTAGTATCAAGGGATCGTCTCACTCAGTCCGCACCCGCGAATTTGAAGGTGGATACATTTTCCTACCACGTTGCGAAGAATTCCCTTCGCCACTGACAGAAGACGAGCACGCGACTTTCAAGATATATTGGAGGGAACAGGGCTGGCCGAATGTCGACTCGTGGCCAAACACTGTCTGTCGGTGGGCGAAACTGCGTCTCCCCAATGGACAAATGGCGCGATCAGTGTGGCTCGAGTCAAACGTCACTACGAAACTTCGTCGGACATCTTGCGTTGAGGTGGGTTTATTTACTAACTTAGGGAACTTCTTACATTGACATGCTCACTGAAGATCAAACGAGAAGGAGGCACACGCATCGGGAACATTGAATTCTACTTCTACATTCGCTTCGGGGAAGCTCAGTATCCCCTTGCCATGGTGTCGTTATTCTCGTTACCGGATGCCGAGGTGCTTTCGGATTCGAGTGGGACGGTCTACTTGAGTGAGCCCGGGTCAGCGTCGCATGGGCTCGTGGTCATCCCGGTCACGGCAATACTGTCTGTCGTATCAATGTTCCCGGAGATGCGTGTCAGCGAGGATGGGAGAATCTCGGAGACTGGAAAATTCTCTTTAATGCGTCACGCGTTCATCGACCTTGCACACTTCTCAAATGGTGAATTGTTCGATGATGACGATGATTCGGTGTAAAAAAAAATACAGTTTATTTTGGTATCTAAGCAGACGCACACCGCTTCCTCTTTCTGTTGACTACCTCCGAGTCGGATGTGGATGGTGCGATTTCGACGAGAGTCGCATCCAGGTCGGGGTCGTTGGTTTGGGTGCAGGCATCGAAGAGGCGTCTCTGCAGAGGAATCAGTGTAGTGACCAAAAACGAAACTTATCACTCACGTCTGGAGGATAGAACGCATACTGCGGGCGGGAGACATGGAACTGGAGGATGCGGGCAGGCTCAGCGCCATGGCGGACCACGATGTAAGGGAGCGGCGCATCCGGCGGGGTAATGAAGTCGTGGTACGAGTACTCGATAGGAGAGCCGCCGAGCCTCTCTCTACATAAGCAGAGAGAATGTGAACCAGAGCTTAGATTTTCGACCAGACTACAGCAAAGAAGTATGATATGCTACCGTTCGTAGAGGGCGTTGTTGCGTTCAATGATCAGTTTGAAAACGGCATTGTTCTTGGCGTGTAGAAGGTCTTGCAGAGTTGCTTCATGTAGCGCACGGACAACGTGGACATCGGCGCGGTTCACTGGGGCCATGGTGTACGAAGAGACGGAGGCAAATCTATGCGGCACAGAATTTTGTCTAAGTCGATAATGTTAGAGAGCCAAATATAACCAAACCCATCGTATACACGTAATTTTTTTCTTCTCTCCTTTCTCCGCCGTCTCTCTTCGCCGTCTCTCTCTCAAAATGCCCTCTGCTTCTTATGACTTCACATCCAATATCGATCCTTCTCTAATTGGGAACAATGGGGACTCTGCTTACAACCCCCGTTCCCATCGGCAATACGATTCCAGCTCCGAGCGACCGCGCTCACATATAGGGCCCAATTACGTGAGTCCGACTTACTCTAGCTTATGTATTCAAAGCGCTGACACAATACAAGTCACCTGATCCAGAAGAAGTGATATCGAACGCATCCGCAAAGATGCTCGAGAACAACGGCCACTTCATACGCGTCCAGATGACCTCTGAGAAGAGGGCTATGGAGATCACGAGGCTGGAAGAAGCCCTTGCCGATAAGACGAAGGAGAACAACGAACTGAAGGAGGAGAATAAGGATCTGAAGGTCGAAGTCAAGGCACTCAGGTACGCATATATTCATGCGTTGTTTTTGTTCGGGTGTACACTCACTTATGCTGCTCAGAGGAGCGATCGAACTCTTCGCCAAAGAGTATCACGAGAGCACCTCGGGCATCCATATCAATGGTGTCCTTGCCAGCCTCAGAACCGGGACAGTTCCAGCGAAGCCGGCGCTCCGCAAGCGCACGGACGTTCCGATGGTACGTTCAGTGGACGAGGAAGGATTTCAGACGTGTTTCGGCGACGAAGGGTAATGCCAATCGAGGCGAGACGGACGGCAATGCGACATCCGTGCGGCAAAAGGGAAAGCGTGGTCGCCCGCGCAAGGATTCCAACGACGATGGCCACGCAACCCACCACTACCTAGAAAATGAAGATGGCACGCCTGTCAGCGCAGACATAGTAGCGGAGATGAGTCGCAAGGCACGCATGCTATGGGCCACACTCGATGAGGACGGCATGGCCCCTGCGACATTCGGCGGGATTTCCATGAAAGCATGGGAATACTTCTCCCGGATGAATGCTCGCGGATGAAGCTCACGACTTCCTCCTCCTCTGCGACGATGGGGAGTGGAAACTATGGGAATGGTCCACAAGATCATATCCTTCTTGGCATCGCAACAGGTTCGCCTTACCGAAGGACGCGACAAAGACTCCCGAAAAAGGTATGTCGCTGTCCTCATCATCCCAATGTACTAAGGTAGATACACACAGGCTCAACCCAAGAACCGGGCACCGGGAGCGACGACGCCGATACGGGGGGACAGAGCCCCGCAGGGGATGACAACGACAACGATACAGAAGGACAAAGGCCTACCGGGGACAACAATGATAACGACGGTGGCCCGGAAGAACAAAGCCCCGCCGGCAACAGCGACGATGACAACGACATGGGAGAACAGAGCCCAGCCGACGATGACAACGACGTGGGAGAACAGAGCCCAGCCGACGACAACAACAATAACGAGGATGAGCCAGGAGACTCTGTGACCCAAGGGACAACTCCCTCCTCTAATGCTTCGGTACGTAGAAGCTTCCTCATACGCCATTTCAAACCTAATGCCCCGTTTCAAGCCCACTGAGACGCGCCCCACTCCATCGTCGGTTGTGATCGACCCCTTGTATTTCCCTTTCCTGTCCACCTTGCCTCCGCTCACGCGCCTGTTCTACTTCCTCCAGCTCAGCGAGATCGACACCTACGAGCACCAGCGGTACATATTTAATGCACTGACGTGACCACTCTCATGATACTTCCACAGCGCCCTCCGGGACAAGCCCAGTGGGGTCCTCTTCCGACACATCCGACTCACCGCTGCCAAGTGGACCGAGCCCGACCAACTCAACCGCTTCCTCGGAGGCAAACCCTCTCAACGACACCACTGGCGCAGAAGGCACGCCCACCCCAGGGAGAAACCCGATGTCCGACTCGGCCCGCACAGCAACTGACGACAACCCCGGCAGCGACGATCACAACACTCAGCCGTCGCCCTCCGAAGCAACTGCTAACGACGCTAGTGCCAAGACTAAGGGTAAGAAAAGGAGTGCCGATGGCAATCCATCAACGTCGTCCAAGAGGCAAAAGAGGGCCGATGCCATGGCAGAGCCCACCGACACCAATTCCATAAAGTAAGTTCTACCTCCATCACGCTCCTCACGCTGATTGCGTCTACAGGAATATCTGCATGCGCCAATGGAACGGGACACAACCTGGCGGGCAAGGCCTCTTGAGCGAATTCGAGTCATACTTCAAAACACTCTCGGAGGTACGCACGTCTTGTGAGGGTGCCGCACACATAAGCCGCTCACAAATCCCTCAATTTCCCCCTTAGCCGGTCAAAAAGGAGCTCCGTGCCGCACAAGCCGCAGCGGTGAGTTCTAGTTCTTCGTTCCTTCGTGTCAGCACTACTCACAGCCTCACTGCGACAGAGGAAGGTCAAGACAGCCGCAAAGAAGGCCACCGGCGTGACCAACGGAAACTGAGAAGTTGAGAACTCCCATCACTGTCTCGTTCGACACAAGACCCCTTCTCGCGCTGCTAGTCTCTCGTATCGTGTCTCTAGCCTCGTCTCTCGGATTCCCATCATCACGCTTCCCTAGATTGCCTCGCCATTGCACCTCTGAACCTTGTGTGTCTGCTCGCAACTGATCTTTGCTTGCCCCCGGGATTTTCGCTCGCGCTCGATGTACTTGACCTGTGTTGTGTTCTTTATTATTATCGATAACAATAGATATGGATGTTCATTCATTTTGTCAAATCGAAAATAAACGACGTTTATCAATTCCCATTGTTTTAAATCGTCTGAGAAATGCCCAGCACCCGAGCCTGCTCGATTCAACTCATCTCGTTTTTATCTGATTTATTAAGATACGTAACGCTGGTGCTCAAATTAAACCAAATTTTAATTAGAAAGGTTATAGAATACTGAGCATATTATCTAGCGTTCGTTAATCTACGACACTAACGAAATAAATCCAAGCGAATCTATTTAAATATATGAACTTCCGACTGGGGTTCACGGGCGCCAGTGACCATTAAACCGAGGGGCTCCAAGAATCTGTCTTGTATGAACTGATGGACACGACGGGCGTTTTCTGTACCGAGGCCAAAACCAGAGAGGAGAGACTCGTCCAGTCCGAAGAGTTGGATCGCATTGTTGTACCCGAAGTTGTCCAAGTCGGTGTGGCTATTGAGGTACGTCAAGTTTGGCACCGGTTCCTCAATATCCATGAGGCTAAGTATTTCGTATACCAACGGGACTTGCCCTTGGACAACGCAATCCGCTAGCAGGTCCAGGGAAGTGTAGGCCGACCTCTCTTCCATGGGAGTGGATGCTGGCGCCTTGGTACATACAGCAACGTCGCTGACTCGAATCGCGTGCATGGGACCCGAGCCTGACCCCTGTTGAGAAACCTGGGCTCCCAACACGACATAGGAACTCTGTGACGCCCCCACACCCAACGTAGGTGTGATATTGAGGGCGATGTGGACCTCGGGTGCCGCGTGAGCTCCCTTTGGTTTCTTTGCAGGTGGGCAGTCATATGGCTTTATATTTGGTCGCAAGTGCACCACCACTTTTTTGATCTCCTGGATATTGGTAAGTCATTATTCGTCGTGCCTCTGTTTTTGTTTTGCTTACAATGAGTTTTGCCCAATGCGTCATCTCCCTGTGCTCGATCTCAACATGCCCTCCCTTCACGCCCTCTCTTGCTGGCTCGATCCAGCAATATGTACGCAACCCGGAGGACTGGGTGCACTCATTGCACAGCAGATGCCTCTGCAAGCGGAGGTGTTCGTCTTGGTGCTGCACTTCCGGTGTAGCCTCCGGGGGTATGTCGTCCTCACGGCATCACTTCTCCTTCCCCTTCCCCCTCCCAGCGCGTGCCTTCGGTCGATTCAGAGTGTTCTGCGATCCCCAGAAAAATTAAGCACGTCTTCTATTTGTCGAGAGTGCCCAGGACTTACCATATCCTTGATCTCCATCGCCACCGCGTGTGTCTGCGCCACGAGTGCCTTTTCTTGCACATTGGCGACGGCTACTCTCCAGTCTGATGGGCAGGTGAGAGACACCCAGGTCCAATTCCCACCGCTGACCCGATACCCCAGACGCACGTCTTTGTGACCGTTGAACTGTTCCAACGCCTTGGCCTTGAACTCCGGCCAAGTCAAGTCGGTCTGTGCAGCAAATGTCTGCTTGATCTGGCCCCTATCGACTTCAACACGAAACTGCCAGACTTCAAGACATCAGCAGTAAGCTTCTCATTAATTAAATGCGACGTACCTCCTTTGCTGACTTCCTTATTCAGGTAGGTCTTCTTTTGCTGGACCGTCACCGTACGCGGATCCCTCCTGGCAGCGCCAACACCTGGCGCAACAGCAGCGCAGTCCTGGGCCCGGGCCCTCTCCTCTGGCTCTGCGGCTACTGGACGTGGGACAGGGTTTGGCAGCTGGCCAAAGGGCCCGTAGTGTCCATAACCCCACGGCTGAAGCGGCGCATTGCCAACCCCGGGATAGGTGGCAAAGTGGGGAGGTGGAGGGTAACCCAGTGTGTTGCGTCTGAGCCCCTGGAGTACCCCCGCGAGGAGGACAGCCATGCGTACAGCATCACAACCAAGGAAGAGTTGCTGGACTGGGTGAAGAATGGCGACCAGACGTACCGCAATGTGAGTCCCTCACCGGAGTAAAGGAGTGGAAGACGGCCGTCACGTGACCCTGGCACGTGACCTGCCTCAACTTGTCCAGAAGGGTCCGGATGAGCTTGCGCCCGGACCGGCCGATAGCGTGTGATGCGGATCGTGACTCGTGACTGATGTGACTGCTGACCGATGATTGATCGAGAGCCTTATGCCATTGGATACTCGTATTAGGGTTTGTGACTGTGTATTAGGGTTGCTGGGCTTCAAAGCTCCATCCCTTGTGTATAAGTAGAAGGACGTCTGCATGTAGACTCCTTAGCTTTGATATCTTGAGGAATACCTTCCCTTTCCTGCGCCTTAGCTCCTAGTCCCTGTGTGTGTGCTTGCCTCTTCGCCGTCATCAGCTTTCTGCTATAAGTCGTACGCCAACTTCTCCTTCATCATTCTCGACTTCTGTATCGCCGTTGCCTCTGTTTGGCCTCAAACCTCAGCAAACCGGTCCCTAATCCAAGTCAGATTGATACGTCCCGGAAGGAACATAACACGGTGGCGCACCATAGGGCTGCATGCCATAGGGCTGCACGCCGTAAGGTTGCATGCCATATGGCTGCACGCCGTAGGGTTGCGTGTAGACGGGCGGTGCATTCGCATTCAGACCACCGATGCCATGGTACTGACCATTGTCACGCGGAACAGGGTGGTATGCACCAACCTGCCAGGGCTGGAATGGCGGCGGCGGCGGAACAAAATGGTGCTGTTGCACCGCTGGTGGTGGTCCCGGTGGCGGCGGCGGCATTGGGCTTGGAGCTGGACCAGCACCAGGTGCATTCGCAAGGCGTTGAGGAATTCAAGGCGACATGGAGGCTGTAAAGACTATGACGACCAATGGCACCAAATGGTGTCAAGATTATTATTTATACTCCAGGTGTAGCGAACCACCTTTACGTTCCAATTTTCTCCCAGCGCTCTCTGGTGGCTGACTGGTACCCACAGCCGTTCGTTTGCGTGTATCATAGCCACTAAAATATGGGATTTGTCAAGCTTTCCGATCTCATTGACAATGCCAGCAGGTAGCATATGCGCAAGCCAATGCGCGTGCGCCAGCAAGCCCACGGAACGTTGTACAAACAGCGCCCTCTCTGACGTTGGTATACTGTAACTACCCGGTTTCAATGTACTTGACTCTCCCTCCTATGCCATTGGAAATATCAGTTTTTTTTTTCTTGAACCCGACTAGAGAGATTTGGTGCATGGTGATTGCACACTTGAGCTCGACTTGGTGTCGAAATTCGTCCACTGATTAGTAAGTTTAACTTTTAATTACAAATTTTCATTTTATTTCTTTTTTAATTACTACAAATAATTTTTCGTGAGAGAAAACTTCGGCATGGTTAACAGGGCACCCTTTCAGACTCAGCCTGGACGCTAATGTGACCAAAAGGGGCCCCCTATTTTGGATGTCACTGTAAGTTCTAATAGGACAGAATACAAAAAATTGTAGTAGGAGTAGGCCATGTTGTGAGGGTGACATGGCTTATGTAAGGGGTGCTGGTGCCGGTTCCTGATTACTTCTAAGTACAGTTGAACCCCTCTTAACCCATACTATGCCTGGGTCCTCATTCGGACCCCCCCCTCAATAGGACAGTCACGTTGGGTCACAGTCCCATTTTGGAACTTTTGGGACACCGCTCGGCTGTGTGGTGGGTGTTGCGATCGGACTTATCGGTACGGACTACGGACTCGTGGGGTTCTGACTACCCTAGTATTAGTCAGGGACAGTCGTCTCAGTCAGCCTTCGGGCTGTTATCACATGTATATCGCATCGGACTTGTGACTCGTTCCTAGGATAGTTGTAGTAGGGTTCGAGCTACTATTGCTACTAGGTACCCTACGTTCAGGAGGAGCTTCAAAGCTCCTCGTCAATTGTATAAAGGACTAGCAGTACAAAGACCGAGCCTCCAGCTTGGTCTTCTTGAATCACCAGTCCAATTCTCGTCTCATCCCTTCTCGTCTGCCTCCTTCTCTCTCTCTGCCTGCTGGTGCGTCTGGCTCTCGTGGAGCAGATTGCCCGACGACGTATACGCCTGGTGGACTTTACCCCAGTGCTCACGCTGATCACGTTCCTACTCAGGACGTGTATCCATCTTCGCTAAGTCGTCCTTCACGTATCGAGCCACTCTGTCCCTGCTCAAGTCGAGCACCGTTAGGACAGGCCTAACGCAACAGTGGGGCTGATTGGCAGTGTTTGGCAGTGACTGCACAGTATCGACGCAAGGCTCAATCTGAGGCAAGACATGAATATCGGGTGATATTAGGTATTTCCGTACTGTAGTGGATCTCAAGTAGCTATGTAGTAAAGTTATTATTGTAATAAGTAGGGGGTATGTCGAAATTTTGACTACTAGTGGGCTGAGGGTAAAAGATGGGTGCCGGCATATGGTACTGATTAATGTAGTGATTAGTTGGGAAAATATAGGAGCTAGAAGATGCCATTGCGTTTGGGACAAGGCTTGGGACATGTGGAAGATGTGGGGGGACTCAAGCCGGGTGCCTCTTGCAGTTGCAAGGTCTTTATGATGGCGGTTGATGAAGTTTTTGTACCAAGTCTCCCCAGTCTTCTTCCCGGCCATTGAGGACGCTCGAGCCTCAAGTTCTTTCTTTGTGACTCACCCCGGTACTTCTGTGAGCATCACGGTATGAACTATATTTCCCCGAATTAATACCTTCTAGAGTTTCCTGAATAAACCTTTCACAGTTAAGCCTGTTCAAACGGTTATTTTGTTGTTGTGTAGCCTTCCGACGTGCTGCGGGCATCTTCACTTTACCGTTCAGTTAGCTGCCGGGTCAATACTTGCTTCCGTTTTTGGAAAGAAGTCAGCCACCCAAATCAAGCCCCGACATGGCATTGGTCAGCGAGTGTGACGGATGGCCATTTGGCCAACTTCGCAATACAATACATTTAAACCAAAAAAAAAGGTCAGAGTGTATTGAGGGGTCATACAGGACATCATATATTTAATTTGGTAATGATTGAGCAAGAAATGAGCGAGAAAAATGAAAGTGTCCTATTGAGGGGGGGGGTCCGAATGACGACCCAGGCATAGTACCCCCTCCGTTGACGATCTGTGCTATGGGTTATGGGTTTGAGATGTAATCTACAGCCTACAAACAGATTTTTGTGGATGGATCAGCCATGGGTTATCAGAGGATATGGATTATCAGACAAGTTATCAGAGCAGAGCTATGGGTTAAGAGGGTTCGACTGTATAAGGTTTCCCACGATGCTTAGCCGCCGTCCAACCAATTCAAGTTAAGCCAAGAGCTTAAGCTTGACGTTTTTTTTGATTTTGATAATATTTATTCTGGGTCAAATGGTTGATTGTTGATTCCCCCACCAATGAACCTTTCTCGCCGCCAGAACATGCCTGTTGATCTTTCCAAACCCCAGTCAGACCGTCGCGATACTGCGCCAGGTCCCCGGCAGGACGGCATGTATTCCCGGGAAGTTGAGATGAAAAGGAACCGCGGAGAAATTTCCTGTGCGGAGTGCCGGAGGTGCGTGATCGGCCTCCTCACTACTCGCACTCTTCTTGCGTGCTCTCTGTCGAACTTCCTCTCATGTTGTCCTACCTAGACTTAAGATTCACTGCGATAAAAAGATCCCATGCCTGTCATGTCAGGTATGTGCTCAACTACGTCCTCCCCCCCTATCCCCAAGGATCCCCCGGTCATATTGATACCGGCTTTCAGAGGAGAGGATGTGCCACAATATGTCCGAATGGTCTGTGTACCATCCGTGTTGAATCTAAACCATACCCATGCTGATTCTGGCCTTGTCTACCCTGGTATAAAGGCCATCTTTCCACAGGGCAAGGAACTCGGTACGGTCGCATATTATTCTTGATCTGACTGGTAACTGATTTTTTCTGAAAAAAAGGTTCGTTATCGCCGCTACCGAACATTTACACCGCCGAATCGATCGCATGGGTGATCGAATTCGTGAGCTGGAGGATGCTCTTGCCGTGCTTCAAGGGAGCCGTTCTTCGGACCCGCACCCCCTCCTTTGTGAGGGGTCCGTCCTCGTAGATACCGATAAACACGACGAACAGCCCCAAGAAAGCGAAGACGAAGGGGTGGACGAAGTTACCAAGTCATTTGGCACGCTGACCGTCTCTGATCGTGGCCTCTCTCGCTTCTTTGGATCCACTGGTGGATCTGATCTCCTGCTGGTACGTTGCGCTCTTTTTTTGCAATTCCTTCCTACCCCCTTCCAATTTGTTTTGCCCAACGTTTTCGCTGAACAATAGCTTAGTTAGAGAATGACGACTTGGCAGGGTCTCCCTGCCAGACGACTGAAAGCAACAGTTCAAAGTCGTCACTACCCCTTCATCTTCAGCGCTTCTCACATTCGTTCCCTTTCACACCTCCGGGTACTGTCAAGCAAAATATTAACACTATTAAGGACTATCTTCCTCCTTGGGACCACGCTTTAGCAATGGCCGAATCTTACTTGGCCAATGCTACATGGTTCTTTCGTAATGTAACCCGGCAACAGCTTGTCGATGAGATGCTACCTGTGATTTACGGAAAGCGGGCAGCGTATGCAGACGACTCCAGTGGACCACATGACTTGGCGCTTTTATTCGGCGTCTTTGCTCTGGGAAGCGTCATGGACCCGAGCTTACCTAACTCCACCGCGGAGTCTGAAGGCGAGCATTATCACCAACTAGCTCAGGCGGCGCTCAGCCAGCAACCGGTGCTGGTAAAGCCGTCAGTGGTGACCATCCAGACCCTGCATATTTCGGCTGTCTACAGTGCGATGCTTGGAGGTGACGTGAGCGGCGGAGAGTCGACCTTGGAATCTACATGGTCGCTCGTCGCGATTGCTTGTTACCTTTCTCAGACGGTGCGTTATTTTAACACCACTGTCACGGTGTACCGAATCTGCCGTTCAATTCGCACGCATGCAGATCGGACTACGTAAGTTCGAGAACCCGCTTGCATATACCCCTAAGTGCTCACTAGTACAACCCTAGACCGTGACCCTGCCCGATGGGAGTCGGACCCGAGGATTGTACAGAGGCGCAGATTAGTGTTCTGGAATTTGTTTCTCGCGGACTCATGGCATGTACGTCGGGCTAGTCGATGCCTTCTGTTCTTCTTGTAATAAAATAAACATGGCCTCCCCACTCACTTCCGCCTCTGTCAGGCTTTCCGTACAGGCCGTCCACCTTCATTCAACCGTGCATTCATCGATTGCAAATTTCCCCAGGAAGACGTGCCTGCGAATCTTGATCCTGGTGACAGCTCATTGCGTATGTCCGGTCCGAATATTTCCTTTCTTACCTTGGCTGACGCGGGGCGTAGTGGGTGGTGGTTTGTTTCACTCGAGGTTTCGCTTTCGATTTGAAGGTCCGGCAGAGATTGTTGCTCGCACGCTCACCGCCACACCTCCTCGCTACTCGACCATCCAGGAGCTAGATCTCAAGGTTCAGGAGTTTCGTGTCCCACCCGAGACACTTCAGGCGATACGTGGCGGACCTGGCGTTGACCCCAGATCCGTCCCAATTCATGCCTCTATGACAGCATTCTTACTCTCGAACATGCAAGACATCTGTAAGTCAATGCTCCTTCCATGATACAATGACTGTCGGTGCTGAGTGATGCATGAAGTCCTCTTGTACCTTCATCGCAACTTCTTCATCCAGGCTATAATTGAAGACCCCGAAGACCCCTCAAGGGGCCGGTATGCTCCTTCGTTTTTGGCGACTGTCCGGGCGTCCAAGAACATTATACGAACGGTCGAGGAACAGTTTCCCATACAGCCTGTCATTCTTTCTCGTTTTTGGTCGATATGGACGTTCACGTTCTCTGCCGCGGTATGGCTGCGTTGACACCCTCAGTCCACTTTTCGTTTTAAAAATCTTTCACATTTCAGGTCGCTTTCGCGTTTATCGCAACACATGGTCCTCGCTCGCCCCTAGCTAATGATGCCATCATCGAACTCGACAAGGCATATTCATTAATAGAGGTGGCCTCCCAAACCAGTCGTCACGCCAAGAGAGCTCTCGTATGTATCCCCCATCCCAAAACGATCAATTAGTTCTGAACCGCATTGCTCGTTGCCGAAAGGCCATCCTGAATCGCATGAGGGAGAAGGCGCACCGCGCCCTGGCGACCGTGTGCGACACGCCCCCGCCCCTGCAACCTGACGGGGCTGTACATAGCGTCAAGCAGGAAGAGATTGAGGACGACTTTGTCGTCTTTGCCGGCCGTGGGCGTGTCTTCCTTCCGGGCGGTAATGTGATCCCAGCGCCGCAAGCTGGGCCGACGCCACCACACGGCGAGTACGCCCCGCACGGTGCGGCTGGTGAGTCGATGATTGGTGAGTGGGTCGCGCACCAGGAGCAGTCCGTTGGCTACGGCCCACACTACGTTGCGGCGATCGAGCCCCCGCCTTCCGCGCCGCATGACCAGCACCAGCGACACCGGGATCATCACCAGCAGCGCCAGTACGGATACGCACCCGAACAGCTGCAGTACACAGTCGAGGCCGTGCCGCCGCCACACTACATGACCGCGCCGTACGCTTCATACGCCCCACCGCCGCACCCATCGCACCAGCTGCTGCACCCGCTTAATCTCCCATCGTCGCATACTCCAGGAATGGGGCAGCCATCGCACGAGCTGCACTCGGACGAAGTAGCAGACATACGCTGCGACTATGCGGTGACGGTGCGCGCGCCGGCGGCAGAGTTGGCGCAGGTCGGGTTCGCAGCGAATGGGCCGCGCATGAGCGAGACATGGGTGTCGTTCATGCGGTAGTGGTGGGCAGCGATCTATGATGTTCCTTACTCCCTCCTTCCTTCCCTTTTGTGTGTTTCCCTTTTTCGGTATTGGGTCTTGGGTCACTACCGCCGCCGCCACCAACTTGCTCCGTTGTAGTATATTTGCTTTATATCGCTCGCTCGACTGTATCTCTCTGGCTTCCTGTGTATCGTTGACTAACCTTTCTTTTTAGTTCTTGGCAGTATTAGGTGGAATTGACTGTATTATTATTCACTCGTTCTGCTCTGCATTGCGGCCGTCTTCGCAAAATTCAGTAGTGATTTAAGGGGCACAATCGTTGAGGGTTTTGTTGGAGGGACGGGGGAACTGAGATAACTTATTGAGATGACACTGGATAGCTATTGTTAATTAAGTGTGCACCATGTGAAGTAACTTGCTGTGATATGACATCTCCTTCTCAAATTCGGGATGTTTTGTCAACTTGTCAAGTTCGGTTCGAACTTGAATGCAGTTCGGATGAGTTGCAGTCACGGGACTGTCAGTCCGGTCCGGGGAAAACCGAGCCGGAAAGTGGACTGAACGTACTGAACTCGAGACTGAACTCTCAACTTCAACTTTGATACCACTATAGTAAAAGGGGAAAGAAGGGGCATCCTAGCGCCGTCAATTTCTTCGGATTGTTGGTGTACAGTACTAAGAGAAATACTGCCACATTTATCCCACTAGTCAAATACATACAAGACTCAGGAAGATTCGAACAGAGAGGCGCAACGCCAAGCACAGGAGACAGGAAATAGCAGGAAAGGAGCACGTTCAAAGGAGGCATGGAATTAGCGAAACTGGACCCACACACCGACTCCCGCCACACACATCATCCCACCCATACTCCTCACCCTCTATCATCCCCACGACTCGCCGGGCCTCACAGACCCACTCAAGACTCGCCGAGTAAAGAGGAAGACGTAGGAGCAAGCCACAAATCACGCCAACAGGACTGCGCAAGATCCACATCGCGGCTCGCAACTCACGCCAAGGCGGTACACCCGCCCTTCTTTATTCGACGCTTGACGGGAAGCCAAGCCACTCCCACCAGGGAGTGGGGGGGACATACGTTGCACAGTCACTATTACGATCGCGGAATCTCTACATGTATAAGCTCTACAGTCTCGTGCTACATAGGGTATTAGGCCCCAAGGCGCACGTAAATGGATTCAAAAAAAAAAAAAAAAAAAATACTGCCACATTGTGGTTCCTGTAGCAAGTCCTGTAGTTCGGCAAGTAGTTTGGGTCCATTGCTTTGTCCATTGCACTTCATCATAAGAGACTGACATGACCGCTGAGAAGAGATTTGTCGTGCTTATTTTCTGAGATGCTTCGGGTCATTTTTAGGGCCTGCTTTCTGGTCAGGCTCTGATAAGTTACGAGTGGACAGTGCCAACAATGGTGATCCGGTTAGCGGGTAATTCAATGAAGTTTGAGTGTTGTATTTTACGCGAGCGTTTAGATTTCTTAGTGTATTTGAAAGAGACAAAAAGGGAGAAGGCCGCTTTAAAACAACCGGGCAGGTTTTGCGATCGTCGGAAAGTATAATTTTCCCGCGATGCTGTAGCTACTGTAGCAACCGCTGACTCAAGTTTAAGCCTGAGTTCTTTAAATGGTTGATTCTTGGGTTGATTCCCCAACCAATGGACCTTTCTCGCCGCCAGAAACATGCCTCTTGATCTTTCCAAACCCCAGTCAGACCGTCGCGATGCTGCACCAGGTCCCCGGCAGGACGGCATCTATTCCCGGGAAATTGAGATGAAAAGGAACCGCGGAGAAATTTCCTGTGCGGAGTGCCGGAGGTGCGTGATCGACCACCCCACTATTCGCACTCTTCTTGCATGCGCTCTGTTGAACTACCTCTCATCCAGACTTAAGATTAAGTGCGATAGAAAGATCCCATGCCAGTCATGTCAGGTATGTGCTCAACTACGTCCTCCCCTCCTATCCCCTCCTATCCCCCTGTCGTATTGATGCCAGCTTTCAGAGGAGAGGATGCGCCTCATTATGTCCGAATGGTCCGTGTACCATCCGTATTGAATCTAGTCCATACCCATGCTGATTCTGGCCTTGTCTACCCTGGTATATAGGTCGTCTTGCTTCAGGGCAAGGAACTCGGTACATATTATCCTTGATCTGACTGGTAACTGCAAGGGTAACTGACTTATCTTAACCTTTTCTGAAAAAAGGTTCGTTATCGCCGCTGCCGAACATTTACACCGTCGAATCGATCGCATGGGTGATCGAATTCGTGAGCTGGAGGATGCTCTTGCCGTGCTACAAGGGAGCCGTTCTTCGGACCCGCACCCCCTCCTTTGCGAGGGTTCTCTCGTAGATACCGATAAACCCGACGAACAGCCCCAAGAAAGCGACGACGAAGGGGTGGACGAAGTTACCAAGTCATTTGGCACGCTGACCGTCTCTGATCATGGCCTCTCTCGCTTCTTTGGATCCACTAGTGGATCTGATCTCCTGCTAGTACGTTACGCTTTCTGCAATTCCCCCATCCTGCCCCCTTCCAAATATTATTTTTGCCCGATGCTTTCGCTGAACAATAGTTTAGCTGGAGAATGACGACTCGGTCGGGTCCCCCAGCCAGACGACTGAAAGCAACAGTTCAGGGTCGTCACTACCCCTTCATCTTCAGCGCTTCTCACATTCGTTCCCTTTCACACCTCCGGGTACTGTCAAGCAAAATATTAACACCATTAAGGACTATCTTCCCCCTTGGGAGCACGCTTTAGCAATGGCTGAATTCTACTTGGCCAATGCTACGTGGGTCTTTCGTAGCATAACCCGGCAACAGCTTATCAATGAGATGCTACCTGCGATTTACGGAAAGCGGACAGCGTATGCAGACGACTCCAGTGGGCCACATGACTTGGCGCTTTTATTCGGCGTCTTTGCTCTGGGAAGCGTCATGGATATTAGCTTGCCCAATTCTGCCTCGGAGTCTGAAGGCGAGCATTATCACCAACTAGCTCAGGCGGCGCTCAGCCAGCAACCGGTGCTCGTAAAGCCGTCGGTGGTAACCATCCAGACCCTGCATATTTCGGCCGTCTACAGTGCGATGCTTGGAGGTGACGTGAGCGGCGGAGAGTCGACCTTGGAATCTACATGGTCGCTCGTCGCGATTGCTTGTTACCTTGCTCAGACGGTGCGTTATTTTAACACCACGTGTACCGGATCTTTCGTTCAATTCACACGCATAGATTGGACTACGTAAGTTCGAAACACAGCATGCATATATGTAAGTGCTCACTAGCACAACCCAGACCGTGACCCTGCCCGATGGGAGTCGGACCCGAGGATTGTACAGAGGCGCAGATTAGTGTTCTGGGATTTGTTTCTCGCGGACTCGGCGGACGTACGTAGAACTTGTCAAAGCTTTCTGTTCTTTTCGTCATAAACATACCCCCCCGCTCACCTCCGCCTCTGTAAGGCTCTCATTACAGGCCGACCACCTTCGTTCAACCGTGCATTCATTGATTGCAAATTCCCTCAGGAAGGAGACATACCTGCGAATCTTGACCCTGGTGACGTCTCATCACGTATGTCTGGTCCCAATATTTCCTCCCTTACCTCGGCTGACGCGGGGCGTAGTGGGCGCTTCGATGTTTCGCTTTGGATTTGAAGGTCTTGCAGAGATTGCTGCTCGCACGCTCGCCGCCTCACCTCCTCGCTACTCGACCATCCAGGAGCTAGATCTCAAGGTTCAGGAGTTTCGTGTCCCACCCGAGACACTTCAGGCGATACGTGGCGGACCTGGCGTTGACCCCAGATCCGTCCCCATTCCTGCCTCTATGGCAGCATTCCTACTCTCAAACATTCAGGACGCCTGTAAGTCAATGCTCCTTCTATGATGCAATGTCTGTCAGTGCTGAGTGACGCATGAAGTCCTCTTGTACCTTCATCGCAACTTCTTCATCCAGGCTATAATTGAAGACCCCGAAGACCCATTAAGGGGTCAGTATGCTCCTTCGTTTTTGGCGACTGTCCGAGCGTCCAAGAACATTTTACGATCGGTCGAGGAGCAGTTTCCCATACAGCCTGTCATTCTTTCTCGCTTTTGGAAAGTATGGACGTTCACGTTCTCTGCCGCGGTATGGCTGCGTTGACACCCTCAGTCCACTTTTCGTTTTAACAAATTCTTTCACATTTCAGGTCGCTTTCGCGTTTATCGCAACACATGGTCCTCGCTCGCCCCTAGCTAATGATGCCATCATCGAACTCGACAAGGCATACTCATTAATAGAGGTGGCCTCCCAAACCAATCGTCACGCCAAGAGAGCTCTCGTATGTATCCCCCATCCCAAAATGATCCATTAGTTCTGAACCACGTTGCTCGTTTCCGAAAAGGTCATCCTGAATCGCATGAGGGAGAAAGCCGGCCGGGCCTTGGAAGCCGTGCGCGACACGCCCCCGCCCCCGCAACCTGACGAGGCCGTAGATAGCATCAAACAGGAAGAGATTGAGGACGACTTTGTCGTCTTTGCTGGCCGTGGGCGCGTCTTCCATCCGGGAGGTAGTGCGACTCCAGCGCCGCAAGCTGTGCCGACGCCACCACACGACGAGCACGCCGCGCATACTGTGGCGGGCGAGTCGATGATCGGTGAGGGGCTCACACACCAGGAGCAGCCCGTTGGCTACGACCCGCACTACGTCACGGCGATCAAGCCCCCACCTTCCGCAGCGCACGACCAGCATCAGCATCAACACCAGCAGCACCAACAATGCCTGTACGGATACGCACCTGAACAGCCGCAGTACACACTCGAAGCCGTGCCCCCGCCGCCATACTACATGACCGCACCGTACACCGCATATGCCCCGCCGCCCCACCCGCATCCGCACCCGCACAACCTCTATCCATCGTCGCATGCGTCTGGAATCGGGCACCCGCCGCGCGGGTTGCATACGGACCAGCAGGCAGAAATGCGGCGCGACTATGCAGTGATGCGCGCGCCACCACCAGAGCTGGCCCAGCTCGGATTTGCGGCGAATGGGTCGTACTTAAGGGAGACGTGGATGTCGTTCATGCAGTAGAGGGCATGCTGGATAGGGCAGCGATTTATGAGATCCCCACCTCTTTCCTTCCGTATGTTTCCCTTTTTTTTGCATTTTGCATTTTGGGTTACCACCGCTCTGTCTTGTTGTAGTCTATATCCGCGTCGTTTATCTATCTTACTCGCTCGTGTATTTGTCTACCTTCCCATCTATCATTGCCATGCTAGATTCTAGATGGACTTACTACTGTATATATATTACACACTCGCATAACTAAACTGGCCTGCTGATAACCTTGTTAAGGCAATTATAAGCATAATTTGAATTTGTTTGGATAAACACCTTGAAGTGAGATTAGAAGAGCAATCCTCACAAAAGGTAAGTATATAGAATATATGTCTGGTCAAGGGGGGTCAGCAAATTTTATAATTGCATGGGGTTGGTAAAAAATTTTAAGGGATTTTGGTTGACCCCATGTACCACTCAAAAAGGAAACTTATACCAAAAAAGGAAAATTTGGGGGGCCACAAGTGAGCAGTGTGACTCTAAGATGTGAGAGGAGGGCTTGGGAGAGCTTATGAACAACAAGTGCACCCCCTTTGTGCACCCTCTGAACTATCAAGACAGCCCAAAATGTAAATTTTTCAGGGATTTTGGTTGACCCCCCCCCAACCTTGCCCCCAACCCCTCTGCTGTGGGTCATAAAGTGGAAAATATAAATTTTTTTAAGGGATTTTGGTTGACCCCCCCCCCCATCCCTGGGTCAAGGAGCAAATTTTTCAACCCCCCTTGTGTCTGGTCCATGGCTGACCTGAAATATATGTGCCCCCAAGCCTTCTGATTACTCATAGTGTCCTTAGTGCTTTTGCACATTTTGTGTATGTTTCAAATGCTTTCCAGTGTGGAGTATATGAAGTTATCTGTTGCTCCTGAATTGATGGGGACTTGTTGTTTGGCCATTGCATGTGCAGATTTGAATAGGACTGGAATTTGCATAGAAGTTCAACAATATCTGCTATGGTACATGTAGTTATTTGTGGAGGCAGGCAGCCGGTTAGGTGAACAGTGTACAAGCGTGGAGGTCCAGAGGAGAGGGTATTACTCCTCTCCCTGAGATATATTCTTAGATAATTGCATAGCTACAGTAATATTACAATTATATAATATATGGGTCTAGCGATGGACTCCTTTCTTCTCAACCACCACCATGCCACCCAAACCCAAACCTACACCCCCCCCCATCCCTATCACCTCGCAACAGATAGCAGGTGTCCTCTCCTCTGTCTCCTCCAGGCTGGAACAGCTCTTGGCCTCCTCCCCCGATCAGTCAGATGCTCTGAGACAACACATCCTAGCCTTCCTCGCAAACCCCACCGTCAAATCCCTCATCGGGGGCTCGCCTCCCCCCCTCCCTTCCTCCACCAACATTCCCAAGAACCTCCTCAATGACATTGCCGCCATCAAGAAGTCCCTCGCCGCCCTCCAGAAGGTGACGCCAGCCAGTGCAAAACCTGGCAAACCCCCCTCCCAAGCCAATGCTCCGCAATCAGGACCCTCAGCTAAACTCAAGGCTGAGGCCAAAGCCCCCTCATATGCTGGCACTGCTGCCCTGCCACCCCGCCCCAGCGTGGTCATCAGCCTTGCCACCACGGACTGGAATGACTGAAGGCCCACCCCGGCTCAGGTATGCTCCAGCATCAATGTCGCCCTGGCCGACTCCCAGCACGAACAGGTCCGCATCTCCGCTGCTCGGTGGACTGCAAGAGACAACCTGATTCTGATGGGGGGACCCAACACCACGGCGCACCAACTCCAGCTCTCTATTCCCACCATCCGCAAGCACTTCACTGAGAAGCTCTCTCGCTCTCACGACCCCACTCCCATCCCCATCAGACCAAACCTCAAATGGTCAAAAATTCTCATCAACAGCGTCCTGACCGGAGTTACCCCCTTGACACCCGCTCGCACCCCTGACGAATGCCATGCGGCCCTCGTCTCGGAAAACCCCTCATATGCAGCTCTCACAGTCACACAGAGACCCAGCTGGGTCCGCAGCCCCACCTCATATTCTGATAATGCGCTGTCCTCCCTCGTGGTGGCGTTCGAGGACCCGGACGGCTCCCTGGCACGTGGCCTCATGGCCAATAAGACGCTCTTTATTTTTGGGCATTGCGCCACCCTCAGAAAGTGGAAGCAACGCACCCACCCCTCCAAAGACAAAGTTCCCTCACCGCCCGCAAAATCGCCATCACCTCCTGACTCACCCACAGACCCCCTCAACATCAGCTTCCAACAGCTGTCGGCCGACATCCTCCAAGGCCTCCGCCCCACTCCGAGCCCGGCCGGACTGCCCCAAGAGTCCACTCAAGAAATGGAAGAGGAAGAGGAATTCATTGGAAGACCGCCACCACTTAACACGCGCCAGTCCTCCCGCCGCAAATAGCAGTCTCCAGATGATAAGGCGCCCAGCCGCCCCTCAACTCTCGCCACTTGACCGGTACAATCCGCGACCCACGCGGAGGAGCTTATGATGCACAGTACCCAGCAGGCAGTAGTCGTTAATTGAGCAGTAGGGACATGTAAGATTTCGTGCTACATAGTGTATTTGGCACCAAGGCGCACGTAAATGGATTTTTAAAAAAAAAAAAAAAATATGGGTCTAGCCTCAGTTTGCCAGACTGTTGCGATTGGACTCATCGGTACGGACGGCGGACTCGTGGGGTTCTGACTACCCTAGTATTAGTCAGGGACAGTCGTCTCAGTCAGCCTCGTTATCACATGCCTTGTAGTATGGACTTGACTCATACCTAGGACAGTCGTAGTAGGGTTCGAGCTACTATCGCTACTGGGTACCCTACATTCAGGAGGAGCTTCAAAGCTCCTCGTCAATTGTATATCAGACTCGCAGTACGAAGACCAAGCTCCCCAGCTTGGTCTTCTTGAATCACTAGTCTCGTCTCCCTCTCTCTCTCTATCCTAAGCCAGTTCCCTTGTAAACAGTACAAGGAAGGATTGTGTGGTGACCAAGCACCCCGTATCAACAGAAGCATCTCGTGACTCGGATAGTCCAAGTATCTGCTAAGTCAATCTCTACCATTCTCGACTTCCACATCCTCGTTCTTTGTCTAGCCTACATTGGCCACGCTCTGCGCATCGCCCTGGCCGTCGCCTATGGGATACTGAAGACCTATGAGCAAGCCACTCTGTCAAACGCTCAAGTCGAGCATCGTTAGGACAGGCCTAACGCAACACAGACCATGTCCATTCCGAGCTGAATCCCAACACTCCCCCTCAAACAGAGGGTAGATCTTGGGTGAATAATATATTTTGGATGGCAGAAGGAACATGATGGGTGCGTTAAAAAACCTTCTGATAGAAGGAAAAAGCTACCATCAAATTGTGTTTTGGTTCCTTCTCTTCCTTCACATGAATTTGTCGTGCTTTTACATTTCTGTTTTCAGCGTGATTGCCCTTGGCTCGGGAAGCTTGCCAAAGCTTGGCTTTGGCTTTGGCTTGGGACTGTGCCCCATAATTATGATAGCTCCTCACTTCCCCTTGTGCTGTATAACAGTTGTTTATTTATTTAGGACCATTTCAGGTATTTCATCCCTTTTGCTGCAGACACATTACCTCCATGATGTTACGTTCCTTCCTGGACGTTGGACTCGACCTGAGTCACGTGTGCCTGTTTGCTGCTGCAACCGCGTTGCAAGTCGTAGGGGCGTTCGATGATCGTCGATAATGGCAGATAGAGGGAAAGTGGACAGTGGCTGGACAGACTCTGAAAGCGCACTGAAGAGGATGAAGGTGGAGGGACGGGTCTCCGAGGTCACACCAGCGAGCAGAGAGGTGATTGATGTGGTTATTTGCAGAGTGGATAGTGCAGTACTACTGGCCTGGCTCCAAAGGGGAAGGTATTCACAAAGATATCAAAGCTACCGCTCTAAGGTGCAAGTAGCTCTCTACTTATAGTACTAGGGGAGCTTTGAAGTTCAGCCCTAACTCCGAAACCCTAATACGAGTGGCCAATGGCATAAGGCCCTTGAATGGTATCAGTCATCCATCCATACAGTAGTCAGCGGTCATCAGTCATCCGCTATGTAGTATCAGTCATCCGAGTCTCGATTCGTACCATATTGCATCAGAGGCTAGACCAGTCCGGGCACAAGCTCATCCGGGCACTTCTGGACAAGTCGAGGCAGGTCATGTGCCAGGGTCACGTGACGGCCGTTCTTCAGGACCTATTCCCAAGGCTCCTGATAGCGTGTCTGAGGCGGGGAGGGCGATCGATCGCTCACCAGACGTCCCGCTCTAGCGGTATCCTCTAGGGCTTCTATTGCTGCCCATACTCTCTCTTGTACGTGCGGGTCTTCTTCGGCTTGCCAATCCCACCAAGGGTCTTCAGGCGTATTGGCCGATGCCACAAATGGTATGTCGGCAGTCGGCGTGTAGTCATGTGGCGAATCACGTGTCGGCGAGGGTGAAACCGTGACACATGAGGTGCCTTTTCAGGCTCATGTAGTGCATACCAAGGGTTTCCGAACCCGCATGGGTACAGCCCAAGGGTATGGGTGGGTGCGGGTACAGGTACATCAGATCTGACCCTCGAATGACCCATACCCTTCAGGCGGGTTCTGCGGGTTTCACGGGTAGTACACGTGACTCCGGCTCACTCAAAATATCTTGCTAGCAAAGTGATCGAAACTACTAGTCTAGTAGTACTAGACCACCCAGCCACCACTTGACAAGTGACAGGGCCCTCAATATACATGCGCGCTCTGAAAAAATAGCTACTACAGTCTACATCCCGCATCCAAGTATTTTCCAACCCAAAATGCCCCCTTCCTGTACCAACAAACCCTTGCCCGAATTACAGGCTGTGAGTTCATGCCAGCAAAAAGAGACCAGTCATGTTATTGAGAATGCCGATCCATTGCTGCCAAAGAACAAAAAATCAAAAAACACAGTCAAGACAAAGCGTGTACAGATGAGTCCACACACACCCAAGCCCATCAACTCAAAAATCCTCTGACACCAAAGAGGCTGACAATGACAGTACCAGTGTCACTGCAAGCCTGCATCCAACTGAGACAGCGTGGATTGACAAGCCAGCTGATGAGAATGATGACAGTGGAGATAAGGCAGCCAGTATCGCCATGGAGGTTGATGGATTTGAGGAGAGCGCAGAGGTGGAACTCAGTAAGCCCATCACTGTGTTGTATCACTATCAGCCTAAAACATTCATAGAATGACTTGTGAAAGACTGGAACTCAACCATTTATGCCTTCTTCAAGCCCATTCCCACCATTGAGTACATAAACAACCGCTGCATCCATGTCTTTGAGTGTAATTCCAAGCGCTGCAAAGGGAACAGAAAATACGCACGATACATCTGGCGCTACTTGGATACAGGGGACACAAAGTCTACCAGCAACTTGCGGCGTCATGTGAACATATGTTGGGGCAAGGAGACTGTCCACACTGCAAGTCAAACAAAAGACGTTCACACAGCTCGTGATGCAATGGCCAAAGTGAAGCTCAGGGATGGTTCAATAACTGCAGTGTTTGAGCAGATTGGGAACTTGAAGGACTGAATAACGTACTCACATCACCAACTCACAAAGGCAGAAACCTGGTATGTCACTCTTGAGGAATTAGATGTGGTGCTTACACTGTTGTAGAGCAGAAATCATTCGCTGGGTTGCTGAAAGTATGCGTCCATTCACAATCATCAAGGACTGTGGCTTTCAGAAGTTGATGAAGAGCAGTAGACTGGACTATCACATTCCGTCGCCTCAAACAGTATCCCATGACTGTTATGACCCTGCCGGGTCGCTCGATCGCGGGGATGCGGAGTCGGTGGTGAGCCAACGGAGGCAGGCGGTTCGGCGATGAAGCCGACAGAGGCGGGAGACTTGAGGGTTGGGATAGAGGGACTGGCCGGTCAGACGCACGAAGCAGAGGGCCAAGCACTGCACGTATCGCAATACTGCAGGGACCTTACGACGAGCTCCTAGGGTTACCCACAGGAGTGACAGTCAAGAGAGGAAGGGGGACTTGGCAAGCACACAGGCAAGCAAGGGAGCAGACAAGGAGTTGGCAGGAAATGGACAGGATTTGGCAGGTAATTGACAATAACTAGAATGGCATCTACAAGCCATTCGACCAAGTCTTATATACAGGGAGTCGCGGTTCGCTGGCAGTAGTGCCAGCGCCATGGGTACAGGGTCTCTTCGCTGGCAGTAAGTGCCAGCGCACAGGGTCAAGGGTCTGCCAGCGCATAGGGCACTGGGTCAGGGTACAGGGTCACGGTGGAATGTCCTGGAAGGTTCTGGAACCTTCGCGAAGCTCAGGGCATAGGGTATGACGTCACTGCCAGGCTGCGAGCTACTGGTCACTAGGGATTGCCAGGGGTAACCCTGGGGTTTTCCAGGGCTACCCGTACCCGTACCCCAACATACCCGTACCCACTACAGGGGTATGGGTTTCAACGGGTCAGGGTATGGGTTCACGCGATTTTCGCGGGTTCGAAAACCCGCTGTGGGTTTTCGAACCCATTGCAACTTTGCAGGTTACTACAGTAGTTACATTTGTAATCCTATTATTACCCTACTCAGCCATTTGCATGTGCGATGACGACAACGCTACATGCAAGATACACATGCCAGTTGAGGGCGAACGAGGCTCACTGCTGTCGTCGTTGACTTGTTGTCATTGGGGCATCACTGTCTTACATGTGTGCATGGGGGGGGATGGCCGTGGCATGGTAATTATTGTAATTGCTATTCCTTGATTAAATAGAAAAAGTAGCTAGACGTTGTATGAGTGGGTAGAGCGGCATGCTTGCAACGCAAAGCGGCGGGTGCAGCAGGTGGCCTATGGATGGCCACAGTGCGTGAGTGGATGTGTAGATAGCAGAGATGGATGGAAGACTCACAAGGTTGTTTTGGGGGTTGGTACTAGGTACGGTGAGCGGCAGGATGGCTCATGTGTACCTGTGAGATGCAACGGGGAGAGATGAGGGTGGGAGAAGGCAAAGGAATTAGAACGGCACACGCTGATTTGAAACTACAGGCTTACAATGACATGGTGATGGCGACGACCGGTGCTATGGATGGTTGCAGGTGCAGATTGTGGTGCGGCGGCGGCGGCGGTGTGGCAGCGACGAGGGCAATGAAGAGAACGGTGTTGTCCGGCGGAATGGGAAAAGGATTCCCACGATTGGGCCACTGTAATCAACAGCAACGCGACACATCTTTTTTGTCAAGTCGCTCACTCTATGCAGACCCGAAGCCAACTACTAGCTCGCCAGTCGCCTTCTCTGGCATCGTTGTGTTTGTCATCTTCTCATTGTCAGGGGCGTGCAGTGATGACGATGGTGGACAACTCCTCCACTTCAGCGACAACGCAACCACCACAACCACGATGAGGGGCCACAAGAATTCTCTACCCTTGCCGCCCTCACCCTCCACCTTCTCCCTCACCCTCTCACCTGATAGCTGCTACCCATCACCCTTACTTGCGGGTACTTACAGGTCATCTCGCTGCGCCTCCTGCTTTGCGTTTATGGTGCACCTAAACTCCCCTCCACTGACCTACCCACTTGGCTCCACAAAGGATTTAGATAAGTTTTCTTTTTCGTTTTTCTTCCCGTCTCATCTCGAACCAGTGCAGGACAACAGTGGTTATAACACTGCCGCCGTCTCCTCCCCTCGTGCACATTCAGGCCACCCGACCTCACTGCGCGCAGAACACCACTACACCTCGTCGCCCACACAACGACCTGCCAACCCCGTCGTGCACAACCGCTACCACCAGTCCACCACCCCACTGCCACAACAACCATGATGATGAAGCGTCAAAGACGACTGACCACAAGCGCAATGGCAGTGATGGTGACAACGATGGCAAGGCCACAAGCACTGCAACAATGAGGGCTAGGCGGTGGCAGTGATGAAGCGACGAAGGCTGCAGCAACGACGATGAGAATGGGGCAACGACGGACTCTGTACTTAATTTGTAATATGAAATGTTCTAAAAATCGAGAAGCTCGAAAAGTGAGTGGGAATGACACTGGCAGCACAGTCCAGCGTGGCGCACGCTTCGGCAGCCTGGGTAAGTATGGTAAGTGTAGCTACAATCAAGTTAATCAACCCGCCACTAACCCGCCAAACCCCCACTGCGGGTACGGGTACAGGTGGGTTGCCATGACACGACCCGTACCCGTACCCGGCGTACCCTACCCACTACCCAGCCCGGGTATTCAAACCCCCGGGCAATCCCTACTGGTCACGTGGCGGGGTCTAGGGCGAGGGTGGAATCTACCAGAAGGTTCCCGAAGGTTCCATGAGTCACGTGATATGCTAGCCACAATGCTAGTCATATGTCCGAGTCACAAGTCATGAGTCACAGGTCACGTGCGGGCTACAGGGTACCACAAGGTGTGCACAAGTCGGGTCTACTACAAGTCGCAGGTGGGCTTCACCACACGTGTGCACGAGTCCGAGAGTCAGTCCGAAGCCGAGTCAGTCCAGATTGAGAAATGGCATGCGAGATCGTGACAATGACACTAACAATGTCTTTGTGCACTGCCGCCAGAGGATTTTGAAGATGCTTCAAGTATGTGTTTTAATGATACAAAGCCATAAATCTAAATACCAAACTCACCAGGAACGTGACAGAACTTTGAGCTTCACCACAGATGCATGGACATCCCCAAACCATAAACCATATGTGGTGGTTACCGTTCACTTTGAAAAGGATGGTGTGCTGGTGTCAATGCTCCTTGACCTGGTTGAAGTTGCCAAATCACACTCTGGGTTAAATCTCACTGCCACCTTTGCAACAATTCTCGATGAATTCAGTATCATGGACAAGGTGAGTTTTTCATAGCTATTGACTAAGCAACATAACTCACCAGACTCCAACCCAGGTCCTTAGCATCACTTGCGACAATGCAAGTAATAATGACACAATGATTGACGAGCTTGAGGCCCTTGTCAAAATTTTCTCAGGGGCAGCAAATTGAATGCGATGCTTTGCACATATCATCAATCTCATCGCACAGACTAGTGTTGGGGAAGTTCGGTTTGGTTCGGTTTGGGGCCATTTTGGCCAAACTGGAAACCAAACTGATTAGAATTTGCCCAAACTGAACCCAAACTGAACCAAACTGCTCCAAACTGCTCCAAACTGAACCAAACCATTCCAAACCATTTCAAACTGATTAAAAATAAGTGTTTTAAATTGGTCCTTAATCAGTTCGGTTCGGTTCAAACTCGGTTCAAACCACTTAAGGAACCACTTAAGACCTTGGTTTGAGGCAAAAAACAGTTGATTTTGTTCAAATTCATCAGTTAAGACTTTGTTTCAAATTGTTTGAGACCAAAAACCATTGATTTTGGTTCAAAACTCAGTTTGGTTTGGTTCAAACTGAGTTTGAACCAAACCAAACCATTTATTGAGCACTTATAACATATTTTTTAATATTTTTTCTTAATCAGTTTGGTTCGGTTTGAACTGGGTTTGGGACCCCCAAACTGGAAACCAAACCATTCGGTTTGAGCCAGGATTCTCCAAACCCAAACCATTTTAAATGGTTTGGGTTCAGTTCAAACCCGGTTTGGGTCGGTCTGAGACCAAACTTCCCCAACACTAGCACAGACAGTTATCCGACAATTTGACGTACCTAAGGCAACAGAGGGAGAGTCCCTTGACGAAGCTGTGGAAGAGTTGCGGGAATTGGCCACAGACATTGAGGTCAAAGAACTACTGACACAAGCCAACAGCCCCCATGAAGTTGGTGACGACAGAGAGGACGATAATGTCGAAGGATGGGTAGATGAACAGCATGAGTTGTCAGTGTCTAGGGTGTGACAGGGGTAACCCCTGGGTTTTTTTTGCTGTACCCGTACCCGTACCCGTGAACACTGTACCTGTACGGGTAGGGGTATGAAAACATACATGGGTTTCCACGGGTTTCCAGGGGTATGGAAAAACCCCTAAGGGTATACAGGTTTTTGTATAAAATCAATATAAAATCAATATATTTGGGTGAAAGTTATTTTGAAAAATGTTAATAATCATTACATTGACTATTTATTCCTTATCTGAAGCCATTATGGCCTTGGATAACATCAAAATCCGAGTATAATTGATAAAAATCATGTAAACATCCATAAAAATCCGGAAATATACCCAAAAGTACCTAAAATGTTTATGTAATGCTTATGTAAGCATACCTGTAAACCCGTGGCTACAGGTATGGGTTTCCCGCAGGTATAAAAACCCGTACCCATACCCGTACATACCCATGACCAAAAACCCGCAGTGTTACCCGTACCCGTGTCACACCTTATTGGTGTCAGATCTGCAAGAGCTTGAGGGTGACGTGCTGCCTGTACGAAAAATGTTGGTGAAGGTGAGTCTTCAGTATCAATGTTTTGAGTCCCTTATGCTTGTGTGTGTTGCTGATGAAATTCGTGGCCACTGTTCATGTGTTTGTTTTACGATCAGAGGCTGGACTGGCACCAGTGTGTCATAACGAGGGGATCGTGCAGAGCTCAGGCTTGATACCGAGTTGTAGTCTGAGAGAGAAGAGACGACTTGCAAAAGACGAGTGCAAGCAAAGGTGGAACAAGACTGTATTCCGAAGCAGCTGAAACGGAGAACAAGACTAGAACGAGTTTTACAGAATACACTACAAGCTTCTTAAGTATCTTTCAAGGATTCTACTTTTTTTATGTGTCTTTTTTCGGGGATGCGTAAGTGGGGAACTAAACATAGAACGATTTGCAACAAGCACGCAATCGTGCGCCTTCTTTTGTGTGCTGGCAATGAGATAAGTCCGAGTTTTTACCGTAATCAATTGGAAACCTTCGATGGCACGATCAGTTGGATCGTGACAGTTTGTGCGTTCACAATTCGTCTCCAGAGTAGACCTTACACAATGGAATTCAACATATGACATGCTCCTATTCGCTATAAAATATCAGGATGCCCTAGATGTCATCACTGGCAATCATGACATGAAACTCTGACAGTTTGAGATGGACAATGAGGAATGGGTCATCGCTCAGCAGTTGTGTGAAGTCCTAAAGGCCAGTTATCGCTTCATTTACTACCTTCTTGTATTTCATTTACTTACCCCTTCCTTGGCTGTAGGTTTTTAAGGACGCTACCCTTTTCTTCTCTTGCAATGGTGCACCAAATATTGTGACAGTAATCCCTGCCATGGATCGCATTGACGAAGTTTTAGCTACCAGCGCCTTCAACTCCCAGTACTCCATCTTCATACAAGCCGCCCTGGCAAACTCCTTTCACTCCAACCACCATCATGCCACCTAAACCCAAACCCCCTGCCCCTCCCATCACCATACAGCAAATCGCTGGCACGCTCAACTCTGTTGTCGCTGGACTCAATGAGCTCCTTGCTCATACACCGGATCTTTCAGGAGAAGCTCGCCACACTCTCAACTCATTCCTCACTACTCCCTCCATCGTCAACATCATGGGATCATCCGCCCCCAACCCTACGACTACCACCCTCCCATCTACCTTGCTTAAAGACATGAAGGACATTAAAGCATCCCTGGCAGCGCTTCAGAAAGCGACGGTGACCGCCACCCAAACTGGCAAGAACAGCACTCCCAAACCTCAGACAGGCAGTCCGCAGGAGCCCACACAAAAGCCCACCGGAAGATCCGTATCCACCTTTGCCAAAGCTGCTGCCCTTCCACCCTGCCCCAGCGTGGTGCTATAGCGAGTTGCATAACACCTGGCCCCTGCCTTTTTTAGCACACATACGGACATTCAAAACTGACAAGCGGGGTTCATATTTAAGTAGATGGGGAAATTATCAAGAAATTGGGTTATCTTACGGAACTGGGGTTATGGAGTAGGTATCTCGAAAGAATAGGGTTATAGAATGGTTATCGGTGTTGCTGTGCTCGGCATCGTGTCAATGCAAGTCAACACGCCTCCACCCCCTTTCATCGTCCCTTCCAAACCATTCAACAATGGTACACCAGTACTCTAATGACATCAAGGACTTGGCCTTATCAATGTCCCTTCAAGGACTGCGTGACTCAGAGATCTGTGGACTCACCGGGATCAGTGTACAGTCGCTCAAGAGGTTCCGCCAAACACATCGCGAGACGGGAGGCGTGCCATCCCTACCACCAATCGACAATGGTCGGCCACGCACGCTCACCGCAATTCAAGTGAAGGTACGTCTACAATATCTTGGTGCTGGACGTTGTCTCATTGTCACAGTTCCTCCGCGACTCCGTTGACCGCCAGCCCAATGTTTTGCTCGTAGAGCTGCAGGTGGAGCTTTGGGAAGCATGCGGCACCGAGGTATCACTTTCGACGGTTCTGCATTCCCTTCAAAGGGAGGGATACACAATGAAAACAGTATGTCTTCATAGGCAACAGCACGGGTTCGGGTGACCAGCTCAGCTAACCCGCTACCCGTGTTACTGCCCACACGAAGTACCCGTCCCGCAGTGTACAAACTGGCATTACCATAGTGCAATACTACTCTAAACAACTTTACTATCTAAGCCCGCTGCGGCGTCGCGGTGTGTCTGCCCCCCGCTGTCGTCGCATCCCCAACCATCGTCGTTGTCGCCCGAGTCCGAGTCGTCCGAGTCGTCGTCCATCGTCGTCGTCGTCGCCGGCCGTCATCGCTGTCGTCGTCGTTCAATTTTGTGATGCGTCGTCGTCTTCACCGCTCTCGTGAACTTGTGGTCGGCGGCTTGGTCGGCGGTCGCTGTCGGGGTCGAGTCGGACACCGCCCCGGCGTGGTTGAATTGCCATCGTCGCCTTGCCAGTTGCTGGTGTTGTTGGCATGCCGCCGGCGTCGCGGTGGCTGGAGGCGTCGCGGTAGTTGGAAGCAAAGTCGACTTGGGGCTGCGTTGGAGACGTTCGTGCGTGCTAAGTCACGCATCACGGTTCCCTAAAGCGTCGCAACGGCCCGGGGTGATTGCCGGTTTTGTTCGCTCCCCCTAACCAGCGACAACGGCAAGGCAGCAGCAACCATCACGACAACTCAGAATGGGGCGATTACGACAACGCGACGGCCTGCGACAACGCGACAAGGACAACAGCAAGACGACAACAACACGCGACAACAACAACAACACACGACGACAACACGGCAATACACGAAGACAACACGACACGACGACAACGCGACGACAACACAACACGACACAACATGACACAACACAACACAACACAACACAACACAACACAACACAACACAACACAACACAACACAACACAACACAACACAACACAACACAACATGACACAACGATGGCACGACACAACACAACATGACACAACGATGGCACGACACGACACAACGACGACACGACACGACGGCGACGTGATTCGACAACTCGGACAGCAAGGGTGTAGCTAGATAATGTGTAGATTAGGCCTGTATTTAAAAATGTAACTACAGATCTGTGCGAGCATCTGTGTGAGCTTGTAGCACCGCACATGCACCCTACATGGTTTCACAAATAATTTGCAAAACCAATAAGCAGAAAATATAAATTCATTTATTAATTACTATGATTAATTTTTGTGGGAAAGAAATTCGGCATGGTCCCATTAAAACCCCGCCTGTATGTGTAAGGTGGTCGTCAGGGGCCAGGTGTTATGCAACTCGCTGTAAGCTTAGCTGACACTAACTGGAATGGATCCAGGCCCTCAGCGGCCCAGATTTGTGAAGGTATCAATGACGCCCTGGAACATGCCCAGAACAACCTGGCTTGCGTGTCTGCCGCAAGGTGGACGGTGCGTGACAACCTGGTCCTGACGGGCAGTCCTGACACCATGGCGCAAAGTCTCCAATTGGCCACTCCCACCATACGTCAGCACTTCTCCAAGAGTTATCCTGACTCTCATGTCACTCTCCCCACACTCTGCGTTCGACCTAACGTCAAATGGTCAAAACTTCTCATCAATAGTGTCCCCACTGGAGTTTCCCCCAAATCCCATGCTTACACCCCTGATGAATGCCACGCTGCACTAGCTGGGAACAATCCTGCTTACGCCTCCCTTCACGTCACCCAAAGACCCAGCTGGGTCAGAAACCCCGACTCCTACTCTGATAATGCGGTCTCCTCCCTGGTTGTGGCCTTTGAGGACCCAGACAGCTCCCTGGCACGCGGTCTTTTGGCCGGTAAAGTGCCTTTCATATTCGGCAACTGTGCCACCATCAGGAAGTGGAAACAGCGCCCATCCAATCGCAAATCCAAAACGGAACCCACACCCAATGCCCCTAACCCCCAATCTCATGCCCAGCCCCCACATGAATTAGTCCCCACTTCCCCTGTACCTCACCAGTTCGCCTTCAGACTGGACCTTGACCTCGACCCCACTCCGAGCCACGCTGGACCACCCAGTAGGTCCGCTCAAGACATGGAGGGAGAGTCGGACAACGCCGGAAGATCTCGGACTATCACATGATCATCCAACAACAAGAATTAGTCTGCACCGCGCGCTTCGGGCCACCAACGCAGCCCCCCTCAATCCCAACACTTGACGTCGTTAGCTGCCCCTAGGGGCAAAGGAGTACTAAGATATAAAGCGAGGCTACTGGAAAGCGAAGAGTCATATACACATATTACATCCGAAAGTGTAGTGCTACATAGGGTATTCTGCCCTCAGGCGCACAATAATGGATTTAAAAAAAAAAAAAACCCCGCCCTGGCTATGGGAAAGAAGACACTCAATCAATACTACAGCAAGACCGATCATTCTGAAATTTACTGGATCACTATGAGTAAGTAATTTAGTCTACTGTTGTCCTGACTCAGACTCAATGACAGCAACAGTGTTTGCAGTCCTCCACCCTCAACACAAACTCCACTATTTTTGAGATGCAGGGTGGGAGGAAGATTGGATTGTGACAGTGGCGAAGATTGCACAAGGTCAATTTGAGACTAACTATTCTCTGGCTCAGCTGCCTGGCAAAACCCTTCAAGTCACAACGGAAGAGGTATGTTGCCATCAGTCACTTCTGTTATATTATGCCCTCATGATCTGGTAGTCCGCGGCTATAATGGTATCAACAAATATATTCAATAACCTTCCCGCGCTTGCTGCACCCATGCCCTCAGAACTGCGGGGTGAATTCGATCGTTACCTCAGTACTGATCCAGAATATGTTTCAGATGTTCTTGCATGGTGGCACAAGCGACAGAACACATACCCAAGGCTTTCGAGGATGGTGATGGATTATCTCTCGATACCAGGTGAGCATCACTTTATTTGGCTACACAAACTAGCTCAAATCCTCTGTATGTTATGCCACTGCCGGGGCGTCCACGTTCTGTAACTGATCCGGCCTGAGGCCAAGGAATGTGGAGTCGGTCTGGCACTGAGTGCAACGGCACCTAAGTCCAACTGGGCCCTGCTGACTAAGCAAGGGCACCAAGCGTCAGTGACAGCCCCTGTCCTAAGGGTGCTGAGTCCACAGGTAAACAGTCTCTGCCAACAAGGCAAGAGTACTGGGGGAAAGGGAGCCTGCAAGAGGCTGAGAGGAGAGACTAAGGCAGTAGATTGACTAAGCCAAAGCTAAGGAGCTATGGCCTATTACAGGGAGTCTTATATGCTACCAGGGTACAGGGTTTATGAGCTGGTATCTAAGTATAGGTGAAACAAGGGGGAGATCAGAAGGGGCTAGGAGAGAAGCAAAGCACATGGTATCTATAGTAGGTAGATCTGATAGCCATCAGTTGATGGGATCAGATCAGATCAGGGTCAGATAACAGGGAGTAAGAGAAAGGGAAAAGGAAAAGACAAAGACAAAGAGGGAGGGTAACAACAAGGAAGGGGAAAGAAAATGGGTTCATGACACTGTAGCAACATCTGTAGATGTTGAGCATGTCTTCAGTAAGGGCTGGATTCTTTTGTCACATGTTCGATCGGGTTTGTCAGTCCAGTCAATGCGTTAATACACCCAGCGCACGGCTGGCCCGGTAAACTCTCATTTTGCGCCTTTCCGAGTCAAGTACTTTCCCGCGCTTCGGCATACTTGGGCCTCGACTGCCCTGTTCTTCATTGTCTATTTGTCTGATTACTGAGCTACTTGCTCGTCTTGGTTCACAGTATCAGTCATGCTTTATCTATACCCATGTGAATACCGGTCCATAGTTTCCCGCGCTTTGGCCGATTCAGGCTGTGGCCACCTTCCCACTTCCCTGTGATTTGCGACCTTGCTTGGTTGCTCTTGGTACCTCACTTTATTTTTAGATCTATTGCTCCACTTTCCAGTATATAACCTTCCTGTATCTACTTCTTTAGGAGCAGCAAATCCTTAGCTTCCTCTCCTCAGGGCTTCTGAGCTCTTTGGGGCTTAGTTTCCTTTGTTCTTCGTTTTCGAGCATCTCGCACCTTCACGCGCCCTTAGAAATCTTAGATCGACGCATCCCCAGCCGAAGCGGGACGACCTACGAAGTTACAGGCCCCGCGGGGGCCTGCGCGACCGGCGGTGTGGCTCCACTTCGCCCGGGTCGTTTGATCTCCATTCATTGCGTTCCACAGCGCCTCGCACTTGCGCGCACCCTTAGCAAGTTTATATTGACACATCCCTAACTGAAGCGAACCGATCTACGAAGTTATACGCCACGCGGAGGCCTGCACGACCGGCAGCGCGGCTTCACACCTTCCCGAACCCAATCGTCCCGATAACTGGTCGTCTACACACTTAGCGACAGTTTAGGGTATCAGCGTGCTTTGATGTGTGTTGGAGCTAGTGTTCGAAAGTCCAGTCCCATGAACCGGAAAAAAACCGGGACCGGACCGGACTGCAACCGGTTGCAACCGGACCTGCGGTTGCGGTCCTTCCTATTTTGGAGTGGCACCGGTTGCGGTTCATCCGGAATCCGAAGTTTGGCTGAACCGCCACAGGGCCGGTTGGGACCGGTCCCAACCGGTCTTTACAGCCACGACCATCCGACAACGCCAGCATCGATAAGGACGACCAAATGCACTACGACAACCATTCCGACACCCGGGCCGACTGCAGCGACGACCGACATCGATTACCTCGGACCGGCCCTCAACAACAACAGGTTCAAGAACAACAACCGCGCCATCACCAACGACCACCACCATCAACACCGCGTCGACAATCACGACCACCGCCGCACCCACAACACGTCGACGACCACAGCGACGATCAAGACGACGACAGCCGCAACGTCAAGAAGTCGACGACGACGACGATCGGCCGCAACAACACCACGTCGACAACCACGACGACGACACATCGACAGGCAACGACGACACGACGACAGCCGCAACACTAGCACATCAACAACCACAACGACGGCCACAACAACAACTCGACGAGTCGACGTCGACATCCACGATCTGCGACGACGACGCGCGACAACGGCGACTTTGGCCGCAACGTCGACACATCGACAACCACTGGCACGACGACCACGACGACTCGTCGACGACGCGACGGCTACCGCGACGACTCGTCGACGACACGACGGCTACCGCGACGACTCGTCGACGACGCGATGCCAGTGCTACCACGACGACTCGTCGACGACGCGACGGCTACTACCACGACGCGTTCACGATGTCGACCATAAGTATATATTTCCATAGACACTGTAGTACTAGACGACTTGTAAAGTAGTACAGTTTTTAATACATACATTTACCGGTTGCAGTCGGTCTTTGACCGGTTGCAACCGACCCTGGACGAGCCGGTTTAGACCGCAAAGACCGGTCTTTTGAGAATCCGGCAACCGGGTAGGACCGACTCCTGTCGGCTCGGTCCGGTTTTGGGGCTTGGGGATGAACCGATGGATCGGTCCCGGTCCCGGTCTTTCCAAATTAGGCAAAAAAACCGGACCGGACCGGACTTTCAATCACTAGTTGGAGCTTGGAGCCTATTGGGTTATGTGAAAGATCGGGATATCCAACTGGCCACTGCACTTCCAGAGATTGAGGGAGAGGACTCAGACGAGGAACTAAGCGATTAATTGGTTGACTCAGACTCCATGTAGTACGCGCTGTTTTGTATAGTATACCCTTCTGTGAACCCCTACGGGTAATCCATACCTGCCAAACCCATAGATACCCACACCCCAACCCACCCTAACCCGTACCCCTGAGGAGGGTAGAGGGTTTTGACGCAGTGTTGTGCCAGTCAGCAACTAGTCGTGATGGTCAGGGAAGTCATCTGAGTATGGGGGTCACCGACCACAAGTGACCACGACTGTTCCCACGCCTACATCAGTGAGTGAGGTAATCGGTGTCACCCAATTCAGCAATCAATTTGTATGCATAAAAACTAAGTTGCGTTGGGCGCACATTGTCGCAAAATTCTGGAAGGGGATTATAATGAATTATAATTGATCCAAGTGATATAATATTTTAAGGTCTTATAACAATTAAAAGCAAGTACAACAATTATAAAACTTCTTGTAATCTAATTGTAATCCAATTATAATTGGATTATAATAATTATAATTTGCATAGCTCGTTACTTGGCTCATTATACTAAAAGACATAATGCTGGTAATTACATTAAAATGGTATTATAGGTCAAAATAGTTATTATAAGCTAATTATAAACTAGCTATGTTTATAATCCCATCCGGGATTTTGGGACAATGCTAGACAACGAATATACTATCAAGAGCATGAACGATCTCTACATCAACACCTTCTGCTCCTTTTGGGTCTGAGTTAAGGAGCTCATAGAGCTCCAGTTCCTTGTTTAGGCTCTGAGACGCACTGCATTCATGTAATGAAATCCAATTTTTTTCTGTGTGGTTGAAGAGGTTGGCAATCATGATTGAAATAGTTGACAGCATTTGTCTGTCCCCGTTGTCATTGTCGTAGTCTGACTGCCTGCTGAAAGAGTCTGTAATGCGATTGAATTCATCAGTGTCACCATCTGACAACTGCTGTAACACTGGATCAATATCCATCGCAACGTCTCCTGCTTCATCATCCAGCGGCAGGGTGAGGAAGGACTCCAGTTGACCCGAGGAGGCACTTGCTTGTGACATTGTCCCATAGAAGCGCTTCATCCATTGTTTGGTATCTCTCCTGCGCATGTGTTCATCGTGTATGTGCATTTTCAGTTCAGCAAGTGAGGTGAGGGTGGTCTTTCCTAGATGATTCCTGAGCTTTGTGAGAGTGTTGCCGAAGACGCTGACCAACTGCTTGCAGGAGGCAGAATTGGGACAAATAGACAAGATGTGAAGTGCAAGCTTAAAGAGCGGTGATGGGGCAGAGCCGGTGGTGATGATGGGAATCATTCCCTTGTATAGCTCAACCGGATCCGGGGACACACCATTAGCCAGTGCCCTATCTTTGATGGGACCAGCATACGCCACCAAGTTGCCGCCATCCTTGCTAAAGTAGTCCTGGACATTTGTGAAGAGTGTGTTTATATTGGTGGCCAACTGATCGGGGGACTCAGTGATGGAGAAGAAGTGTTGATACAAACACTTCAGCAATGTAAACATGCCAGCTCATGTTAGGAACGAAACTTGAGGGGAAAATGGAGCTGTCTTGACAAACAGATTTAGAAGAACAGCTGCAATGAAGATGTCCTGGTCTGCTTTTGCCCACCGCTTCTCGATGCTGTCGAGAATCGCTGTACATCTGATGGCATTGTCGGGGTCTTTATCCATGATTTCGCGATAATATATGCTGAGGGAGCCAAATGTGAGCAAGATCTGATCCAAACAATAGAATGCCACTTGGGCCACATTTGCGGCTCTTGCAAGGGGTTCAAGATGCGTCTTGAGGCTGTATCAAAAAATATTAGACCAATACCACTGATCTCGGATTAACGCACCGAGCTAACAAGTGCCAGAAAGTGCTGTCCTCAATAACTGCTTTCATTTCATGTGCCTTTCATTTGTTTGTTGCTGCCAAGCCTGGAGAAATGAAGACTTGTTGATTGGATGGAGCCATTGTGTCATGAGTAACGAGGGCTTGGAGAGGGAGCTCAAGCTCGAGCAGACACTTGAAAGCGAGGTAGTGTGCCGTCCACCTTGTTAAGACCGCATGAATCACAGTAAGTGGCAACTTTCTGCTTTGGGTCTGAACCTCCCAAAGGTGGGCAAGGACATAAGTCTTGCTGCGTAGCCAGCTGATGAGATCTGAAGCCATCTTGCTATGCTTGACATATATCGACTCGGCCTTGAAGTAGTCCCTGACAATGAGGTTCACCTTTGAAATAGTTGTGTCAGTATAACGAAGAATATAAATAAATAAAAGGTCAAACCTGATGCGCAAAACAGTTGGGGCATACAAGATGTGGAAAATGCACAAGTAGTAGCTTTCACGCTTTTCAAGATTCGCCAGATGTGTCCATTGTGAACGTGACAACAGTGACCTTCCATTCTGACTGAAGATGCCCAAGTACTTCCAGTATTAAATCAAATAGATTGTCAGCCGTCTTTTTTGTTAGACGCATCATGAACATTCACTGTATGGACCTAGTTCTAGTCAGATACAGTGTGCCCGTCGTGATAAAAGTGCCATACCTTCTTATCAACCATGATCATGAATGCAATGTAGTGGTGGAAGTTTTCGCCTGTCCAGCCATCACACGAGGCAGTCACATTCTTGCCATGAACCCGCTGCTTTGCCTTCTGTTGTAATTCATTGAGCGTTTGCGGCAGAAGACATTTGGTAAGAACTTTTCAACTTGGTGACTTGGCTTGCAGAACAAAATCGTTGCAAAAATCCAGCCACTCTGGGTTTTCTACCCATGAGAGCGAAAATCCTGCTGCTGCAGTGATGCATGTGATTCGTTCCTCAAAGCGCACTTGACATGTGTCTGACCAGGTCGGTTCAGTGAGTGCTTGAGGAGGGTTAAATGAAGAGGCACGAGTTGCACCACATCGAGATCGAGATGGGATTTGCGGGAAAGTGAAGGGAGAGGGACCATGGTACTACTGAGAGAGTATATGGGGACTGGAAGGTGTCAGAAGGTGTTTGAACATGGAACACAGGTATTTGACCTGGATGGTGTTGGAATGATGATGACAATGCCCCAGGATCGTCGGATTCTTCCTCTATATTGCAACGAGTCCTTTTGCCAGCCGCAGGGGGTCCCGACGCATGATCTTTATGTGCCTGAGCTTTCTCAGACACTGCCTCAGACTGACTGAAGCTTGCACTGTTGAAGATGATTGACCAGCCCCTCTGTACATGCTGGTACCCACCCACAGCCACCCTCATTCTGCCCAACTGAAAAAACTAATTGAAAAGAAATTGAACTAAGAAAAATTGATGTGATAGAGTTATGCACACTCCAGTTCAATCATATCATAGGATCAAACAAACTGCCAAGTACCCACTTCAACAGCTCTTGCATCTTGTTCAAGGACCTTGTTGGTATGCTTGGCCAAACAGAGCTTGCAGTACACTTTTGCTTTGTCATGGGTTGCCCCTGTGCCCGAGTATGCTTCAAGTGCTTTTTGGGCAAGTTTTGGGTGGTCCTTAAGAAATTGCGAGCCCAAGAACGATTAGATGACTGGCCGCCAGTATGACTCATTGTGGTATGGAATGAGAGTAATCATACAATATTACACAATACGGATTCCGGAATGTGCTACTGTCACATGATGAGAAAAGTCATGGTTGTTCCACAGTTGCCAACTAGTCACCAACTAGTCAACATGTGTATGACACTGACTCTTGACTTTAGTTGGTGACTGTCCAGCACTGTTTTGACGGGTACAGGTGTGGGTATCACAAATATTACCCCAGGGTTACCCATGGAGAGCACTAGTCTCTACCAATCTACTACCAAATAACTGTGATGTCTATGACATCTACAGTCTCTACCATCACTACAGGATTTTCTGGGGTGGCCCAGTGTAAGGGATACCCTTGGGTTAGGCTCGAAACCACCCACTTTCGCCTAGTGTTTCGGCAGCTCCAGCTAACCGGTGGCTGAAGCCATAGCCACTGCCAGCGGCAATCCCTGCCGAGCCAAGCCACGTGTAACCGAGCCAGCATTTTTAGCCCGCTCCAATTGAGCTGGCTACTTCCGGCTAACCTCACTAAGCTGGCCATAGCTGTAACGCCGTCACTGGCGTTAGTCCGACTTGGACTTCGAAAGGGCGTTGGAACGACTTAGCAGATACCGCGACCTATGAGGTCACGTGACGATGATACACGGTCTAACGGAACACGTGATCACTAAGGGCACTAGGGCTTGGTCCACTAGGCGTAAACGATGGAAGGTGACCTCCTCGGCTAGAGGTAGGCGAACGGCGAGTCCGAGAAGGAGAAGGAGCTGAAGGAAAGGTAGAAACGTGGTGACTATTCAAGAAGACCAAGATGGCTTATCTTGGTCTTTGCAGACTACTATTTATACATGATGAGGGTCGCTTTGAAGCTCCCCCAAGAACTCTGAGACGAATTGTGTAAGTAGCTTGAACCCTACTACAACGATACTAGGAATGAGTCATGGTACCCTAACATGTGATACCACGACCGCTGACTGATACAATAAGTCCGTGACCAATTACTGCTTACAAAAGTTATGACTATTCTGCAAAGTGTTACGTCCCATAAAAGGAAGGTGCCAAGCAAGTCACGTTGTTGGATTCCAAAACGAGAACGTCACTCCAATTGTTGCGATCGGACTCATCGGTACGGACTGCGGACTCGTGGGGTTCTGACTACCCTAGTATTAGTCAGGGACAGTCGCATCAGTCAGCCTTAGGGCTGTTATCACATGTATAAAGTACGGACTAGACTCATACCTAGGACAGTCGTAGTAGGGTTCGAGCTACTATCGCCACTGGGTACCTTACGTTCAGGAGGAGCTTCAAAGCTCCTCGTCAATTGTATATCAGACTCAGAATACGAAGACCGAGCTCTCCAGCTTGGTCTTCTTGAATCATCAGTCTCATACTCGTCTCCCCTCTTCTCGTCTGCCTTCTTCTCTCTCTTTGTCTACTAGTGCGTCTGGCTCTTGTAGAGCAGATTGCCCGACGACGCATACGCCTGGTGGACTTTGCCCCAGTGCTCACGCCGATCACGTTCCTACTAAGGACGTGTATCCGTATTCGCTAAGTCGTCCCTCACGTACCAGGCCACTCTGTCACCGCTCAAGTCGAGCATCGTTAGGACGGGCCTAACGCAACATTAAGACCAAGCTACACCCTACAAGAACGACACAGTGGCGCCCACAACTGGCGATCGGTGGGGCTGGAACCAAGTCCAATCATATATCATCCCCAGTAGAGGAGAACGGAACGTCCCCACACGCTATTTGAAAGCTGCCAGGTGGAGGACGCACAGAGGAGAGACTGGATATTTCGTCGACTTCCCCAATCGGCCAAGTCGTTACTACCCAGTTGAGTTCAGCTTCGAGCACACTTGTTGGTGCATACTTGCCACAAACGACGCAGGGATACGAACAGTAGTCCGACCAACAACACACGAATATCGGTGCGACATCCTAGAGAGCGAAGTAGTTCCCCTAGCAAGGGTAGGACCCATCGACGGCGCAACCGTCACAAGCACCACAGAAGAAGGAGACTCTGAGCCAGAGCAAAGCGACGAAGAGTCCGAGGAAGACCACCTCTCACAAGTAAACGCGGAAGAACAGGAGGAGCTCACCAACCTAGCAAACCGAGCTGCAGGAATTACGCTCGACGAAGCACCACAAGCTGAGCACATAGTAATTCACCCACCGGATGAGATGACAACCACACAGCTAGAACCAACGTACGCACTTCAAATAGACCCCATACAACAACCACACGACGGAGTCCCCGAAGACCTACTCCCTATCCACCCAGACACGGGGCATCGGATGACTGCAGATGACGCAGCTCTAATGAGAGCCATCGGACCCGATGAACCAGACCCACCCGAAGGAGGAAGGCCACCCGGAAGAGACCTGGGAAGAGGCCATCCACAAGGCGGAGGAGGTGGAGGACACGGAGGAGGAGGAGGACCACCTGGCGGAGGCGGATTCCCGGGGGTAGGTCCCATCGGCAACCAGCCTCGGTCTTCGGATAGACTCCAAGGTAACACACCCATGGTCTTCAACGGCGACCGCACCAAGGCCTTGCAGTTCAGGGCGCAGTGGAACCTCTACCAAGGGATCAACAGCACAAGCGACATTATGCGTAACTACTACCGCCGATCACTCCTCTTCCTCGGCTACATCCAGGGAGACCTAGTCAACGAGTGGGTAATGTACATGACCGACTGGCTAATGCGCCAGACGGAAGCCGGATTCCCCGAGCACACTCGACGCCTCTGGGAAGAAACCCTCCGCGCCTTCACTCGGAGGTTCTCAAACACCATGGAAAAGGAGCAAGCGCAGGCAGAACTACGCAAAGGGGTCCACATGAAGGACGGAGATATTGACAGCTATGTAGCCACCTTTGAACGCCTCGCTCGACAAGCCGACTACAACCTCGACGCCCCTCAAACAATAGATCTATTCACGGCAGGACTGCCAAAGGGGCTGTTCACCAAAGTCTACGAACAATACGAACCAACTACGTTCGAGGCGTGGAAACAAGCGGCCATGAAGAAACAGCAGCAGTATCTGCATCTACAGGCACGTCTCAATTCGATAAAACCATCTACCCCGAAAGCTACCCCATGTCCTAGCACCTGGGGACCTCCGCAAAGCGGATGGGCGCCAAGAAACCTGCCCCACCAGCAAAATCCCAATGCCATGGACACCTCGGCGGACTGAACAAGGGCACGAGGAACGGAGACCGAAGGCACTCAGGGAAGACTCGCCGGAGCCGAACTCATACTCGGCAACCAACAAAGGCCGCCCTATCCACCTAGGGGAGGCCCCAGAACGCGAGGTAGAGGAAGGGGGCTCCCCCGAGACGCAAGGGAAGTCATCTGCTATACCTGCAATCAAAAGGGGCATTTTAGTCGCTACTGCCCACAGAATTACAATGCTACACCAGGCAGTAGCAACCGAAGGTCGGAAACGGACTACTACACACAGGAACCAAGGGTCGAGGCACGCGCAGCCATGACCCCGCAGCAGCAAGCGCAGGAATGGCTTCAGGGAGTGGCTGGAGCCTCGGACGAAGTAAAGGACCTAGTCCTCCAAGACTTATGGGGGAAGGAGGGTTTTCAAAACGCCTGAACCCGTCGGCCTGGGTGAGGGCGCTCCGTTGTAATTCTGTAATCATCACACGCTATCGATCGTTGAGAATCCCAGTTTCCGTTCGAACGAATTACAACATGGCCGAAGTAAAAGCACTGGTGGACTCCGGAGCCACAGACAGCTTCATCAAACCCGCATTCGCTAAACGGATGGGGATCGGTCTCCAGGAACTGGAGACCCCCAAAAAGATATGGAACATCGACAACTCAGAGAATAAAGCAGGACTAATCACACACTGCGCAGATCTCGATGTCCAAACCAAAGGAACCCACAAAACGATGAGGTTCCTGCTCACCGACACGGGAAACGAAGACATCGTCCTCGGCTACCCCTGGCTAGCCGCCTACGAACCACAGATTAGCTGGCAACATGCAGTAATCAAAGAAGACGCCTACCCAGTAGTCCTTCGCACCACACATCCCAAAGATCGGGGGGTGACCATCGCGTTCGCCCCCACTGAGGAGTTTAGCGAAGAAGAGAAACATGAGGCGGTACAGCAACTTTACGATGAATGGACACAATCAAAGCGCGAACCACCGCCACAGATCTAGCCATCGAAGCACAACAGTTCACGGGCACCACCGAGATACCAGAGGAATACAGGGACTTCGCGAAGGTGTTCAGCGAGGAAGAATCCCATCGATTTCCGCCTTCACGACCCTGGGACCATGCAATCGAATTCAAAAAGGACGCACCCGACGCCCTCGACTGTAAGATCTACCCCATGTCGCGCGACGAAGACGAAGCCCTCCGAGTATTCCTAGACGAACAACTAGCAAAGGGTTACATTCGCCCATCGAAGTCCCCCTACGCCTCACCCTTCTTCTTTGTCAAGAAGAAGGATGGAAAGCTCCGACCCGTCCAGGACTACCGAAGGATCAACTCATTCACAGTGCGTAACCAATACCCCCTCCCGCTCATCCAAGAACTCATCACGGACCTGGGGAACGCGGACATCTATACTAAACTCGACGTCCGCTGGGGGTATAACAACGTCCGCATCAAATCCGGCGATGAGCACAAGGCCGCCTTCAAGACCCGCCGCGGGTTCTTTGAACCGCGGGTCATGTTCTTCGGCCTCACAAACTCACCGCCCACCTTCCAAGAAATGATGGACTACCTCTGTGCCCCCGCTATTAGGGATTACCACGGGTCACCCCCGGGTAATTTTGGGGCTACCCGTACCCGTACCCGCCGAAACCCGTACCCGCGGTCACGGGTACGGGTACCCGCGCGTACGGGTACGGGTGCGAGCGGGTGAGGCGGGTTGATGGCGGGTTTGACGAGTTACCCGTACCCGCTCTGTGCAATCTCAAATATATTACTACTGCTACGAGTCCAGCAATGCTATCTTCGACGTTGCTGCTGTCGTCACCCCCGCCGCCGCGTCGCCGTCGCCATTGCCCCAATGCCTCGTTGCACTTGCACCACGTCGCCATCACCGCCGGGCCCGGTGTCGCCGCCACCATCGTCATTACGTCGTCGTGTAAGGACCAGGCAATGCCTTGGAACGAATGACCGACGAGCCATTTGCGAGGCTATCGGCAGCGTGCATCGCGATGTGATGTCGATTGCGACATGGGAGTGCATATGGGTATGGATAGGGCTGACAATGAAGTCAGCAGAAACGTCACAACTAATAAAAAAAAAACACTCAGCTGAACCGAGTCCGTGTGAGTTCGGAAGCCGAGGGGATCCCGCGGGGTAACGGGGGCATGGAGGAGCGACTCCGGAGTGTTCGAGAGCCAGTACAATCGCGAACGGACGAGTGCAAGAGCGGGAGACGAGGAGCGGGAAGGAACGACTAGAGGCGACGAGAGGCGATGTCCTTCGAGTCATGAACTCCAAAAAAACACATACTTAGCGTCGAGAGCATGCCGAGCCGATGATAAGACCAAAACAATAAGGTAGATGTACTGCACATTCCCATGACTCATCGTCGTCGCCGGTGGTCATCGTGGCACCTCGTTGCCACCGCCTTCACTCTGTGGACACCCGCCGCCGCCGTCGTGGCTTCGTTATCGCCCGCCGCCGCCTTGTTGCTATCAGGGGATTGCCTTGGGGCCATCGTCGCGATCGCCTTACGCAGGAGCCGAACTGCGACACAATTGGCGACAGGCCCGTGCATGCAGTGACATGGGCTATAGAGATCAGTGAAAGGACAATCCGAATGTGTTCCGCACCATTACAAAGGGCGGCGTGGCAGGGGCGATTGTCGAGCGATGTGGAACGAAACGGGGCATGAGGCATGGGGACGATGGCGTACGAACGGTGCCAGTGG
>JAKELH010001099.1:0-13167 GCA_021525015.1 Lactarius pseudohatsudake | reverse complement strand
GCCATGCGAGAACTCGAGAAGGCGGTGGAGGACGAAGGGCCTGATTGCCCACACTGTCCTGCTATCGGTTAGTACTGTATATAAGGGCAAAGAAGATAGGCCTTACCACTGGGGAAGGCGTGGACGACGCGTGCATAGGCACCGGAGGTGGGGGGATTTCACGAGCTGGGGTATGTCCTCTGAGGACGCCGTACCGTGGAGAGGGTTGCACTCCTTCTATTGCAGACGTCGTGGGCTGTCCGAGATCTACTGGAGAACTTGAAGATGGTGTGGCAGAGGCAGACGGTGTGTGTTAGGAGGAGTCCTTGAAGTGGACTGTGCACGGGCAGGGGGGCGTGGAGGCATCTTTCCCGCATATGCCCAATGGCCTGGAAACCCTTCCTTTCATTACAATAATCTGGGAATGGCCTACCAAATATGGACGGACCTGATTGCGACATCCCAGCTATCGACGGTCGGTGGAATGCGAACTCCATGTAAGCAAAGGGTTATATTACACGTCCCGTGCAAATAGACGATATGACGCCGTTTCATCTCGACTCTACGATCTAGGCCACAGACGTCCGTTCGCATGACGATTAACATCACTTGATGACGCACAGGCTGTGTGGCCATATGGTCAGCTGGGGTTCCATCATGTTCCATTCTGATATCGGTGTGTCGGGGAAACAAGCGGAGAAACGACGGACGTATGGCGGCCCGTTCACACGGACGTATGGCAGCCTGTTCACACGGACGTATGGCAGCCCGTTCACACGGACGGATGGTAGCCCGTTCCCACGGGCGATCGGTGCAACCCCCCAAAACTCTGTTTGTAGGTTCGCTGACGCTTATCGATCCCACTATGCCCCCACAACGCAGGACTCTGGTGGACCTACTGACTGAAGATGAGAAAGTGGTGATGGGTTGTGCAATTCGTATGTTCTGTGGGCTGCAGTATAGGGAGCAGAATTTAGATACTGCAGACGACGAATGGTACGAGGACTGCATCTCCGATGAGTTGGTACGTGCAGGTGCCTCTAAATACATCGTGATGAATACTAACTAGCCCTTACATCGTACAGGAAGAGATTGCCCCACTCTATGAGAAGCCTGAGTATAAGAACGACAGCATACACACGCTTCGATTCACCCAATCATCACTTATGTGGGCGATGAGTGGCTAAGGGCTACGGAGGAAGGTAGGGAGCCGTCCATCGCAAACGTCAACCTCGCAGACGTCTTCCCGTTGTGCGATGAAGGAGCCATCAAACACCCATCATGGAACACGCAGCTCAACATGAAGAATCTTGATGCACTCGTTGGGCTTCAGGATCACAAGCATCGGTGGTGGCTTCCAGCTACATGGTCAGGCGTTGTCGCAGGTCCGTATCCTTTTTAATATGTCCTCGCACTCCGTCCTCGCACTCTAACATTGTCCCGTTAGCATCCCATGCGACACCATCTGCCGTCGTTGGTCCTTCCGCTTCCGTTCGCGACGCCCCCACTGTGAATGAAGACGTTGAGATGGCAGACGACAACGGGGGCGTAACCCCAAAGAAGAAGAAGGCGGGAAAACGTCCGGCAGTGCAATCCCCCACACCAGCGCCCCGGGTGCCCTATCGCTGAAACAAGGCTGATTCTGGGGATGCGATTCGTTTGCCGTTGCCTGAATCCGGGTCTGGGGGGCTTAAGCCTGCAAAGCCGCCGCCCTGCCGTTCGTCCACCGACCCCCCATGCGCCCGCGGAACCCATAGCCGTGAGCTCTGAAGACGAGGTGAAGGCGCCCATTCCGCGCAGAAAGCGTAAGCGGCATGACAGTACCCTGGTCGACGACTCGGCATCTGAATTGGAAACTGGCCTCACTGATCCGGTACGTTCGTACGCCATTCATATGACGACTACGTCTCTGACAGCGTCTTATAGGGTGCATGTGGCCCTTGCAAGGCGTCCCACCACAAGTGCAAGCCTCAAGTCTCTACGAAGGGCCTCACATGCAGGCTGTGCATCAAGCGGAAGATAAAATGTGACCCGCCCTCTGCGGTGTCGCAGGCGATAATCAACGCACGCAAGAAGAAGCATTCAAATGGTATGTTCTCACTTCTGTTCCGATTCTACTCGCTGTGCTGACTATCGGACAGAGGATATCGTCGAAAGACTCGACATCACGGCCAGATCACAGGAAGAGTTCAACACGGCCGTCCGGGACTTCATGTTCAATACGGACACCGTCCTACGCGCTCTGTGCACCCACGGTCAAGGCAAAGTCAATCTCGCATCGCTCGGCCTCCGCCTACCCGCAGTCCCACGCTTTTCCGAGGCAGAACCTTCTACGCCAGGTGCCTCCTCTGTGACCAGTGGGGTCTCGAGCTTGGGGCTTAGTCGCATGATGGTCGACAATGCGGGCGTTGCTGGCCCTTCCGAACCTCAACCTGAGTATGGGGACACCGAACGTAAGTCTGTCTCAGTTCTGGAATGCCTATCGGATGCGTAATACGTGTCCATTGTCCACTCAGCTTCCCGCCCGGGTCTTCGTCGCCGCGCGTCACGCAGCGGGACGTCCAGCAAGGTTCCGTCGAGGGCCGGGTCACGGCAATCATCAGCGGGGTCGCAAATGACCCGTTATCATATAATACTCATGTTGTTTACTATCGGTTCGTGTGCCTCCATGTATAATACGCTATCTAGTGTCCCCGAATACACGAAGCCAGTTGGGACGCATCTCGGTACATCCGCTACTGATTGGGTAAGGCCCTAGCGTCCCCAAAGTGTGGCGCCCTATCAGCGGCGGTGGCAACTCATACACGGACGACGCCTAATCAAGGAGGCGATAGCATCCGTTTATACGGACGCGAGAGAATCCGTTTAGATGGACTCAAGAGCAGCCGTTTCGACGGACGCGAGAGCAGCCGTTTAGACGGACGCGAGAGCATCCGTTTGGACGGACACGAGAGCATCCGTTTGGACGGACCGTTTAGACGGACCGTTTAGACGGACCGTTTAGACGGACCGTTTAGACGGACGTGACAGCACCCGTTTACGAACATTCCCTGTACGGGGTTCGGACTATGTGAAACACGTTCGGTATCCGCTTCATACAATACACTTGTGAATAGACTTGCATAACATGTCTGGCATGGAGTTATGGCATATGAAGCACGATATGAATCTTCGACTGTTTCCGTTTCAGAGGCAGCTGAGTGATATCTCAATCCATTGGGCATACGTACAAAAGTACTGCGTGTACTGCATTGCACCCAGATACGCCGACTACCTCCATGGAACCTTGCATGTCTGATATCAAGAACATTTCTGAACGGAAGGACATTATTGTCCGCATCCCGGATATCCGTGATACTCATACTGGGTCAGACGACGACGCATCATCTGATCTGGAATCATTCGACGAAGATGACATGTATGCATCGGATTATGGAGACGACGTCATATGTGTTAGTCCGGACACTACACCAACTACCTCACTCCACATAGAACCTCGCATGTCCGATATCAAGAACATTTCTGGACGGAAGAACATTATCGTCCGCATCCTGGATGTCTGTGATACTCATACTGAGTCAGACGATGACGCATCATCTGATCTGGAGTCATTCGACGAAGATGACATGTATGCATCAGGATTATGGAGACGATGTCATATGTGATAGTCCGGACACAAATGAAGAATCACCGGAACTTGAGCGTTCCTTGCGTAGGGTGCGTCATCCTGCTCACTCAGGACATTCAGACATCTCATGTGTTGCACAGTTCGAGAATGTGATGGCAGAGTCGCGTAGCCTTTACGCCGGCTTTGAGAACATATATACTCTTGCAAGGATGTTGTACGACAGAGAATATGCTTCCGAACATGACGATGAGGGTGCGGGTGCCAGTGGTCTCTCAGGTTCCTGTTGATTGGGTTTCCTTGACATGGAGCGGTGCGGTAATGATAGTAATAGGAGTCATCTCAATTGATAGCTTTGCTAAATCGTAATATGACACAGTTGTCTCACTCTGATGATATCCTGTTTGCAATTCTCGGACTTCGATAGACCTCCGGATCCCCCAACGTACATTAGAACCCTGAAAGGCATCCCGTAAGATATTCCATGTGAATGAGGACATCCATGGACTATTCAATGACATATGTATGTAGTACATGCAGAGTATTTAAGATGCCATTTACATCGCACAACTGGAGAGACATTCCACTTCATCACCTCTGTACACATCTCGTATTCACTCCTGGTCCTGGAAGCCAAATGCCTCGCAGCCGTGATGTCATTGTTCCCGACATCGTTGATGGCATCGAGGAGGTCGTCATCAAGCACACTAAAACTAAGCGGGGTACAATCCGGACAACAGAAAAGGTTGTTCCAGTTGTTCGTCCACAGAAAGAGCGGTCAGGACAGCCATCACTGGCCGCGCAAGAAGGGAACACAACCTCAGCATCACGCAGAGAATGCAAACACTTCTGGGACGGCTATCCGTACTCCTGACTCGGAGGACCCCCATATGCATCTGTACACAGATGAGCAGCAGCCCGAGTACCCACTCCAGGATACCACAGAGGACTGTCTGCCTCGACCGAGCTCGCGGGCAGCTACTGTATGTCTCGCTTTGTGTTAGCGTCATGTAGTCATCCTGATGAGATATAGACTCCAATGAAACAGTGGATTGGACTCCGGAATAGATACCTACATATTCTATTGGAGATGGAAGCTCAGGGAAGATCTGACAAGTGTTCCAAGTGCACCAAGAAACCCGAAATAAGGTGTCCAGATTGCTTTGGTTCACTTTCCTTTTGTAAAGAGTGTTGCCTTGAGGCTCACAGGAACTCTCCATTTCACCGACCACTTTTATGGAATACAACACACTACACTCCAGTGACTCTGCACTCCCTGGGGTTCGCATTATATGTTGGGCATGGTGGTGCGCCATGTCCGCAGACAGTCGAGGTATGGGCACATTTGGTCCTGTGATTCCCCATAGCGCTCACATTAGCATAGGGTATAAGAGCTGCACACACAGCCTCTGCCATTCGAACGGGGCGTGCTTTGCAGAGACGCTCCCGCTCAGCATCGCTTGCCTCTGTTCCAGAGGTTCTGGACTCTTCTGATAGTGCTGGCCAACTCCCCACACCCCGTGAGACTCCTCAGCCAGAGGGCCCATTGACTAATCCGGAAATCTCTGACGGACTGTTCGACTCCCTGGATATGTATCTGGAGTCCAATGACAACGATGCGAGTCGAGTGCGAACAGCAGACTCAGGAAATCCATTGTTCACTGTTGTTGATAGGGGTGGCATCTTCGACATGGAGATAGTGTTCTGCGCTTGCTCTGGCACGGATAACATGGGAGAACAGCTCCTCCGGGCTGGGCTATTTCCGTCCACATTCAAGCAAATAGAAACATTGTTTACATTCTCAGTTTTGGAGGACTTCATCACAGATAACCTGGAGTGCAAGACCACGGCCCAGCAGTATTATTCAAGCTACAAAGCATGACAAGCAAGATGTTTCCGAACAAGGTCCAAGTACGCTGATACACCCATACCTACACACACCTGCATCTAATTAATCATTACAGAACCGTTACAAGCAACTCCTGAGGGCATCACGCCAGTGGCGGGACCTTAAACGCAGAATGGAAAGTGGTCTTGGGCAATCAGCAGGAAGGAGAGAGACCTCCGGATGGAGCCATGGCCATATTCTGCCCTGCATGCCCACAGCCTGGAATCAACCTTCCGACAGACTGGAAAACACTATACCCTCCGTATGTCCCCTATGAACTGTACCACTCACATATTCACATTCTGCGTTGCAGAGATCAACTTATCCGGACATTTATTATGGATGGAAACTTTTCCGCAGAGCATATGCGTCATAGGTCTGGGGAGAAGGATGTCGCACTATCAGCAGGAATGGCATTCATGGCCAATCCAGATTCCTACAGGGCTCATCTCCAGAGCGGAAAGGAAGTCGCCCAAGTATGTGGGGTCTTACATACTCGGACTCTAGCTAATAGCCTTATAGCCCAGCACATGTAACACCTACAGGGCCATTGAACAGGCAAACTCCAGTAGAGCTCACCTCGATGTCACAGGGATTGGCGCAACCGCCTGCTGCCATGGGTTTTTTGTTCCGACCTCTGTGGTAGATTTCCAGAAAGGAGAGCGGTATGTACACTCGCATGGAATCCGCATATCTGAGTGTGATGTATTGTCGACTCTAGGCAAATCATATGGACTACAGCATATGCAAAGCTCTCTCATATAACATGGAAGACATTCCCGTGGCACTTGTCATGTATGACATCATGTGTCAATATAGAGTCCACTTTCAGGAGCGGGTAGAAAACAGTCCCGAGCTCTCACTCCCCAGCTCGCTACAGCTCCAGATGGGGATTGGCCTGTTCCATATCCATGGCCATCAGGATTCCTGCTTGCCCAGGTATTCTCCCAGTTACATTCAAGGTGCCAAGCAAGTCGATGGGGAAATAATTGAGACACTGTGGGCACCCCTGAACAATATCTCTCGTAGCCTCCGAGGGATGTCGTTGGACCACAGGCAAGAGGTATTGGATGCGCACATTAATCACTCCAACTGGAAGAAGTTGGTTCGGATTGGTATGGATTCTCCGTCCCCTCAATTAATACGCTGCTCATTATTACCTGTATGACAGTGCCATCCCTACTTAAGCGGTGGAAGCGACTGAAGCCCGGCCTGGATGCTAGTTCAAAGGCATATGAGGCTCTCAATCAACACTTCAAACACAAGTCTGAACAATGGCTTAAGGACGACGAGTGTGCTCAGCAAGACAGGCAGACATCCCCATCTTCCATGGATATTTACGATACTGTGAAGGAGAAGGGTGTGTGGAATATACTCATCATCATTCACCCATGGCTGACAACTGTTGCAAGCTCCGTCTCGTGCTACCATTCAGCAACAGCTTATTGAAGAGGAGAGTGGAGACCATTCCATCCATGGTGAGACATCTTGGATTTCATGTGGCCTTAAGATACAGGAGTTGCAGTACGTCCACAATCTTCCTTTCTAGTCCACTAAATATTGAGATATCCAGACTTGCAATCCGCTATCAGCTCCGGACTCAGGGATCCAAGCTCACTATGGAAGACGCACAAATACTTGAGAACAAGCGCAATCGCATACAGAAGCTTATTGATATGTTCGAGCACCAAGCAGATGCATTCCTCCCCCCATCTTCGGGCAACAGATAATGCTCCGGTTTGGTCTTTGGGGGACTATGCTGAGTACGACAATGCGGATGACATAGATGACTCCGGCAATCCTGGCCCCGCCTCATCTGGTCGCCATTACAGATCTCAACCTCTGATGCCTCTGAAATAGAAAGCCTCAATGCCGAGGACATTCCCCTCCTTCTCCCATCATCACTTGGATGGGAGTGGTGCGCAAGCCACAGTGTTAAGTCTCTTGCAATGAAAGAGGCTAAGCTACGCTATGCTCAGGCAAGTGATTCCGTCCACAGGATTCGCCTTGCTTTAGGGTTCAAGTCTGCACTTTACCGAACACAAGTGCGAGATGCCCGGTCACAAAGGACGAAGACCCGTGCATGGACTGCAGTTCACAGTGTAGATAGCACGGTTCATCAGCACGCCCGAAACTACAGCATGGCACGGGATGCATACCTCAAAGTTCAGGATGCGTCCGGACTGTTCCCGGAATTGCTACCACTCCGCCTCACAGATCTTCGTGTCAGTACAGCCATCCTTGGGGCAGCACAGGTCGGACAACGCAATACACAGCTTGCATGGATATGGAGCTTCGGGACCTCTGAAAGGCAGGATGGAACTTGGATGGATGAGTGTAGGTCAACTGCACACTGGATAATATCATGAATACTTACAGATTGAACAGTCAACCGAGTCCATTGGCTTCGCGCAAAAGCTCAGTTTGAGCGATGGAAAGAAGAGCAGCACAGTATTCGTAATGAGGCCATCTGGATTCCAGCTTACTTTCATTCCAAGGCAGAGTGTTGGAAGGCCTGGATGGATATGGAAGCACAGGCACTGCGTCCTGGGCACAAGGCATACGCATCTCGTCAAGCACATGCATGGGAGGAGCTATCCAAAAGTTCCATCAAGGCGCTCATACCGATCACATCTACTCTATTAGAACATTTATAAATCATGCAAGGATATATCCTAGTTCCTATCGATTTCCATAACTTGTAGATCAATGATATCACTCCGCCTCTATATTTCTTGAATGAAAGTTGTACATTGTCGTTGTATGGGAGGCTCAGTCTTCCATATAAGATGGATGCTTATTCTTCCGTTGGAAACGGATGGCTATCCATCTGCATGAGACGGAAGCTTAAGGTTCCGTATGAGACGGTTCGGGTTTAATGGAATCCACAGCATTAGACTTCACGTCTGTTTTCACAGATGCAGTAGCGTCCGTCTTGACGGATTCTATAGCATCCGTTAAACGGATGCAGTCGTGTCCGTCTTGACGGATTCTATAGCGTCCGTTTAACGGATGCTGTCGTATCCGTCTTGACGGATTCTATAGCGTCTGTCTAACGGATGCTGTCGTGTCCGTCTTGACGGATTCTATAGCGTCCGTTTAACGGATGCTGTCGTATCCGTCTTGACGGATTCTATAGCGTCTGTCTAACGGATGCTGTCGAGTCCGTCTTGAGGGATTCTATAGCGTCCGATTAACGGATGCAGTCGTGTCCGTCTTGACGGATTCTATAGCGTCCATTTAACGGATGCTGTCGTGTCCGTCTTGACGGGTTCTATAGCGTCCGTTTAACGGATGCTGTCGTGTCCGTCTTGACGGGTTTTATAGCGTCCGTCTAACGGATGCTGTCGTGTCTGTATTGACGGATGCTGTCGCGTCCGTCTAACGGATTCGACAGCATCCGTCAAGACGGATTCTGTCGCGTCCGTCTAACGGATTCGACAGCATCCGTCTTGACGGATTCTATAGCGTCCGTTTAACGGATGCTATCGTGTCCGTCTTGACGGGTTCTATTGCGTCCGTCTAAAGGACACTGTTGCGTCCGTCTTGACGGATGCTGCAGCGTCCGTTAAACCGGATACTGTATTATCCGTTAATACGGATGCCCTAGCGTCTGTTATGCTGTATTGAAATGTGTTTCGGGTGTTCTTACTCCCCAGCATGTTTGTCCATGACATGAACTTGATGTTCCATACTTTTTGGCACCTATTGTAACTTTTCAATGACAATCCCTGGATGCCCCATGCTTATTCAAGTCTCCAGATACATTTAGACATTCTATGTATATTCTATTGACAATTCCTACTTCAAGAAATCCCTCTGGAACAAAAAAACTCCGAACCGACGTCGGCTGGCCCATGAATTCCGGAAAAATCTGTGGCATCGGCCAACGTCGGTTGGCCCATGAGCCATGAGGGGTTCTGCCCGTCGGGTGGCCCATCAATAATGAAATTCATGGCAGAACATTGGTTGCAATGCACGCGTGGACTCCACCGAGAGTCGATTTCGAATGTGGGACAGAACGAGTCTTCCCTTGCTGAAGACTCGTTCAACGTCAACTGAAGTAGCTATAGGGATTGTCAGATCAGGTATGGGAGACTTAATGATGTAACTTACCCGGTATCGACAAGTAGTCTAATGCCATCCGAGAGAGGTGGGGGTAGACTGCTCGATTCTTGACCCACCACGCGGATGCGTCCTTGACATTTTCGACAGGATAGCGAAGGTATTCTTGGAGTTCGTTCTTGAGCTCGGAAGTGAGGCGGCGGGCAGAGGTCGATGGAAGATCGTCGAAGATGTTCGTTTTGCTACTAGTAGTGGTGGGCGTAGTAGTCTAAAAAGGTTTGAAGTGAGAGGGAAAAAGATACTGTAGTACACGTAATACGTACATCCTGCGTGCAAGCAATAGCCTCGTCGATGGGGAGGGCCGCATATGCTCGCAAAAACTCATCGCGGACAATTTCAGTTGCGGTGACGATCCACGTCTCGTCCCAGTTGGCGTTGCGGAAATATTGAAGTTTGTGCCGTGGGTGTAAGACTGCCAGTGTTCAACAGGATCATAAAAGAATGAACGATCAAGGGAAGTGTACTCACTCATGACTATTCGGTACACTTCCGAGTCATCGGTCATGTTGTAGTACTTGTTGAGGTGAGCTTTTCCAAGTGTTAGTGAAGCGCGAATGGCAGACGAGTACTTAGGGTCCTGGCTCGCAGTGGCAAGATGTGTATCAATGTGATCCATTGCGGGGATCACAGTGGCAAGGTTTGGCGTTGAACGCGAAAAGAAAATCGTTGCGTCCTTGAATAGCTGGGATAGGGTGAGCGGCAGGAATGGGGAAAACGATCAGCGCGACATACCCCCAATACATCGCACAGCTGTTGAGCAAGCCCCCATTCCTCCTCATCTAGCTCGTACTTTCTCATGTCCCTGTCACCGGCAATTTCGTCAATTACCGTGCGATATTCGAGAGCAAATACGAGCATGTCGTATGTCGAATTCCAGCGTGTTGCGACATCACGCGGCATCATCCGAACGGCAAGGGCGTCAGAAGGGCTACCATCATCCATGAGATCTTCAATGAGCTGAATCCAGCGAGGGAGCAGGACTGTTGTGGAGTTCTTGATCGCGTACGCCAGTTTTCGTAGCTAAACTCAGTTGGACTACTGTGAGTATCGGTTTTGGTTTGTTGAGCTGAGTTTGAACTTACCTTTACCAGTACCAGCCGCACTGGACACACCGTTGCATCGAGCTCGTCTTGATCCTTCTGTGACATCCCTTCGTGTGGATCAACCCATCCCTCCTCTCTGTTGTCGTCATCCTTGTTTCCATCACCTCTCTTATCCATTTCTTCTCCCTCCATCTCGATTTCCCCTGCAAGGTCCACCAGTGCCGCATCGGGCGCTTTGTCCGCCCTTGCTTGTTACGTTAGGCCCGCCCTAACGATGCTCGACTTGAGCGTTTTGACAGAGTGGCTCGATATGAGAGGGGCGACTTAGCGAATATGGATACACGTCCTGAGTAGGAACGTGACCAATGTAAGCACTGGGGCGAAGGCCACCAGGCGTATACGTCGTCGGGCGATCTGCTCTACAAGAGCCAGACGCACTAGCAGGCAGAGAGAGAGAAGAAGGCAGACGAGAAGGGAGAAGACAAGAATGGGACTGATGATTCAAGAAGACCAAGCTAGAGAGCTCGGTCTTCGTACTACTAGTCCTTTATACAGTTGACGAGGAGCTTTGAAGCTCCTCCTGAACGTAGGGTATCCAGTAGCGATAGTAGCTCGAACCCTACTACGACTATCCTAGGACACGAGTCACAAGTCCGATGAGATACACATGTGATAACAGCCCTAAGGCTGACTGAGACGATTGTCCCTGACTAATACTAGGGTAGTCAGAACCCCACGAGTCTGCAGTCCGTACCGATGAGTCCGATCGCAACATTGCTTTTGGCATGTCAAATTGGCGAAGAATTACCTTCACGACTAGGTTCAAGATATGTGTGAAGCAACGGGTTCGATTTGCGGCACCTGGAAATGCGACAACTAGGTCAGCAAGTACATCAACCATCACGTCGTTCGGTGACGCGTTATCACATGTAACGCTGAGGATCTGATGTGCAAGCTCACGGTAAGTCGCTTTTTTATTATCAAATGACATAGAAAGCTTACCTTGTGTGCTATCCCAAAGTCTGCCAGGATTTTTTGCGAACGCCGATGCGAGATTCGCGCCAGAATGGGACTTTGCAACCTCAACGAGGTCAAGCAGAAGACACATCGACTTTCCGTTCTGTTCAAAGTGGACAGTCACAGCAACATACGCCTTGTGGTTAGGCGAAGTCCATGCGTCTGTCCCAAAGCTGAGGGTTCCGTTGTGTTTCTAGATAGGTGAGTCAGTTGGTTTGGCATATGACATCGTATCGCTAACCAAGACCTCACCTGGAGCATTTTCGCAATCCTACTCCGGACCTTTTTGAACACCTCCTTGACATCACGCGAGACAGTGGCAACAGAAGGTATGTAATATTTGGGTCTACCCGTCTTCATGAGGCATTGAAACCCTCGATCGCTGACGATGGAAAAAGGTCGCATGCTTTCCAATACCCAGCGCACAATTTCGGCCCTGAGCTCCATATTAGATAGTTAGATGGTTATTGATTACCACGAACCTGGTTTGGACCTTATCGTGTTGGCGATGAGAAAAAGTAACGCGTCCATTTCCCTTCCACTCAAAGGTCGCAGTGAGTGATCCATCTTTTCGCTTCTTGACATTTTCTAACCCTTCCCGAACGCTGCTTATGTCGCCGCACTTATCTGCATTACGCAAGATCTTGTCTCCCCAACACAGTCGTGCGTGCTTGCGAAGATTTCCTGTCGAGTTATGATCGGTTGTATCGAGGTAACGTCGGACCACTCTCGGGTTTTTGCCGCGTCCCTTACAATTCGATGCAGTACACATAAACTCGTGGAGACGGCGCCCATCAACCATTTCAATGGATGGGGTTGGCTCGAAGAACGCGTAGACCTGAGAAACCCATTCGACAGATAGTCGTTCTGATGGAAATCAGGTGAGCTAATGTTTAGCTTTCCGACTTTGTTTGACTCACTGCGTTGTCCTTCTGCGGTCTCAACAGGTTTAGCTAGCTCGTCGTCGTCGTCGTCTGTGGGGGTCGTCGGGTACTGAGACTGGATCGTTATCCAGTGGGTCGACACTGTCACGCGTGCTGACAGCCTCAAGAAGGGCATTCGCTTTTTTTGGTTGCTCATTGACTGGTGTAGTATCGTCCTCGTCCTCGATGTCCTCGACTGATACCTGTCTTTTCCGAGGTTTTACAGCCGCCGCCCGAGCAGCGTCAGCAGAGCGCTTAAGGCGCTTTGTGACTGCGTTACTGTCTGCACCTACAAAGTTCTCGTCGGTAATTCGAGAAGCCACCTTCCGTTTTCGCTGTCCAAGTTGGCATTGTGAGAGTGTGGAAAGTTTGACGGAGTTGGGGGATAGGCTATTGTAATGGTAGACTGGTAGTTTGAATATCTCTTTTGGCATAGTTAATGTACGCTAGCGGTCATTCAAGTTGTAATGCTAGTGGTAGTGGTTCCTTGAAAATACCCGCCGTACCTGTTGTGCGGGTACAGTTTTTTCCCGGGTATCTCAACCGAGACCCGCACCGCACCCGCCA
>JAKELH010001098.1:0-13169 GCA_021525015.1 Lactarius pseudohatsudake | reverse complement strand
CTTCAGTAGCTACACCACCGATAGCAGTGACACCCAACCGACTCGCACACAACCCGCCGGGAGCATCTGCCCCAAACGACGTGCCCGAAAGCGGATACGGGTTTGATTATGATCACGCAATGGCAACCAGTCGCTTCAATGTCCAGGTTCGCATCGGCCCCAATGGCGAAACCATCGACGAAGAATCTCTGTTCGTCGATCGGGCTGAAGAACACGAGACGGATAATTACGTCCACGTGGAGGAGTCGGATGCTACAAAGTTTGTCAACTCTGGTTCGTACAGCAAGAAGTTCCGGGGTACACGCTGGACGGCCGAGGAAACCGAATTGTTCTATGCTGTAAGTTTTCTCTCTCTCTTTCCCCTTCCCTAAGCAAGGTGATAACGCCTGACAGGCTCTTTCTCAATTCGGTGAGAACTATGAATTGATATCTTATGTTCTCCCTGGGCGAGATAGAAAGGCCTGCAAGGCTAAATTCAAGACTGAGGACAAGAAGAATCCACATCGTATCGACCACAGTCTAAAAAATAGGGTTCCTTACGGTTAGTCACCCCTACCTCGTACCTATTTCTGAGGCGATTCCAGATTTAGACATGCAAACGCTCTCTAAAATGACTGGGAAGGATTTTTCTGGTCCTGTCCCTGTGATACACTCAAAGACCCAGCCTACTCTGAACCTAGTCATCCTGAGACGGGGATGTTCGCTCCCTCCGCCGTGAGGAAGCAAAGCGAACACCAGGGCCAGCTGAACCAACCTAAAGAGGCTGGTGCAGAAGCAGAACGGGGAAGGCTTCCACTCGACAGGCCGCGAAAGCTGCAACAAGTGCAGCGGCCACATAAGGGAAAAAGTCGGCGAACGATCTCACACAAGGGACGTTGAAGTGCTTGGAACTATTGACGGGGATTGGGATTGAGCTGTCCAACACTACGATCTAAGAGGAACATAATACTTATTGTTATAATCAATCAGGACGTCAGTAGAGTTTGAATCAGAAGACAGCTTGTCGTAGTACGCCCTGTGCTGCACAAATGTGCGGTCTTGACGGAGTCACACTCTCGATTCGCCTCGCATTCGCGGTGGTTCGCAGATGTACGGGTCTCTGTCATGTCGCCCCTGCACCACTTTGATCATCGACTTGGCACGTTTCCATACCGTCGGATGCGACCGTCTCTCCTTCTATACGAGATAGTGAGGTAGGCGCGAGGCGCGAAGTACGATTGATGTACTCGGTGAAGTTAGAGATAACGTAATATGTCAAACCTTCAAGCTTCAAGGATGGATCTATCAGCACAGTTTCTGGTTTTGCTTTGGTCCACCCACCAACGTCGTTGACACCTGCAATAACTTCCTGATAAAGCAACAACCACTCGAATGGTCATTCGCGGTCTCGAGGATCTGACATCAGCTTACTCTCATGCCGTCTCCAGGTCAGGCACCGAGTGGTCCTGGTCAGTGCGGTGGTGTTGTTCCCACATGGAATTGTTGGTGCACCCCTGGTTGACTGGCAAGTTGACTGGTACTTACTTTATGAGATCACATGGTTAAGTCTGCAGCAAGCCAATGCCATCAGACCGGGTGGGAACGTGCGTCAGGGAGCCTTCTTTCCGGGTGGCTGGCTGCCAGTAGTTGGGCGATATCCGAGCATGGGCGGCTAAGGATGCTTGAACACACGCGGTTTTCAGTCTTGGTACGTTAGGCACAAGGTGATGTAGACTGCTACAGAAAACTCGGCGTCAAGAAAAGACATTTTTCCAGGGGTATATAAGTTACCATCACCCAGTGCCAAACCCCCTGGTGTGGTCCCCATTCTGAAATTTTTGCCCTTTCACACCATGGCTTGCATTCGAAGTGCTACCCCTGCGATCTTAGCTCTCTTTGCTTTTGCCACTGTTCAAGCTACGGCTAATAAGCTTGGGAAGTTCTCACTCCCACACACCTTCCCTAACATCGCAGCCTGCGTCCATGAACCGCTCGTGTTTTCCTGCGAGAATACAACCGTCATCCAAAATTCCTGCTGCTCGCCCACTCCTGGTGGTTTAGTGCTGCAGACTCAGTTCTGGGATACCTACACGGGCCTTGAGAAGCGTGGCCAACTGCTCCCAAAGAATAGCTGGACGATTCACGGTCTCTGGCCGGACAACTGTGACGGGTACGTGATTTGTGTGTAAATGTTATTTATGTTCTTTCAACAAGGCGCTCTCCGTTTCTCAGGTCCTTCGAGTCATACTGTGATCTCTCGCGCCAGTACGACCCAACTCCCTCTCCGAATGTGCTGCCCGACGGAACTCCGGTGCCTGCGTACAATGGTTCCGGCGTCGACACGTTCATTTTGAAGTTTGGGCGCCTGGACCTCCTGGACTACAGTGCGCATGATTCACTTATTGTTCTCTTCGAAAAATTTATGGCCCTTTCAGTGGAGAAATACTGGGTCAGTCAGGGTTCACCAAACAAGGCGTTCTGGGCACACGAGGTGAGGCTGTGCAACCAAGACGACATGCAGTGCTAAACGAGTGTGACATGAGTGCAGTTCAGCAAGCACGCGACATGCACTTCCGTAAGTTAAAACGGCTTTCGTCTGTGATTCACATTGACAGGGTTGTCGTGAAAGACCTTTGACGTCGCTTGCTATGGTCCAGGCTACTTGCCTCACCAGGATGTCGTCGACTTCTTTGATGCCGTCGTCCGTGCTTTCAGGCAATTCCCTACATACGACATCCTGGCGTCGTGAGTTCACCCCTGTCCTTTGTCGTTTCAAACCAGCAACCCCAACCATTTACCTGCTGTCCTTAGTGCTGGCATCGTGCCCTCCAACACGACTACCTACCAACTCAATGACATCCAAAACACGTTGAAAGCCCAAACTGGCGGCATTCCTTTCCTGGGTTGCGGAAACAATGGCACCGTCCTTCAAGAAGTGTGGTACTTCAACCACATTAGTGGAACCGTAAGTTACTTGTCATGGCCCGCGGGTTTCTTGGTGCTCACGAATTTGAAGGAGCAATTCGGGCGCTTCAAGGCAATGGATTCTGTGACTAAAAGCTCGTGCTCTCCCACGGCCGGGATTCACTACTATGAGCGCACCCCTGGATCTGAGCGTGAGGTGCGGGTACTGCAATGAAGGGGCAAGAGGGTCGCAGTGGCGATGTTAACCTACGTTGTGATTGCTGTGACACATTACAGCAAAAAAGTATACACGCATAATAATTGAGGCGGCCGTGCAGCAGCTGTGCAGTATGGAAGCAAGAAAGGGCAGTTAATCGCGAGTTATCCGCGAGTGTGTCATTGGGAGGCTGCAAACGCGTTTATTAATTAGAGCGAATTACATCACGTGCCGAACGCGACCAGATTTTCAACAAACTGAATTTGGGGGGTCCAACGTGACGGGTCTTGACACTCTCACTTAATCCCTCATCAGCTCCTTGCCCCTTTCCCGCTCCTCTCTCCTCCCAACTACTCTCCATCTCATGGTTACGACGTTAGATCTCGCATCGTTTTCGGATCCTGTAACTCGGCGCACACTGGCCAGTCTTTCACTTTCCGTGGCCAAAAGCAAGCGCATCGTCGTGGTCACTGGCGCGGGTATCTCCTGTTCCTGTGGCATCCCCGTACGTGGAACACCGTCCCACTCAGTGCCATTTTTTTTGTCGTCGGATGACTTACTCTCGCACACAGGATTTTCGCTCTTCCGATGGGCTATATGCGCTCGTAAAGAAACAATATCCAGACACAATTTTAAAGGGGCGAGACTTGTTTGACGCCTCCCTTTTTCGTGACCCCACATCGACCTCAATTTTCTACACCTTTATCTCGCAACTGAAGCAGTCGATCGATTCGGCTTCTCCGTCACGCACGCATCACTTTATTCGCACGCTAGACGAGAAGAAGAAGCTTCTTCGCTCTTACACACAGAACATCGATGGTCTAGAGGAAAGGGCCGGGCTTATAGGCAGCTCTAACCAGGACGCCAGGGCTAGTGGAAAAGGCAAGGGCAAACTCCGCGTGAGAGACGTTCGAAATGTCCAGCTGCATGGGGACATCCATCGCGTCAGATGTACCTTGTGCTCTGCTGACCTTCCCTGCACGGAGGAATACCTCCAACTTTTCGCCGACGGGTTGGCGCCGGACTGTCCCGAATGCACCTCACGTTGTAAGTTTCGTTATCATTGTATATTTACCCACGTGGTGACGTTCTATCAGCGGAAGCCCGCCTCGCACGCTCGGCACGCCCTCTGAAAATTGGGACATTGCGCCCGGCCATCGTGCTCTATGACGAAGCACACCCGCTAGGAGATGACATTGGAGCCATCCAGGCGTCCGATGTGTCCCGTAAACCAGACATGCTGATTATCATGGGCACCTCACTCAAAGTTCATGGCCTGCGGAGGCTCGTCAAGGAGTTTGCAAAGGCGGTGCATGCTTCTGCGCCACCAGATCCTACGTCCACAAAAGCTCAAGCAAAAAACTGGGTAGGAAAAGTCATCTTCGTGAATAAGACGCCCCCAGGGGGTGAGTGGAATGGAATCATCGACTACTACATCGAGGGGGAGACCGATGCATGGACACATAGAGTGGAGGAGGATTGGAGAAAGATGCGACCATCGGACTGGGAAGTCCAACAAACACTCGATGAGGACGACAGCAGCGCGTTCAAGGCTATGAAAGACGTTGTTGGCAAAGGAATTAGGAAGTATTTATCCCTCTACTCATGTTGGGCTCCGATGAATACTAACGGTTGGATTAATGCAGGTGGCAAGAAGCCTATAGCGCCTGGAATGGAGAATATCCCCCCAGCCCTGGTTACCGACCTGCCCACTGTACCGCTCAAAGCCCCCGCTTTCCCGAAGAAGCGGCTACGGTCGACGTCGACGTCGCATTACACGGGTGGCGACTGCAGCCCCTCAAAGAGGCGAGATCTTGGGATTTCTAAGGCGAAGGTTCCTCCAGATGAACGCAGCCTACTGTTCGGGGACGCGACCAACAGCCCCGCCAAGAGTTTAGAGAATGAGGCCGATAAAGGCCAGGTCCCTATCGCAAAACCCAAGACTACAGGTATGAGTAGAGTCAAAAAGGGTGGTTCGAAGAAGCGGACGAGGGCAAAGATGGAAGTCATGATTCCTATCAAGAGTGGGTATCCGACACAACGAGAACTCGATATAGAGGTTCAAGTGGACGTTTTCAATTGAACTTTTGGGGACAGTGCTGTACAACATCTAATTTATTACCGTAACGTATATTGAACACGCAATTGGGTTGCGTTCGCACGTGTCGGCCATGCTTCCTATGATGAGGGGGTAAGGTAAAGCAAAAGGACAACATACAATAGAGGAGACCACGGGCGCGAATAAAAACCGGTAGCCTGAGAAGAAACTGGTATCGCTCAATCGCTGATAAGCTCAGAAACACTCCAATCCTCAAAACTACCATCAGGAAGGTAGCGTCGGATGACCAGTGGAATTTTGCGCTGAGAAAGTTCCTTGATGGCGATCTGAAGAGCATCCGTTTCACCATCAAGGGGGACAAGGATGGGGGCGTTCATACTACGCAAAAAAGTTGGTACGTCCCGGAGAAGTACAAAGAATGACACACACCTGATTTGGAGGGCCCTCGTCCCAAGTATGCGTGCGCGCTCATATTTTGTCAAGTAAGGAGTGGTGACTCTAACTTTGTTGGGTTGTCGCTCTCCACTGAGACCGGTCGGAGGGACGGAGGACGGTTCTTGTTGAATACTCCCAGTGGGCAAATCATGGTCAGGCTCAACACCATTGGGACCTTCAACGCCATTCATGTGACTCTCCTCTCCTTGACCATCTTCGGCGCCCTCAGTTGTCTCTGCGAGCAAGTCATAATTTTCATCCTAGAGAGAAAGATATCGCGTGAGTGACAGGGAGAGAAAAGAAAAGGGACACACGAAGGCATCCTCCCCAAAGCTGGGGCCACCGTAATCGTAGTCACCGCCGCCACCACCATCGTAACCGTCGTCGGACATGGAGATATGTGACGAGGCAAAGACTCGGATCGGGAAATGTAAGTGAGTCAGAAAAGGTTATTCGCGGAGCTTAAACCGTAAAAGGTAATATAGTTACCGAAAAAAGACAAGATGGAAGCCGGACTTCTCAGAGATGAATTGTCACAGAAGGCGGGGGATCCTGATAATTAACAAGATGACAACCGAATAAGACTCCGGCCTCTCACTCGTTGGTATTTTCTTAACTCTTCCTGCATCCCCATCATGATGTCTCTCCCCTTCAGAGAGTGGGGCACGCGCTTCGACTCCTTGTCGACCTCTCCTTCTCCCTCCAACTCCTCTTTGTCCAGGAACCCCCAAACAACCACTCGTGCTGCTACTTCCACAGCTAGTTCTTCTCTTCTTAACCCGCAGGATACAGCTGTCACCCAAGCGAAGTTTCCTCCGCAGAGCGATACAATATCTAATGAGCCCAGCGTCTTTGTTGGCAGGTGCTCGTACCTTCCCTTCTTACCCGCATTTATCCACTAATAATTCTACCATTCCACGTCATTTTAGTCTCCCGACAACTGTTGACCATACTGAATTGAGCGCCCGTCTCAGAGAACACCTCTCTGCTTATGTTGAAATCAATTTTGTCAGGATTATCCGCGACAGCCGCGGCGGCGTTTGTGCTTTCGTCCAGTGCAACGTAAAGGTCCTCACTTTAAATAGAATCAGTTCTCATCTTGGTGTCTAGGACCCTGCTTCCGCTGCGCAACTTATACATACAGTTCGCTCACTCCCCCCTCAGAGCTTTATGGGTCGGTACTTGCGTCTCGAACCCGCTCGCTCTCAGAGGACGCTCTGGATTTCGTACAGGTGCAGTTTTTTTTCCTTCGCAGAACTCGGGTTTTCGTTTCTGAAACGACGATAGGAAACCTGTAGAGATAATCCGTGACGCCGATCGCGATCAGCCCACTTCGTCCTACGGCTCGAAGAGCCGTATTGTTGAGTTCGATCTGCCGAAAGCGATGAGGGTTTATCGCACTCTTGGATCAAGGTAATACCCGGCGTAAACACCAGTACTGCTTTGTTTCTGACCTGTATGCGCTTTCAGACGCATTGAAATACTGTATAATGCCCCTGCTCTTCAGTTCGACGACAATGCCGAGGCGACACTCTCGCAACTCTCACAGGAACAGGACGATCCAGCCGCTGCTCTGTCTGGTTCCGGTTTGCTTCTTTCCCCTTTGCAATTCGACGCCCAGGCTAGTTTGTCCGTGTCACATCGAAACCCCTATTTGACACATTCTTCAACAGACGTTTCATCGAATTGCTTCTTCTTTTGGTCCCGTGGAGTCGTTTGACCACCGCCAGCCAGAACTCGTCGATGACCAGGGTCAGTTCCATGCATGTTCGATGTCGCACGTCTCTAACTCTTGTCCTAGAGCGTCTAACATATCCGTATCCTCACAACGCAGATAGATCCGCAGGCATGGACCCAGGATGCTGGGAAGTCAAGTGGGAGAACCGCAACGACTGCCTAACCGCTCTAGCGGCAAGTACCTATAAACCCTCTCCACCGCCTGGCTCTCATCCCTGCGCAGGCCCTCCGCAATGTCCCGCATCTCACTGTCACATGGCCGAACCAGCAGCATGCGCTTATACCTAGACGAAGTGGACTCGTTACCCGTAGTCACCAGGTTAGGGATCAGTCGATGGTTAAGCGGAAGTCAGGCCCACAACATATTCAAGGCCCGTTCACAGACAACGACAATATGGCAAGCCAAGTTGGGATCTCTATGAACTTACCCGCTTCCAAGACTGAGGCTACCGTTGACTCACGATCCTCTGAACGCCTCTCGTGTCTAGGTGACGCTGATCCTCCTACTACCACGGATTGCTGGACAGTGGTGGAGTCTGGCAGCAAAACGGACTTCCGGGATGTGCCTCTGATTGTCCCTGACGTTGCAATGTCCGAGCGGCCACCACCAACAGGGGGTTATTTAAGCAATATCCCTCCACAGACGAAGGACGCCACTCCAGAACAGGGCGACGTGGTGTTCGGTGCCAGTGCGGCCTTGTCGCAAGCGTCTAACCCACTTGAGTGGTCGGAAGTAGTGTCTAATAGTCTGGCACACTCCAAGAGTGAGATCCTGGCATCGTCGCCGTAAGTATTCCCGTCGCTTCCTGACATGGCCCGTCGTTGATTCCCAGGCATCTGCCACCACTAAGATCCCCTTTGGACACTCCTACCCATTGTGAAGATCCACAATCCCCAGCTCCTGCCCCAAGTGAACCTTTCGTCGACCTTGCCTCTCCATTCGCCCCAAGGAGCCCCGGAAACGGTCACCCCCGGGTTGGCCGCGGATTGAATTTCTATGATAGTTTTACCATCCCACCGGCCCCTCAATGGTCAGACGTGCGACCACGGCGTTCTGCCGGGCTATACAACGAGAACGTCGATATAAATACGCACAACGCACTTGACACGACAACTATATTCGTGGGAGGTCTCGAGGTTCACGGGCGTTGCACGTGGGATGAACATAGACTTAGGAGAATATTTGGACAATACGGAGAGATCGTTGAGGTGAAGCTTGTGAGGCCAGGTGGGTGATATGTTGCTGGGGTCTTCTGATATCTTACGTCCCATTTTTTCCTAGCTCACAGAAAGTCAGCGTTCGCTTTTGTGACGTACAAGAACAACAAATCGTCATCTAGAGCAGTCCTAGAAGAGGTATTGTCTGTTTTTTTTCTCAGCTCCGGCCAGACCCTGACATGTCTTCGACAGCACAATCGCATTTACGACGGTCGATATATCCGCGTCCAGCTTCGTGACAGTGCGGTACAGAAAACACATGGGCCAAAATCTCATTTCAGGTCGAGCGAAGGGCGACCATTTAGCCCACGTCATCAATTCAGTTCCAAGACTGAGGGTCCCCCGGCTTACGATAGTCCTCTTCACGTACAGAATGGCATTAGATCCGCCATTCCAGCTCCCTGCGAAGAACTTGCGATCGCTTTTTCTCGGTCTCCAAATAGCACAGCTTCTGGTCACCCGGATATGCAGGCCCAGTTATCAGAAAACACTTGCGTGCAAGGGATTCCTTCGCAGGCCCCATCCACTGTTTCCAGCGCCCCCGTACACCCTATGACCTACCCCCCTCCGCCGCACACGGCGTTCTACGCACCCACACCATGGTATATGCCTTATCCATATGCACCTACTCCCCACATTCTACCGAGATATCCGCAAATCCCTTTGGCGTCACATGTGGTCACCACAAACGAGACGGGACGCCACATCCCACCCCACAGCATTTATCAGGTCTGGACTCCAGTTCGATAGTCGCCTATATAAATCACTAACCCTTTGTAGCCAATGCCCCACTATCCAGTATACCCTCTACCACTTCCTCCAATTCCTACCACTGGGCAGCAACACGCTGACTTGGCAGGTTTGACGGAGCGCCGAGCACCCCTCCAACCGACTGGCTTCATCGAAAGCGAGCAAGGTCTCATCCCAGTTTATGCGCCTGAGGCACTTGGCGAGTACATGGCGAACACTACTAGTTCCCGTCAAAATCCACCTGAGGCCGGAGGAACTCACTCAGCGCCGCATCCACCTATGATGGTCCCCGAAACTAGATTGTCTCAGCCTACGGCTATGTACGCTGTCTACCCCCCGCCACAGTACCACCCTTCGTTTGCAAGGGACAGGGGAACTATGATGATGGCTGGACTAAGCCAACAGCATCCGAGCAATACCAATCTCGGGCCAGTTGGAAATGGATATACTTGGTATCCTGACACCGTGCACCCCGACATCCGTACACAAACGCAGGCGAATCTTCGAGTTGCAGCTCCCCTTATTACACCTCAGTTGCTTGGAACTCATCACGCCATTCCTCCCTCAGGACAACCCCCGCGAGCTCAGAGCACATATAGCGAGCGCGGATTCGGCTTGTCAAAACGTCGTGGCCTGGGCGACCGTTCCACGCTAGCGAGGATAAGTAGGGGAAACAATGTCCCTGGTACGCACGCGACACGCAGGAGGGGACACTTTAAACACATAGGAGGAGCTGTCTCCATGAGCGCTGTCATGGATCAAACCGGGGAAACGTGTCTCGACGACGTGGCCGACGCTGTTGATCCTATTGTCAGAGCAAGCACGTCTTCCCCTGCCGTCTTCGATCTGACCCCCATATCTCCTGCCCATGGGCCACAGTTGTGAGCCGTGAAGCGGACTCAACTTTGGTCCCCCCTTTCCCCAAATTCTCCTTTGGAACAAGAAACCATATCTCCTTTTCAAACTTCACCCAATTTGCATTTCACACGATATCCTGTTCACTATTCATTTACCCTTTCGATCACAAACACTGATGCCTTCTGTGCTAGCCCTCTCGCACCTTCTATCATTTTAGAGAAAACTTCCTAGAGAGCGGCGCTCTGTATTCCATAATTCTCGCATTGGAATTCAGACAGTACTGTCACAAGACATTTCATTTTTGTGCAGTGTGTAGTGATCTCCAGCACACGTATTGCTCTGGTATCCACGGGTATGAGAGTAGTTCAAGCCAAACATCGGACTCCCCTCTGACTTGCAAGACACAGATAAAATGACCAATGTCTCGGGCCTCAGGGTCATATACGGTCAGTGATGTTTCTAAAACTTCGGTTCGAGAAAGAACCCATACAAAAGCCGGACTACTAGCGAACTTCTGGTGAACTATGTATTGTTACTTTCACGGCCTCCTCATGTCTATGTTATGAGTGAAGCTGTCGAGAAGCATAGAAAGGAACGGGGAACAAGGATTATTATGAAGTCGAAATTCTTTAGGAACGACTGAATGTGGTACACCAAGCGCCAGTGCCGATAGCCGAACCGGGGAGCCTCGGAGTAAGTTATTACGGAAAACGATGAAGAGGGCCTGGGTGAGCCCCGGAGGAGAGAAGGGGTGAGGGGTAACAAGGACGACCCCGCGACATGCTGTCCGTCTTCGGGTTTACACAAACACCAGTTCGGTTCGGTTCGCCAGCCTTTCGCATATCGACAGCAGGCGCAAACCTTGCTCTCTGCCCATTTGCCGCTCCACACACCCCGAACTGGCCGTGAGTGACTGCTCGAGGTAAGACATCGGCGTGCATGTGGAGAGGAATGAGCAGTAGGCGCGCCTGCGCGGAGCAGTAGCGGGACAAGAAAGGTCGCGGCGGGTCTACCCCAAAGAATATTTCGAACGAGAGCCTACTAGCGATGCGGTGTTGTGTGGGTTGTCGGGGCACTCGCCAATGTTGCTAGAGACCAGATTCTTCGTATATACCGCGGACCGAAGTGGCGACCGCCTTTTTTTTTTCAAAGATGTGGGTCAGTGCAAACGTAAAAAGCAATAGTCACCAGGAGTGCTTGTGGTCGAGGCACCGATGGGTCGCCAGCAGGCATTTCAGAATGTGATCCTTCAGATTTCAATCCGGAATTTCACGAGAACTTGTTTTTTTTTCGAGATTGGACTGGATGACACTCGGGGTTAGTTGGATTGTGTTGTCTCATTTTCCACTCAGGTTTCTGAATTACAGTCATCCATGGCTCTTTGGACCACTCAAATGTTTTTGACCTTCGGAAACACGTCATAGGGGATATTTGATTGATCTGAATAGACAGAACTGTAGTCATATGAATAAACTATCAAATAGGCACTTCAAAACTGTTATCGGATGGTGTTGAACCATGCAATAGAGGAATCAGAGCGAAAAGTCCATATCAGCTAAAACTGCGTCAATGGACCAGTCACATCAGCTGTGACTTCCTTTTCCGATTGGGAGAGAGCCACTTGGCCATGTCGGGTCTTGTGGTTCCTGGCTTCTGAATTTGGCAGGTGTGACTTTCCGGAGTGTGACTCTCCCAACTCCCGAGCACCAATCTCGACTCATTCAAGATACTTTTGTGAATACTGTACAATCCAACATGGCTGTATTCAAAACAACTGTTTGTAGTCCACTATATAGCATTTAGTTTGTATTATGGCCATGAAAAGTGGGAGAAAAATCAGAGCATTTCTCATCAATTCCGCTCATCAATTTTCAGTTTTTGGTCAAAATTACAAGAAATGAATCTCCTGCAACATCTACACATTGGACCTCTAAAAAACTTCAATGAGACACACATTGGAGCTATACATTGGATATTACAAAAATTCCGAGGCAATTTAACCAAAAATGCGGCCATCAGAGTCATTTGGTCCATTGACCCCGATGTTCCAAAGAGCCATGGATGACTGTACTAAGCATTCTGCCAGTTGACAAATATCTCTTCGACCAGACCATTCCTTTTGTGGCGCCCACTTGCTCTCGGACGTTAGTGGATAGAGAAACAGGAGTCGCTTGCTGTATCGGCTACCAACTACGTTTTCTCGTGGTCAAAAGCGTTCTCGTACCGAAAATTCATACGGTGACATAGAACAGCTACCACGAAGCAAGGTCACAGTCGACAAAGTCGACGCCTAGTTATCTAGTAGGGTGATATTGATGCTGCACTACGTCGCCTCGGATCCGGCCTATCCGGAACTAAGGGTCGTCCAAAAATAGAATAAATAAGTTACCTAGAAGGGAAATGGGTGTTTTGTTTTTTGATTCCATTATTGTGCACCTGAGGGTGGGATACCCTATGTAGCACGTCACTTCTAGTGGAATACATGTACGACTGTAAAAAATGGGTGACATAATACAGCGTGCAACGCCGAAATCGCCGCGGAAATCCTTCCATGGAATTATCGCCTTGGGAAGGATCCAAGAAACGCCGCGTAGCCTAATAACAATGCGTCGCCTGTCAATGGTCGCCTGTTCGCTAGCGCCCAATTTCAAAACGCTTCTGGGATCGATTCGGTGTTCTCATGGCGAGTACGCATCAAAGCCGCTACCCGGGAACAACGCGACAAGTGATGATCAATGGGAGGGGCTAGCTCGCATCGCTTCCAGAAGAATGAGCAGGTTGACATGGTCGCCTCTTGGTGATTTACTTATCCGTTGACGTGATCTGATGCAGGTGTGTTGTATTCACCAGGAAACCGTTCAACGCTTCGCGATTTTGACAATACCAGTATCAGCACGCTACCAAGGAACCGAGCTACCCCTGCTCACTTCCATTCAGGGTTCGAAAAGGCGTAATAACAAATCATTTTCATGCAAATCTGTCATCATCGGATATACACCAAAGAATATGTAG
>JAKELH010001097.1:0-13293 GCA_021525015.1 Lactarius pseudohatsudake | reverse complement strand
AATCTTCTCCGATCATCTTAACCTCACGCACTGGAAATCACCCCAAAAGATAAGTCGTAGAGTCGCAAGAGAAGTACTTGAACTCATGGAATACAACTTCGAGATTCACCACATAAAGGGAACGAATAACGGAAGAGCGGACGCGCTATCCAGAAGACCCGACTACGACCAGGGGGATCGAGACAACGAAGGAGTAGTGGTTCTTCCCGGAAGGGTCTTCGCCGCACGACAAGTCCGAGTACGACAAGCCATCACCCAAGCCGGTGAAAACCACCAACAGGACGAAGACCAAATCAAACCCTGGGTAGACGCTCACAAACTCAAGAAGATTAACGACGTCTGGTACAGGCGAGGCGCTAGGGTCATCACCGGCGGAACAGACGACATCCGCACCATCATCCGGAATCATCACGACCCCCTCATATATGGACACCCAGGCATCAAACGCACGGCACGTATCATCGAGCGGCACTACTGGTGGCCTCACATGTTGAAACACGTGACCGACTACGTCCAAGGATGCGCGGAATGCCAACACCACAAAGTCAATAACCGACCCACGAAAGCCCCCCTAGTACCTATCACGCCGATTCCCGACGCTAAGCCATTTGAAGTTATAGCTCTTGACTTCATCACTAAATTACCGATTTCCCAAGGCCATGACTCCATCCTCACCGTGACGGACCACGACTGCACCAAGGCGTCCATATTCATCCCATGCACCGAAGATATCACGGCAGAAGGAACCGCAGCTTTATACGTCACTCACGTGTTCAGACGATTTGGGCTACCGACCAAAATCATCAGTGACCGAGACCCCCGATTCGCGTCCAAGTTCACCCGAGAGTTATGCCGCATCCTGGGAATCCATCAAAACATATCGACCGCTTACCATCCACGCACGGACGGGCAATCCGAACGGACCAATCAGTGGCTCGAACAGTATCTAAGGTTCTGGACGAACGAGCGACAAGATAACTGGGCGCATTTCCTCCCAATGGCGGAATTTGCGCACAACAGCTGGCCACACGAGGCGACCAAGATATCCCCATTTGCACTCATGATGGGGTATGACCCGCGTGCTGACTGGATCGATAAGCCCTCCCCTATTCCCCACGTACTCACGCGACTGCAACAGTTCCGAGAAGCGCGGCAGAACACCCAGGAATTGATCAAGAAGGCTCAAACACTCTGGATCAAGCACAAGGCGACGCCAAGGTACCAAGAAGGAGATCGAGTCTGGCTGGAAGGGCGGCATCTCCGCACCAATCAGCCCACTGCCAAACTCGCCGCACGCCGACACGGACCCTTTCGCGTAACTCAGGTACTATCGCCCGTCAACTACAAACTCGAACTTCCCACGCAGTGGAGTATTCACCCGGTGTTTCACATCGACTTACTCACACCTTATCGCGAGACGCCTATGCACGGGGAGAACTTCCCACACCCGCCACCGGATCTCATAAATGGGGAAGAGGAATATGAAATCGAACGAATTCTAGACTCTCGGCGATTCGGCAGGAACAAGAAACTTCAATATCTTGTCCAATGGAAGGGATACTCCGACTCGGAGAATCAGTGGGTCAACAAGGATGACATATTCGCAGATAAGGCCATAGCGGAGTTTGAACGCAGTCGAGTAAGAAGGGTTATAAGCGCAGGAAACAACGCTAAGTCTCCCCCATCCCCTCACACTGGATTCCTCATTCCTCACTCAACGATGTCTGTTTCCTCTTCCACCGCTACCCCCTCTCTCTCTGCCTTCGGGCTCGACAACCTCACCCACGAAGAAGTCCGCAACGCCCTGTCCAACGTCCAGTGCGTCACCGACATCGACAACCTCGAGGACCCTCCGACCTACTGGCTCCTCGACGCTGCAGGCCAACGCCTCCACGCCCAGCCCTACACGGAGGCCGAAGTGCGTGGGCTTCGTACAGCTCTCCGCGACGGTGAAAGCCCCCCACTTCGACCTCTCCCGGTACGAGTCCACTACCGGATCAAAGACGAAGAAGACAGCGGCGACGCAACGATGGGAGGAGTGGATGAGGGCACGGGATTGGAAGCCCGAGGCGCGTCAGTGGGAGAAGTCCCAGCTGCGGGCTGCAGCGATAAGGAGAACGAGGATCCTCTGGCGACGCCGGTGGTTCACCGAGATGCTGAAAGAGCAGTGTACGAACAAGTCGAGGGAGTCCTGAAGGACTACTACCCAGCTGAGCACCCCTATATCATTACCGCCACCGACTCTGACAACATCCTCGAAACCCCGTACACGTGCGACACTACCGGGCGACCGCTTTATCGCGGCCACATCACCATCGACGGCGACGTAGCGCCGTATCCGGCGGCTCGCCTCCGATACCTCGGCGGCAGCGCGCGTCACGCGCCGCACGGGTACAAGCACAACCGCGGGGAGGACTTCGTCCACTACCCCATCACCGACGCCGCCGGTAACACAGCCCAGGCGGCGTACGTTCAAGTTGTCATGAACCCCGACCCCCCTCGTCCTCGCCCTGGTGGACGACAGTGAGAAAGTGTACTCCAAGCCGCTGTACGCCGAGCCGCAAGTACGCGAGATCGGTAAGCCCCACTACCTCGCCGAAGACATGTACGCCTTCGTCGGCGGACACAGCAACCAACACCGAGTGGATCGCGCCGTCAACGAGCTGAAGGACGTAAGTCTGAAAGCCGAGCTGCACCGCTACCAAGCCTACAAACGCGAGGCCGAGAGGATGGAGCAACGGCTCCACGCCTTGTCCCAGGCGCTTGGAGGGGTGCAGGGGGAGTTAGGCAGGAGTAAGTTCAGACTCGAGATGGCAAATACGTGGGACAGGATTACGGAGACGCAGGAGGGATGGATGGGAGGAGTCGGACCGACTCGGCAACGCGGTCGTCGCAGCTGAAAAGGGGGTGATGTCACGATTCGGCTTGTGGACGCTTACTATACGGTGATGACTCCCTTAGTAAGTAGTAATTAGTCATGGACTCGCATCAGTCAGCCGTCGTAGTATCACATGTTTGTAGTGGTACTATGACTCATTCCTAGTAATAGCGGTAGTAGGGTTCGAGCTACTTACGCTACTAGTCATTCGGATTCGGGAGGAGCTTTAAAGCTGCCTCAGTCATGTATAAGTAGTATGATGCGAAGACCAGAAGTCCTCATTCTGGTCTTCTTCAATCGCCATCACGCATCCTCTCCTTGTGATCCTCCTAAGTGTCTGCTACCTCATCCGCTTGTCTCTAGTAGAGCAAGTCGGCCTTCACGAACGCCTAGTGGGATACGCCCTAGTGCTCCTTACGATCACGTGCATTCGGAAGCCGTGTATTCGTGTCACGTGACTATTGAAGTCGCAAGAATTCGCTAAGTCGTCGAAACGCCCTTTCGCTGTCCAAGTCGGACTTACGCCAGTGGCGGCGTTACAGTCGCTATCTGGAGGGCCACCTTTGCGAGGGCCATTGAGGGAGATACCTGGGTGGGGGGGGGTTCGTCAGGTTCTTCACTTGGCGCTCTGGAGAGGGCCTCCCTCTGGGCGTTAGCTTCTATGTGGGTGTTAGAGAATTCTTCCGGTTTCGGGGTTTTTCTACTCACTGTTCCGTTTCTGGGCTTTCTTCTGAGCCTTACGCACGTCGCCAGCGTTGGCTGCGGGGCCGCTGGAGATGGCTACCCTAGCTGCTGTGGATGTTTTGATAGTGGTTTCCCTTGCAAGTGTGTCGCCGTTTTTCTCCTTGGGGGGGGCTGTCATGGTGGTGTCAGGCTCAGGGTCAGACTCAGTGTTGCTCATGTTTGTGCTACGGGAGGGTGTAGGTCGGTCTCTGACCTTTAAGGGCCCGTGTGGTTGCTTCTTTGTGGGTGTTGATTCGCGGCGTCTGCTATGTGGGTGACAGGTCGTATTGTAGGAGTCTGCTGTAACGCCGCCACTGGCGTTTAGTCCGACTTGGACTTCGAAAGGGCGTAGACGACTTAGTGAATCTGATCCTCTTCGACAAGAGTACACGGCTCTATAAGGCACGTGACTGATAGGAGCACTGGGGTTCGATCCACCAGGCTTTACGTCTATTCAACTTGCTCGACCGGAGACAAGTGAGAACAAGGGGGAGTGCTCGCAAAGGAGAGAGAGAGAAAGTGGCTTCTGAAGAAGACCAAGATGGCGATTCTTGGTCTTCGCATCATACTACTTATACATGAGAGGGGTGGCTTTCAAGCTCCCCTTTAACCAAGACGTCGAGTAGCATAAGTAGCTTGAACCCTAATACGACTACTACTAGTAATGAGTCATAGTACCATCACGAACATGTGATACTATGGCTGACTGATACGAAGTCCATGACTAATTATGACTTACTCAGGTAGTCATCACCATATAGTAAGCGTCCACAGGCCGTTCCATGACATCACCCCCTTTTCAGCTGTGACGACCGCGTCGCCGGGTGGGCCCGATACCGCCCATCCATCCCTCTTGTGCCTCCGTAATCCTATCCCACGTGTTGGCCATCTCAAGCCTGAACTTGGAGCGAGTAAGCTCCCCCTGTACCCCACCGAGTGCCTGAGCCAGCGCGTGAAGGTGCTGTTCCATCCTCTCGGCCTCATGCTTGTAGGCGTGGTAGCGGGCCAGCTTGGCTTTCAGACTTACGTCCTTGAGCTCGTTGACTGCGCGGTCGACTTGGTGTTGGTTGCTGTGTCCGCCAATGAAGGCGTACATATCTTCGGGGGCGTAGTGGGGCTTGCTCGCCTCGCGTACTTGCGGCTCTGCGTACAACGGTCGGGTGTATACCTTCTCGCTGTCCGCCAGGAGGGCGAGTACCTGCGGGTCGGGTCCCAGGATGACCTGGACGAATGTGGCTTGGCGCGTGACTCCCTGCACGTCGGTGATGGGGTAGTGGATGAAGTCTTCTCTGCGGTTGTGCTTGTACCCGCGTGGTGGCTGACCTCCGTTGCTGCCGCCTAGGTACCGCAGGCGGACTGCGGGGTGTGGGGCGTCCACATAATGGTCAGAGGTGGCTTATATAATTGATAGCCCAGTCGGCGATGAGAGTCTTTAATGGTTCATACTCCAGCCGACGTTGGCCGACATCAGGATTCCGCCGCGATTGATACTCCAGCCAACGTCGGCTGGGTCGGAGATAGTTGGGAATCCCTGGGGCACTTGAACACAGAATAGAAAGACAGAACACGTCCCAAAACATATTATGGATCCGGAGATGCTCTATATTCAGTCAAACAGACAGTATTCAGACATATAAGAACATCCACTCAGAGATGTGCAAGTACATCAGGAATTTGATCAGACAGGAATAAACATGAAATGTCCGATCACAAGCCAATGTGTGGTGAGCATATGTATGTTATGGAGCATATATAACATACAATACTCAGCTGATGCCCATTAGAAAGTCTGCTGTAAGTGGTAGTCCAACCGATGACGGGTGGATTGGAGATAGGGGGATTCCGACGTCGGGATTCCGCCGTGATTGATACTCCAGCCGACGTCAGCTGGGTCGGAGATAGTCGGGAATCCCTGAGGCACTTAAACACAGAATAGAAACGCAGAACACGTCCCAAACAATATTATGGATCCAGAGATGCTCTATATTCAGTCAAATAGACAGTATTCAGACATATAAGAACATCCACTCAGAGGTGTGCAATGTAGCGGTATGACACCTCGCTACGCTAAGCTCAAGTGAGAGTTTTAATGTGAACTGTCTGGCCTTCAGAACTCAAGCCTAGCGCGGAGATAAATCACGCGCCGAACCTGAAGTCAACGTGGAGCGTGCTAGTACACAAGGAAGCCCTTATACAGGGGTTCAGTACGCGGTGTCACACGGTGTCAGGCTGAGTGGAGAACCAAGAGGACAAGTTAGATTGGAGAGAGTAAGGGGAATACAGGAAGATACGCACCTGAGTGGAGAACCAAGAGGACAAGTTGGTTCCACTCAGGACGCTACAGGAGGGTTTATATACACTACTGATGCTGACTTTGAATTGAGTCTAAACACTATTACTAAGTGTACAGTAAGACTCCGTGACTCAGAAGCTGACGCGTCGTGTCTAATAATAGCGCTATCTATTGTGCTGACTGATGCACCTGTCATAGCTGCTGACGCGTCTCCTTATCTGCTGAGTAAAACCTAATACAGCGAGTAAGCGTAAACTACTAAGCATATTCTAGAACATTCTAGAGTCTTCCATCCAATCATAAGAGTCCGTATGTAAAGGGAATGTGACCGGATTAGGTTGTCCTGTTAAGGATACAACTGTCCCAGGGTCACGTGCTTGAGGGTGCACATGGTGGCATCATGTGACTTACAAAGTCTCGTACTTTGGCCCTTTATATCTTCGTTCTATAAATCCGTAAAAATACAGAAAAATAGGGAAAATAATACGCGTCCATGACATGCAAGTACATCAGAAATGTGATCAGACAGGAATAAACATGAAATGTCCAATCACAAGCCAATGTGTGGTGAGCATATGTATGTTATGGAGAATATATAACATACAATACTCAGCTGATGCCCATTAGAAAGTCTGCTGTAAGTGATAGTCCAACCGACGACGGGTGGATCGGAGATAGGCGGGAATCCCCCAAGGTACTAAAATAAAGACCAACACAGTATAAAGGTTTATAGACAGTATTCGGAGCACTCTGCAATCGATTAGATGAGCAGCATTCAGGGATGAAAGAACATCGACTCAAATATGTACAACAGGATGCAAGTCACCTTAGAAACTTACAAATGGACAGGAATAAGTAAGGAATGTCGGATTACAAGTCAGTGGGTAGTCAGTGCTTGTATGAATTATGGAGAATGGCTAATGGCTAATACTAGGCTTATACCTATAGGAACATTCTCAGTAATTGATACTCCAACCGACGACGGGTGAATCGGAGATAGTTGGAGCTCCCTGAAGCACTTGAGCAAAGGACTCAGGTATGTAAGACCATCCACTCAGATACTTGCAGCGTGCAAGCAAATCAAAAAGCTGCAATTACAGGAACAGGTAAGGAATGTCTGATACAGGTTTTATGTGTAGTGATTGCTTGGACGTATACGAGAGAATAGCTAATAGCAAATACTCAGTTGATACCTGTTGGAGCATCCCCTGTCCAACAAACATGAGTTGGGAGCAGACCTCCAACATATTTCATTTCACAGGTAAACAGATATATGTGAAAGGGGATTGAGGGAGTTAGGCGAAGCCATATCATACGATTCACAGAGATCAAAAGTGTGTATCTGTCAATATATACACCGAGAGGAATAGATATATCAAGACATGTGGATTCATTTAATCTCACAATGTAACGCCACCAGCGGGGCGACGTCCATGGTTCGTAGGACCCACGGCAGGCTTCACAGAAGACGACAGTTTAGACATGTCAACGACGATGACAGGGAGACTGAGATCGATCAAAGGCTGGAGCTCGAAGGGGCTCAGCGAGAACAATGGTGAACAAGACGAGAGGAAAGGCAAGTCAAGACAGAGCAGGGTTCCCAAGATACAAAGCTGGTATTGCTAAGTAACTCAAGTCTGAGGACTCAAGTACGAAGACAGGCCTGGTATATATACATGCAGGTACATAAGGTTCGTACTCAGCTAAGTCCGCTCTCTCAGGTTCTGTGCTCCGTGCGCAGGCATGGAACCCCCTAGAAGGTCACATGGCCGATCGCGCCATCTATCGTCATCGGTCTAGGTCCGCCTAGCCCTTAGTCACGTGTCGGTGACGTCACAGGCTCTATGGCTTTCCGGAACCGGTCCCTGGCCGCGTCTAGAACACTACTGCCCTCGACCGTGCCTCTGGGAGTCTCCACCATGTGCGGCGGTATCTCCGGGCCGTATCGCGGGCGTTCGGGAACGTCGGCAGTCGGGTTTCGTAACACACAATGCTTTAATGGAGCATCAGTAATCGGAGTAAGGGCCTTCACTGAGCTCCTGGAAAGTTCCTCCCATGCATGCATCTGGTATGATGCATATGCCTGGTGCCCTTTGAGTGCATCCTGAGTAGAAGCGATCATGAGTTTCTTCCATGTCTCTGCTTTGGCATGGAAGCATGCAGGGATCCATTTAGCCTCGTTATGGATGCTGTGCTGCTCCTCCGACCACCGTTCAAATTGTGCCCTTGCACGGAGCCAGTGAACCCTTTCAACTGTATGAACATGTGAGCACAATATCAGCATCAATAGATATTGAGAACCTACAATCATCCATCCATGTGCCATTGTCTTCAATGATATCACCAAAGCCCCAGATCCAGGGTTGCTGCTTATTCCGCTGCCCTGTTTGTTCTGATCCAAGGACCAAGGTTTCTACACAGAGATCCTTTGAACAGAGCTTCGGGAGATCCTGCAGAATAGGAATTGCTTTTCTAAGTTTCTGGCATGCATCTCGAGTAGTGCATAGCATGGGTTTATAAACCCATGCGGGTAAACGCTACCCGTCATACCGGGTACGGGTACGGGTTGGTCACACGATACCCGTGCCAGACCCGTACCCAATGTGTGGGTTTCGCGGGTTTTCCGAATCTTCAAGGAACCACTAGTATTACAATCACCGCTAGCCGGCGTACCTACACTACGAGAAAACATTCGGAAAGCCAACTACCATAACACCAAGCTTCCCAACTCCATCAACCTTGCAGCACCTCCTACAATGCCACTTGGACAGCGGAAACGAACAGCGTCTTCGTGAATAACCGATGAGAATTTTGTAGGCGCCGAAAGCCATGCTGTGACCAAGCGTCTGAAGCGTTCTTCTGACACTGCTCGGGCGGCGGCTATAAAACCTCGGCAGAAGAAGTCGTCAGCTGAAGACACCAAGGACAAGGGCACACCAGTGCCGGTGCATAACTCACCGCGAAACTCGAGAGCCCGTCTTGAGGTTGCCGGTGCGCGTGACAGTAATGAGTCAGATGATCTAGCTGCCATACCCGAGGACCCCGGAGTTGATGATGAAGGCGAAGATGAAGCTGAAGACGAAGATGAAGATGAAGACGATCATGTCGAGACTGCAGAGAGGCAACGCCGTGAGTCAAACAAACGCTGTCAGAAAACTAAAACAAGTCACCTAATCTCCTGACCAGAACGACTGTCTAATGAATGGGTATCTCCGATCTATGCGTTCTTCGAGGCAATCCCATCCATTGTGGCCGTCAACGGTCGGCGTGTTCACGAATTTAGTTGCACTGCATCAAATTGTAGGGGACGCGGTCAAAATCGAAGAATTGTTCGACGTTACCTTGATACATCTGATCGGAACTCGACGGGAAACCTTCGCAAGCACGTGCGACAGTGTTGGGGCGATGAGATCTTGCGTGCTGCGGATGCTTGCAGGGACCTAAAAAGTGCTCGGAAAGTGTTAGAGAACATCAAGAAGCAAAAAGACGGATCACTTACCACAGCCTTCGAGTGGAAGGGAAAAGGAGAAGTCGTGTACTCCCATCGCCAACATACTAAAGTTCAAATCAGGTTCGTGGCGATCAAAAAAAACTATCTACTTATCTGAATGTGGCTCAGGATCGAAATCGTTCGTTGGGTATTGGAAAGCATGCGACCTTTTTCGATTGTCAGCGATCAAGGATTCCAAAAACTTATGAAGACAGGCAGACCAGAATATTACATACCATCTGTTTACACTGTCTCGCGTGACGTCAAGGACATTTTTACGAAGGTTCGGGGTAGGATCGCAAATATGCTTAAGGTGAGGTTTCGTCAGCTACACGGCGTCATAGAACAAAATAGATAACTCACCTTCCAGGGACATGACGGCGCCCTGAGCTTTGGGACAGATGCGTGGACTTCGCCTAACCACAAGGCCTACGTTGCTGTAACTGTCCACTTTGAGGAAAACAGGAAGTCGATGTGTCTTCTACTCGACCTTGTTGAGGTCGCAAGGTCCCACTCTGGTGCGAATCTCGCATCGGTGTTCGCCAAAATACTGGCTGATTTTGGGATAGCACACAAGGTGAGTTTGCTAGATCGTCTGCATGAAAAAGCGGCTTACCATGATGTGCATCAGATTCTCAGCGTTACATGCGATAACGCGTCGCCAAACAATGTGATGATCGATGTACTTGCTGACCTAGTTGTTGCATTTCCAGGGGCCGCGAATCGAACACGTTGCTTCACGCATATCTTGAACCTAGTCGTAAAGGTAATCCTTCGCCAATTCAACCTGCCAAAAGCCAAGGCAGGTGAAGAACCCGATGCGGTATCGCGGGCACTGGTGGACCTTGCAGGGGACATCGAGAAAGAGGAAATAGCTATGGATAACAGAGGTGACAGCCATGAAGATGACAATGACAGAGAGGAGGGATGGGTCGATCCACGCACAGGAATGTCACAGAAAGATCAAGACGAGCTCGATTCGACAGTGCGTCCAGTGCGGTTGGTACTGGTAAAGGTAAGTTCAAACTCAGTTCGCAATGGACCGGTGGCTCACCATTTGCCCAATCATGATAGCTTCGAAAACTGGCATACACGATCAAAAACTCCACCACAGTCCTGCTCCCTCGTTGGACCCAGTTCCTCAAAGATCGTGCAGAAGATGGCAACATTTCTGACCCCCTTGCCATTCGGATGATGCCACGTGATGTGGCAACGCGCTGGAATTCGACATATGAGATGCTTGTCTTCGCTCTTGAATATCGCACGGTAATTGACGAGATTTCTGGCGACAGGGACATGAGGCAGTATGAGCTTGACGAGGACGAATGGGGGCTTGTCCAGCAGCTGTGTGATGTATTGGGAGTACGTCCACTCATTATTCCTGTCATTTCCTCCATTTCCATCGCTCACCCCTTTCTCAGTTATTCAAGGACGCAACTCAGTTCTTTTCACGTTCAACGCCGAGCCTTTCCACTGTGATACCCGCAATGGATCACATCGACGCACATCTTGCGACTGCGTGCCAAGACACAAAGTACGCACCTGCCATTCGCGCTTCCCTGGTACTCGGAAAGGCCCACCTCAACAAATACTACGACATGACGGATAATTCGGAAGTCTACCGAATTGTCATGAGTGAGTGCGTCTCAGTCAACCATTCCATTCTACTAATCCTGTTGGACAGTCCTACACCCATGGCACAAGCTCCAATACTTCCGCAACGCCAACTGGGACGACGCGTGGATTGTCACTGCGACTGAAATCGTCCGCGACGAGTTTGTGCGGGCATACGCAGCCCTCCCTGTCGATGAGGCCGTTGTTCACATAGAGAATGTATGTGCATTACACGCCTGATGTTTTTTCCCCTCCGAACTCACAAACATTTTTAGACCACCAAGCCCTCCAAAAAACGGAACATCTTTGACGATCTGCCATCAATCTCCACCCCCCTCACCTCCCAGGTCAAGGACGAGCTCCAGCAATACCTGGGGCTCCCTGTTGAGGATGTCAAGGACGTGTCCGCGTGGTGGGTCAAGAACCGAGGGGTGTATCCCCGTCTCTCTCGGATGGCACTCGACTACTTGTCGATACCAGGTAAGCTACGTCTTTGTGTCTCCCATACTCGATCTAACTACCTCTACAGCTACATCAGTCGATGTCGAACGAGTCTTCAGCAAGGGAAGACTCGTTCTGTCTCACGTTCGAAACGGGCTCTCAGTTCAGTCCACGCGCGCGTCGATGTGTCTTGGTGCATGGAGTAGGATGTGTTTGGTGAAGGACAAGGACATATTGGAGGTGGCAAAACTGCCTGATGTTGAAGGGTCTGAGGATGAGCTAGATAGTGACTGGGATAATGTATTCAAGTAGTACAAAAAAATGATCAAACGTTGACTTCGTACAATGTTGTTGTGAGCCGCTTGAACGACACAGGTCACGTGCTGACCCGCAGGGCCAACCCGCACAGGTTTCCCGTACCCGTGCGACCCGCCGGTACCCATACCCGCAGCTGCGGGAACCCATACCCATGAGCCCGGGTACGGGTTTTTGGTGGGTGTGGGTGTGGGTAGATGTCTTGTCACCCATGGGTTACCCACGCTATGCACTACGACCAAACAGGCCGAAGACATAGTTGCGGAGTTGGAAGAGGACTGCCAGATACGTACCACAGCCACCGAACTAGCAATCACCGCTAACCAAGACAAAGTCGTAGAAGCGCTCCCAGAACCCTACCAACGGTTCGCTAAAATTTTTGATGAACAAGAAGCGCACAGATTCCCACCATCAAGACCATGGGATCACGCTATCGAATTCAAACCAAACACGCCCGCAAGTATCGACTGTAATTGTATACCCCATGACACAAGAAGAAGACGGACAACTGAAGGAATGGCTGGACGAACAACTAAGAATGGGGTACATCCGACCTTCGAAATCTCCATACGCCTCATCCTTCGTCTTCATCCAGAAGAAGGACGGGAAATTACGACCCATCCAAGACTATCGCAAAATAAATGCATGTACGATTCGTAACCAATACCCCCTACCACTCATGTCCAAGCTCATCAATGACCTCGGCGACGGACATATATACACCAAACTCGACGTACGATGGGGGTACAACAACATACACATCAAGGAAGGAGACGAACACAAAGCCGCGTTCAAGACCTGCTACGGACTCTACGAACCATTGGTCATGTACTTCGGTCTCACCAACTCGCCGGCCACATTCCAGAATATGATGAACGACATCCTGTCCCCTACCATCATCCTCTTTGAACGGCTGGGCACAATCATCCAGATATATATGGACAACATCGGCATCGCATCTCATGAATCCGTTGGTCTCCAGGGACACATTGACGCAGTCAGCGCAGTCCTGCAAGTCGCGCTAGACCACGACCTCTACTTTAAACCGGCCAAGTGCTTATTTCACAAACCACGCATGGATTACCTGGGGGTAATCCTTGAAAAGGGGGTGACTCACATGGACCCGGTCAAGATTTCGGGCATACATGACTGGCCGCGCCCGACGAAGGTACGTGACGTACACTCCTTCCTGGGTTTCTGCAATTTTTACCGCATCTTTATACGCAGCTTCGCCACGCACGCCCGAGCTCCTCAATCGACTGACGCGTAAGGACGCCGACTGGAAGTGGACCGTGGAGGAGGAAAAAGCCTTTCAAACTCTGAAGGACCTTGTAACACAAGAGCCGGTACTGGCACACCCCACGCTAACGGATCAATTTGAACTAGAAGTTGACGCATCAGGATTCGCTATTGGAGCGGTGCTACTCCAAAAGAAACAAGATGGAAAACGGCATCCTATCGCGTACTTCTCCGCAACGTTGAACGAGGCAGAACGAAACTACGACATATATGATCTCGAATTGCTAGCCATTGTGAAAG
>JAKELH010001096.1:0-13308 GCA_021525015.1 Lactarius pseudohatsudake | reverse complement strand
ATGAGCTGCAGCTTCTTGCAGTATTGATAATGCCATTCCGATAAGCACTTTTGACAATTTGAAGTGCCTCAAATGTGTCGGTTTTGAGTCGATTGTGTAAGTATGTTCTGGTGAGACAACCACTGGAAAAGGCACACTCTGAGGCAACGGATGACCCTTGAATGTGAGATAATCTCATGCAATGAGGGATAGAGTAGGATACTGGAAGGAATTATGCTAATGGAGTCATGATTTGTTAGTTAGACATCTGATTCCTAACAATATAACAATACACTTATGCCCCACCATTCAACGAGCCCTTCCCGTGGTTCTCATGTTTAGAGTGTAAATACTGAGTGAGTTCCTTGCGAGGGTTGCAAACCCTTTGTCGTCGCTCTCGTCCCCAAGTGACATCTGCATCCAATTTGATCCGTAGCCTACATTGTCATTGTTGGTAGATCTAGATCCATGTCAATAGGAGATAGAATTGGAATAGGTATTGTAGTATGAACTTGGCTGCAAAGACGGGGCTACCTCTCTAACGTCTTGAACGGCTTGATTGTATTATCAAACTGGATTGAATACTCAGTATCCGGACCATAAGTTTAAAGAATGGACAGCTTACAACCACAGCAAGGATCATCTTGGCACGCGAAATAAACTCAGGACTCCAGTTGTTCTTGATGTATCCTAGTTTGATCGACAGGTTCAAGGACTTAGGAAGAGTAGATTAGTCAACCACACTATGAACCCGGGCCATACCCAAGTTGTTTGATGCACCATTGCACACTACATACACACGGCAGTTATTGAGTGTTTGATACCACTTCGAGAGATTCAAAACACCAGTGGCTATGGCATCTTGGATTGGTGCAAAACTTTGCAGCCCTCTCACTGGCTTCCAACACTGTAAGTAAGCACTCAATTGTTGGAAAAACGCGGGCAACTGTGGAACATGTTCAGAAGAGAACTGTTGTTGTGCGAGAGCAGGGTGCTGCATTACAGGTTTAGCAAACATCTGTGTGAGAGACTTGGATTACCATACCTTGAGTATTTGACAAAGCAGATCGAGGTTACCCCATTCATCTGGGGTAAGCTTGAAATCGGCGTAACTCGAGTCTTCTTCTGTAGGTCGGGGACATGTGAGCTATCGTCGGCAAGCTGAATAAACTTTGTAATGCCCTGATGATGAATGAGATAGAGTGCAACGATAAGGGGACATGGAAATACCCTTTCAACAGGAACGCGCGCTCGAGTAAGTCCTACATCAAGGACCAGCACATCCAAACATATTTGATGAGTTCGAGACGGGGCAGGTCTTCCGAGTCCTCAGCACAACACTGAAGAAAAAGTGGTGTTGCTTGTGGGGAAAGTTGGACCTGAACACTATCAGCTTTCACCCTCAGTAAAAAGGGAAGTCGCAAGAAAGTCACTAAAATAGGACGTCAGTCAGTCAAAGTTGAACCACTAGTCAAGATTTTTGCACAAGTCAGGAAAAGTCAACCAAAGTCATTTGAAATTTGGAGAAAAAAACCAGAATATTATTTTTGAGGACATGAGATGGTCAGTCAAAGTCAATACCAGTCAGGTAAAGTCTATTGAACTTAGGGAATAAATTATGGAAAAAACGCGAACACAGGGTGGGTGTAGTGGGATGGGGATGGGGGGGAGCATGGGTGTGGGTGTGGGGGGATGGGGATGGGGAGCATGGGGTGGGGTGTGGGTGGGATGGGGATGGGGAGCATGGGTGCAGGTGGGGTGGGATGGGGATGGGGAGCATGGGGTGGGTGGTGGGTGGGATGGGGATGGGGAGCATGGGGGTGGGGTGTGGTGGGATGGGGATGGGGAGCATGGGTGCAGGTGTGGGTGGGATGGGGATGGGGAGCATGGGTGCAGGGGGGTGGGATGGGGATGGGGAGCAGGGTGTGGGTGTGTAAGTGGGATGGGATGGGGAACATGGGGGTGGGGGGGTGTGGGTGGGAGGGGTGGGATGGGGAACATGGGGGGGGTGGGGGTGTGGGTGGGATGGGATGGGGAACATGGGGGGTGTGTGGGTGGGATGGGATGGGGAGCATGGGTGTGGGTGTGGGTGGGATGGGATGGGGAGCATGGGTGGGGGTGTGGGTGGGATGGGATGGGGAACATGGGGGGGTGGTGGGTGGGATGGGGATGGGGAACATGGGGGTGGGTGTGGGTGGGATGGGATGGGGACATGGGGGTGGGGTGGGTGGGATGGGAATGGGGAGCATGGGGGTGGGTGTGGGTGGGATGGAGATGGGGAACATGGGGGGGTATGGGTGGGATGGGGATGGGGAACATGGGTGTGGGTGTGGGTGGGATGGAGATGGGGAACATGGGGTGGGTGGGTGTGGGTGTGGGTGGGATGGGGATGAGGCCTAGTTCAGTAAAAAAGGAAGTCACCCAAAAGACAGCTAAAAGTCATTGACTTTTTACTTGACTGACATCCTATTTTTTCGACTTTGAAAGTCACTCAAAAGTCACTCAAAGTCAGATAGAAGTCACTCAAAAGTGGCTAAAAGTCATTGACTTTTTACTTGACTGACATCCTATTCTTTTTGACTTGAAAGTCAGGCTTTAGTCAAAAAGTCAAGCTAAGGTCAATGTATAGTACTCTAAAGTCAATGGACTTTCCATGACTTACATGGACTTTTCAATGACTTTTTGTTTGACTTTGAATCGACTACAAAGTCAAGCTCCAGTCAACAAAAAAGTCAATGAAAAGTCAATGTAAGTCATTGACTTTTCAATGACTTTTTGTTCGACTTTGAATTGACTACTAAAGTCAAGCTCCAGTCAACAAAAAAGTCAATGAAAAGTCAATGAAAAGTCAATGAAAAGTCAATGACTTACATTGACTTTTCATTGACTTTTTCTTTTGACTTTGAATTGACTACAGAAGTCAAGTTCCAGTCATTAAAAAGTCGACAAGAGGTCAACAAAAGTCAACAACTTTTTATTGACTGAGGTCCGACTTTTGACTGACTATTGAAGTCAAGTACCAGTCATAGTCATTCAAAGTCAACCAAAGTCACAAAAAATCAAGCAAAGAATGCATTGACTATGAACTGACTTTGTTCGACTAATAATTGACTTCGAAAGTCAATTGTTAGTCAAACAAGAGTCAATCAAAAGTCAGCTAATTCAATTGACTACAAACCGACTTTGTTTGACTGCAGACTGACTTTGAAAGTCAAAGTCAAGGAAAGTCACACAATATGACCAGGTTTCTCCGACAGCAAAAAATGTATATATTTTTTCAAAATTGAAACACGCCACCACTGCCGACAGTACCTAGAGCGCGAGTGAAAGATATAAAGGTGGCTGCTATGCAGCCTTCGTGTTGCGCTTTGATTTGCGCTGGAGCAGAGTTAGTATAATTGAATAGTTTAAGAAGCGGGGACTTACCTCAGTAACGATGCTCTCGATGTCCTCCTTGGAGGGCTGTTCTGACTTTGCCGCTCCTGCAATCGCCTTGATGAGGTCTGTAAAACAGAGTGAGTAACAGGCCGAAGAGGAAAGGGGGAGAGGGGGCGCGACATACCAATTCTTGTCGGCCGCTTGCCCTGCGACTCGATCTTGTGTTCATCGACCCACTGTCTAAGCTCGTCACGCAAGAGAACCTGGAGGTGCGAGTGCGACTCGTCGTCGTCATCCGAATGCTACAAATAATGAACCATTAGAAGATCCAGACAGCATAGCGATGAGACAAAACCATACCTCAGACAATGAAGGCGCCATTCCGGCCTGATCAGGGCTCTCGTGCCCGGGGTCCTCAGCGGGGTCACCAAACGCGACTTGGGCTGTGACTGGGCAGCCGCGTCATCGTCCGTCGCGGAACGGCTTTCCTTGGCCTTGGCTGCCCGTGTCGATGGAGCCTTGACAGATGACGAAGCGTGGTCTGACTTGGAATGTGTCGTCTTGAGAGGGGGGGCAGGTTCGCTCGAATTCTACAAAAAAATGAACCATTAGAAGTGAAGAGGAGTAGCAACGAAATGGTACGTTACCTCAAATGACGAAGTCGCCATTCTGACCTGGATTTGGGCACCCCATCTTGGGCTCTGGCACCCGGGGTCCTCAACGGGGGTCACCGGACGAGACCCAGACACTGGCTGGGCAGCCACGTCATCGTCACCGTCAGTCACCGCGGAACGATTGCTCTTGGCCTTGGCTGCCCGTGTGTGTCAATGGAGCCTTGACAGATGACGAAGTGTGGTCTTGCTTGGAGCGCATCGTCTTCGAAGGGGCAGGTTCGCTCGAGTTCTACAAACACTAGTACTGTAGAAAGTAGCGATGAAAATGTACATTACCTTAGATGACGGGCTCTGGCACCCGGGGTCCTCGACGGGGGTCACCGGACGAGACCCAGACACTGGCTTGGTAGCCATGTCGTCGTCATCGGTCACCGTGGCACGATTGCCCCTGGCCTTGGCTGCCCGTGTCGACGGAACCTTGGCGCGTGACGTGGCATGGTCCTGCTTGGATCGCGGCGTCTTGGAGGGGGCAGCTTCGGCACTCGGGTCTGTGAACGGCAATATGGGATGTCAGTGGTTCGGTGGTAAGGGTTAAAGTCGAAACTTACCGACTGAGAGGCCGGGTCAGGTTGGAGTAACGACATGAAGGCGGGGCGGGGGGAAGATGACCGTTGAACTATGAATTCATTAGCCAACGGCACGTCGAATATATCTGATACTTACCTGGATCGGAAGCCGCGGATGTCCCACTGGCACCCTCGTTGGCTTGGAACGCTTTCCATTTCACCGTGGCGGGCTTGGATCGCGCCTACGCTTGGCCTTGGAGCCGGCCTTGCTCGCCGACTCTGGCTCCTGGGGTGACTGTGCCGGTGCACGCGGTCAAGGATGGGGGGACTTGAACGAGGCGCGACGAGGGGACAGCTCTGAGGGGCGGCAAGGGGCGACACTGGAGGGAGTGGAGGGGCGAGAAGCCGCGGCGCGGGAAGAAGAGGTGACTTGGCTGGACGGAGGGGGATGGGATGATGAGACGAGACTAGGAGTCGAGGGTCGAGAAGTAGGGGAGACCCAGAGGCAGGATTTCAGCACCGAACCGAGGACCATATCGCCCTTCCAATTCCCGGCGCACAGTGAGAGGAGAGGACACAGATGTTCGAGCGCTGTGACAGCATCAAGCCACTCGTTCAGAAAGGCACCCTTCATGAAGGTCTTCTTGTGCATCTTCTCGGGAATGGCACGGGGATCACGCCGAAGTGGGTCCAAGTGGGAGCGGGCGACAGTGAACGCAGCTTGGCGGATCGACTGCCACTCCGGATCTGAGATCATCTTCCCATTTTCATGTCGGACCGCGTGGTGCATAGGGGGTCGGGACGAGTTGCTGGCAGAGCCGCCGACATCGGGATCGGTCTTGCAATCCTTGGTGGTCCAGACAACAGACTCCGGGTAGCAATCTGGGCAGGTGAGCGGTCGATGAGGAAGGAGTGGGAGTCACAAGCTGGCAGCGCCAGAGGAAATCTGCGAAGCAGACTCGCTTAGGCGCAGGGACGAGGTAGTCGCCGAGCTAACGGTTGTAGCTAATATATATATATATATATAAGGGAAACGGTCAGGAAAAAGAAAATAAGAAAAAGGCTGGTACTCACAGTTCGTCGTCGTCGAGGGATTTCGTCGCAAGTTGAGTAGCTCTTGAAGGTGGCTGACCATGTCGACATACTTGACGAACTCGGGGTTGTGTGTGAGCTCGTCGTGAATCAGCCGGGCGATGGATTGGATGGGGAGGCCCAAAGGTTGAGAGAGCAGAGAAGAAGGCATTCCAAGAGACCGTGTACTTGCAGTTGCAGAGAAAGCCGTGCTCGGGGCGCAAGACCGAAACGGTTCGTCGTCCTCGTCGTCCATGTCATTGAGGTTTAACAACGGCTCGTCCTGGTCATCAAAGAGAATCGACATGATTGAGAAAAAGGGAGATGGAAGATGGAAGTAATGGAAGACAGAGGATGGGTGGAGGATGGGTGACGGAGAGTGAGGTAGAGAGAACGAAAAAAACACGAAGTCAACATTCGCTCTGCGCTGACAAAAAAATGGCAGCGCCGGCCCGCGGGTTACCGACGCTCGTCCTTGCAACTTGTTATCTGCAGGCCATCAGCATCTGTGCTGCCTAGTACATATACATCTTCTTACAACAACCATGGCCCCAATATTAAAATATATTTGTCCATGCTATAATCGCACCTCAAATAAGGAGCTTTCTAAGAGGACTATTAGGTTCCACTCCAGGGACAACCTGAAACACCTAAACAATCTGATAGCTTCTGATGCACCTCAGAACACTGTGGACTTTGTCCAGAGCTGTCATCAGCAGCTCTCAGACCTGCTTACCAGCCTAGCTGAGGAGTCCCAGTCATTTAAGCAACCTGGATCTCCTTATCCAGATGGTGAGCACTTAATTTTTATGCTCCCAATCACTACTGATCTGCTTAGATCTAGCTAATGCCCCTATTGGTTCACCTCCATTTCCAGAGAGGGGGATGGTCAATGATGATGCTATGATTGTTGATGATAATTGTGAGTAATATATTGTGAACCTATTATATTTTTATTCTAATGCCACCATAGACACCCCACAGGAGGGAGGCCCTATGGGCACAGAGCCATCAGACTATGATGTCGATAGCTCTGTCATCTTTAGGATTCCAGAAGAGACCTTAAATGCTACTCCAGACCCTGGCTCTGAATCTGGCTCTGGTTCCAGCCAACTGGGGGATAATGATGGCTTTTTAGGATCTGATGAGGACTTTCCCCCTTATGAGTCTTCATATACACCCTCTGGTGGTAGTGGTGGTGGTGATTTGCCAGAAATTATTATCCAGCTTCAGAAACAGCTGTTGAAGGATTATACACTCCATCAGGAAAACCCTCTCTTTACTTATTCATTCTTTTCCATTCTTTTCCATTCTTTTCAGAAAACAAGAAGAAAAAGTAAGAAAAAGACATCCCTCTTTCTTTTTTTTTTACTTGCTGAACTGCCAAAAAAAGTACAGGATAAGTAGAGTACCAAATGACCAAAAATGGACAAAATAAAATGACCAAAAATGGAAATATCGGACCAAACTTAATTTTTGGTCCCAAACTTTCCATATATGGTAATAAATCGGACCAAAATGTCAATAAATCGGACCAAAATCGGACCAAAATCCAAATTTTTCCCGGAAATATGCCTAAAAAGTATAAAAAGTATAGAAAAAGAAGAGGGGATCTCTTTTAGCAAGTAGTGGGTCCTTTTCTGAGAGGGTCCTTTTTTCCCTTAGAAAGGAACAGAAAGTTCAGCTAAGTAAAACATGGGTTTTCCTGATGTCCCTTGTCCTCCTCATCCCCCATGGCAACACACACTATCCAGGGCAGAGACATTATCCCTCCAGCACTACCTTGCATGGATAGGGTCCAATGGCACTGTCAAAGCATACAATGCCCATGCACAAGTACTTGGAGGGGCCACAGAGGAGGAAATCCTCAGCCTTTATAGGGTCAGAAAGCTAGCTGAAGACCTCACTGGGCTACACCCCTCATTCATTGATATGTGCCCTAAAAGTTGCATGGCATACACTGGAGACTCCCATTCTCAGTCCACCTGCTCATACAAAGACTGTAATGAACTGCGCTACAAACCACAACAGAGCTCTACAGCCAAACCAAAGCCAAGGGCAACCATGCTCTACATGCCCATCACTCCCATCATTCAGGCATACTATGCCAATGCAGAGACATCCCATGAGATGCGCCATAGGGATGAATGCTTAAAGAGGACACTAGATTTGCTTGCAAGGGGTGCTGGTGTAAAGAGGTCAGAGTTTGCCAACTCTGACAATCATATTTCCTACCACACAAAATTGGGGCTGTTTGATGATGGAAGGGACACTGCTTTGTCAATCTCTACAGATGGTGCTCAGCTCACCATGAAAAAGCAGTCCAATATGTGGCTCTTAATTGTTGTGCTGCTCAATCTCCCACCAGAGATGTGCTACAGAGCAAACAATGTCATCATTCCACTTGCAATCCCAGGCCCAACAGCACCTGGGAACATAGAGTCCTTCATATATCCCCTTTTTGAAGAGATGGCAATGGCAAGTGTAGAGATGTGGACATGGGATGCTGTTGATTCATCCTACTTTGTTCTGAGAGCATATCTCTGTGGTGTAAAAGGAGACATGCTTGGATCTGCCAAGTTGAGTGGGATGGCAGGACATTCAGCCCTTTATGGAGATCGCTTTAGTTTGGTACAAGGTGCCCGCCCTGCCAAGGACAGAGGTGCTAGGGCCCAGTACTATCCAGTCTCTCCACCTCAAAAGGAGAGACATAATCCAGATTGCCATATTATTGACCTGGACAACTTACCCATGCGAGGCCAAAGGCATTATTGGCAGACTATTGAAAGGCTTGAGTCTGCAAGAACCCAAGCAGAGCACCAGAGGATTGTAAAGGAGACAGGAATTTCTCGCCTGACAATATGTGCAGCCAGTCCTACATTTTCACATCCATCATTCTTCCCACTGGACCCCTTCCATTTATTCTATGAAAACTGCATGGTGCACATCTGGGATTTGTGGGGTGACACACAGTTCCATTGATGAGAAGATACACATGGATAAAGACATAGCTTCAGAACTTGGTGCACAGGTTGAAAAGGCAGTACAGACCCTTCCTTCATCTCTCTGTGGGCCAATTAGGAACCCATATAAAAGCGCCAAAGCCAGTACAAAGTCTATGAATGGATGGCCCTCCTTCATTGGTATATCATTCCAATGGCATGGGAGCTGGGATTTGATAGAGATGTGTTGAGGAACTTTGCACAATTTGTGGACATTGTTGAAGCTGCAATGTCTCATTCACCAAAGTCTGATGGAGACCTAGCATCCTTACACAATCTAATCAAGTCCTTCCTCCAAGGATTTGAGAGGCTTTATGTTGGGGATGACCCAGTCAAGGTCTCAAGATGCAGACTGTGCATCTGGCAATTAATCCATGTCCCACACCATATTTTCTGGAATGGCTCAATCAGATTTGGTTCTCAAGCTACAGTTGAGAGGGTAATTGGAGAGATTGGTCACAAAGTCAGATCCAAGAAGGCACCCTTTGCCAATATAGCCACAATTCTATATGAAAGGGCAAGCACCAAGGTGTTGACCTTGCAGTATCCATTCCTGGCTGTTCCCCCTAAAGAAGGGAGGAAAACAGAACACCTGTTTCAGTCACTGCCAATCAAAAAGACTGAGATAGAAGAGCCCTCAGAACATTATGATCACCTTGCTGCCATTTGTGATTTTCTTGAAGTCACTCTGGATATGGACCTCATAATTCAAAGATGGGGAAAGTGCAAAATTCCAGGAGATGGTCACTTTGAGGAGCAGAATCTCTGAGAAGGGAGGTGAAGCCTCAAGGTCATCTAGACATTTTGAGGCTCAAGGAGAGGATGGGCCTATCTTTGGAGAGGCATTGGCATTTTATCTTTTGCAAGACTATGGCTATAGTCTGGTGGTCTATCATGAGCTAGAAGGGATGAGGAATGTACTAGGGAGATGGTGTGGAGAGTGGTCAAAAGACTGCATGGTGTTAAAAAACATCTAGCCTTATTACACTGGTTGGTATTTGGGCATGGGGGTCAAAGGTTCATATCCTGAGAAAGCACCCAGGATTAGATATGCTTAGCTCTAGTGAGGATGGTATTGAAGAGCAAGATGAGTAATAAAGTAGTAAGATAGATGGCTTGTACTTGTGATTGATGTATAAAGAGATTGAAAAATGTCTACAATGATAGGCTTCTTTCCATGAATATTTGAAGCATAGGAGAGGCAAGAAATTAAATGACAATGGTATTGTGCTGCATAAGAGAACACCAGGTTGACTCTTATATTGTTCTGAGAGATTGTCAGGAAAAGAAGACAGAGTTGGGGGCTCTCTGGAACATGGTGTGAAACTCCCTCCTTCAAATAGCAATGAATGTAGAGCACCAGAAGCAGCCAGTTCAGAGTATAACTAGCAGAGGCGATGCTGGCCTTGTTAACAGATCTGGTGGGATGACAATCTACAGGGAGAAACAAGTCATAGTGCTTAGGTCTTCTCATGTTCTCAACTTGTCTCATATGGCAAATGTGCACCTATGTGAGCAATAGCATGGCCATTCTTGTTGTTCGGAAACATCATCAGGAAAGAAGACAGAGTTGGGGGCTCTCTGGCACATGGTGTAGAACACCCTCCTTCAAATGGCAATGAAGGTGGAGCACCAGAAGCAGCCGATGTAGAGTATAACTAGCAGAGGCGATGCTGGCCCTGTTAACAGATCTGGTGGGATGACAATCTACAGGGAGAAACAAGTCAAGGTGCTTAGGTCTTCTCATATTCTCCACTTGTCTCATATGGCAAATGTGCACCTATGTGAGCAATAGCATGGCCATTCTTGCTGTTCAAAAACATTATCAGGAAAGAAGACAGAGTTGGGGGCTCTCTGGCACATGGTGTAAAACACCCTCCTTCAAATGGCAATGAATGTGGAGCACCAGAAGCAGCCAATGTAGAGTATAACTAGCAGAGGCGATGCTGGCCCTGTTAACAGATCTGGTGGGATGACAATCTACAGGGAGAAACAAGTCAAGGTGCTTAGGTCTTCTCATATTCTCAACTTGTCTCATATGGCAAATGTACACCTATGTGAGCAATAGCATGGCCATTCTTGTTGTTTGGAAACATCATCAGGAAAGAAGACAGAGTTGGGGGCTCTCTGGCACATGGTGTAGAACACCCTCCTTCAAATGGCAATGAATGTGGAGCACCAGAAGCAGCCAATGTAAAGTATAACTAGCAGAGGTGATGCTGGCCCTGTTAACAGATCTGGTGGGATGACAATCTACAGGGTGAAACAAGTCAAGGTGCTTAGGTCTTCTCATGTTCTCCACTTGTCTTATATGGCAAATGTGCACCTATGTGAGCAATAATAGCATGGCCATTCTTGTTGTTCTGAAACATCATCAGGAAAGAAGACAGAGCTAGGGGCTCTGTGGCACATGGTGTAAAAACACCCTCCTTCAAATGGCAATGAATGTGGAGCACCAGAAGCAGCCAAGCAGGGTATAGCTAGCAGAGGCAATGCTTCCCTATCATCATCCCACACCAACACCAAGCACCCACATTCCACACCCCCACCCCCATCCCCACCCCCACCCCCATGTTCCCCATCCCCATGTTCCCATCCCCATCCCCATGTTTCCCATCCCCATCCCACCCACCCCCCATATTCCCCATACCCCATCCCACCCACCCCCATATTCCCCATCCCCATCCCACCCACACCCACCCCCATGTTCCCCATCCCCATCCCCATCCCACCCACACCCCACCCCATGTTCCCCATCCACATCCACATCCACATCTCCATCCCACCCACCCCCCATGTTCCCCATCCCCATGTTTCCCATCCCCATCCCACCCACCCCCATATTCCCCATCCCATCCCACCCACCCCCCATATTCACCCATCCCCATCCCACCCACCCCATATTCCCCATCCCCATCCCACACCACCCCCATATTCCCCATCCCCATCCCACCCACCCCCATATTCCCCATCCCCATCCCACCCACCCCCATATTCCCCATCCCCATCCCACCCACCCCCATATTCCCCATCCCCATCCCACCCACCCCCATATTCCCATCCCCATCCACCCACACCCACCCCCATGCTCCCCCATCCCCATCCCACCACAACCCACCCTCATATTCCCCATCCCCATCCCACTTACACCCACCCTGGTGTTCGCGTTTTTTCCTTAATTTATTCCCTAAGTTCAATAGACTTTACCTGACTGGTATTGACTTTGCTTGACCATCTCATGTCCTCAAAAATAATATCTTGGTTTTTTTCTCCAAATTTCAAATGACTTTGGTTGACTTTTCCTGACTTGTGCAAAAATCTTGACTAGTGGTTCGACTTTGACTGACCAACGTCCTATTTTAGCGACTTTCTTGCGACTTCCCTTTTTACTGAGGATGACCGCTGACTACTGTATGGACTGATGACTGATGCTGTTTGAGGGCCTTATGCCATTGGACACTCGTATTAGGGTTTCGGAGTTGGAGCTGGGCTTCAAAGCCCCTCCAGTGTGTATAAGTAGAGAGCTACTTGCGCCTTACAGCAGTGGCTTTGATATCTTGTGTAATACCTACCCAAAACACCAGAGTCGAGCCAGTAGTACTGCACTATCCAGTGGGCTGTATAACAACTCGATCACCTCTCTGCTCGTTGTGTGACCTCGGAGACCTGTCCCTCCACCATCTTCCCCCATAGTGCGCCCTCAGAGCCGGTCCAGCCACTATACACTCTGCCTCTTCACCTTTTATCCTTTGTCTTGCCTACATCAGCCATGCCTTGCATATCGCCCTAGTAGTGTTCGAAAGTCCAGTCCCATGAACCGGAAAAAAAACCGGGACCGGACCGGACCGCAACCGATGGCAACCGGACCTTCGGTTGCGGTTCATCCGGCCTCAGAAGTTTACCGGTTGCGGTTCATCCAAATTTGGCAATTTGGATGAACCGCCACAGGGCCGGTTGGGACCGGTCCTAACTGGTCTTTACAACGACAACCCCGCCGACGCCAGCATCGACAACGACAACCAAATACAAGTGTACGACCATGGTTTTCGACACCCGCCGCACCACCTGCAACATCAACACCAACACCAGGCTGGACCGGCCTCAACATCGCACCAACACCGACCACCAACCACCATCGACGACGACACATCAACCCAAGCATCAACCGCAACATCGACACACCGACAACTACAACCTGCAACAACAACATGCCGATGACCACAAGCTCTACAACGACGACACTCGACAGCCGCAACAACGACACATTGACAACGGCGGCACAGCGACTACGGCGACATGGCGGCTCACCAACCGACTGCTACGGCCACCATGACTGCTACGACAGCTACGACGACAACTACGGCGACGACTTGCCGTGGGCGACGACTTGGGTGACTTGAGCGACGACTAGGGCGACTTGGGCGACGACTAGGGGGACGACTAGGGCGACTTGGGCGATGACTAAGGCAACGACTAGGGCAACGACTAGGGCAACGACTAGGGTGACGACTAGGGCAACGACTAGGGCGACTTGGGTGACGACTAAGGCAACGACTAGGGCGACGACTACGGCGACTAGGGCGACGACTTGGGCGACGACTACAGCGACTACGGCGACTACGGCGACGACTACAGCAACTACGGCAACTATGGCAACACTGCGTGACCGATCGCTATGACCACGTCGGCTACGGCGAC
>JAKELH010001095.1:0-13316 GCA_021525015.1 Lactarius pseudohatsudake | reverse complement strand
AGTAGATCGGGAAGAAACTGATATTTTCATGAGAGCTTATAGATGTAGCGCAAGGCGGAATATCTCCGTTAGTGATTTGCCGGCCCGGCTCGGCCTGATAGCCGTGGCTTTGGCCCGTCTTTCCAGGGCCCAGGCTTTCCAAAAGTCAAGCCAAGGCCAACCCCCTGGCTTTCAACGGCTTAGGCTGGCCTCGGCTTTAGGGCCGTGGCTTCATAGATTCAGACTTGGATTCAGATAGTATATTCAAGACAAACAGATTGCTAGGGATAGTACTAGTAGGGAACACGTCTAAGATCTACAGGGTTTTGGGGGTGTGAGCTGTTGCAAAGTGTCGCGCAGGCCCCCGCATGGCATGAGCCATCGTATGAAGGTCCGCGACGATTGCGGACGCGTTGTCGTGGAAGAGATAAAGCCGCGTGCGAGTGCAGCAAGGTCTGGAATAAAATGAAGTCAGTTGGCCGCAGGAGGTCGAAAACAGTCGGGCACACGTGCGCACAATGTGAAACTTCATACGTGTGGCCAACTAGATCGGAAACGCGTTGTCGTCGAAAAGATAAAGTCGCGCGCGAGTGCAGCAAGGTCTGGAATGAACATGGAGTCAGTTGGTCGCAGGTGGTCAAAAACAGTCGGGCACGCGTGCGCACAATGCGAAACTTCATACGTGTGGCCAACTAAATCGGGAACGCGTTGTCGTCGAAAATATAAAGTCGCGCGCAAGTGCAGCAAGGTCTGGAATAAACACGGAGTCAGGTTGGTCGCAGGTGGTCAAAAACAGTCGTGCACGCGTGCGCACAATGTGAAACTTCATAGGTGTGGCCAACTGGGTCAGGAACGCGTTGTCGTCGAAGAGATAAAGCCGCGCGCGAGTGCAGCAAGGTCTGGAATGAACATAGAGTCAGTTGGTCGCAGGTGGTCAAAAACAGTCGGGCACGCGTGCGCACGATGTGAAACTTCATAAGTGTAGCCAACTGGGTCAGGAACGCGTTGTCGTCGAAGATATAAAGCCGCGCGCGAGTGCAGCAAGGTCGGGAATGAAAATAGAGTCCGTTGGTTGCAGGTGGTCGAAAATGGTCAGGCACGCGTGTGCACAATGTGAAACTCCATAAGTGTGGCCAACTGGGTCGGGAACGTGTCGGGTTCGAGTTTATAAGGCCGCGCGAAAATGCAGCACGCTGGGGAACACAAGGAATAAGCCACACTGAACTCAAAAGTCCGGATTTGTGTCAGAAAAATGGGGGGAAATAACCTCACTAATTGAAAGACTGATGATGTGGCAACAACTTGCACTTGACCTTGAGAGGAATTGGCCAAATAGTGGTAGGAACGCCAGAGTGGGGTCGCACGTCGCACGGTAACAACTGCGAGAGACATGTGGCAATTAGGCCGGACCGCACATCACAGAGCCGAGGCTGTGGGCCGGGCCGCCGTCCTTCCAAATCTGGAGCCAGAGCTGTGGGCCATCAAAAGCTGGGCCGGCGGCGTCCGTGGGAACGGCTTTCCACAGCTGGCTTTGGCCGGCATCCGGCTTTGGAGCCGGGCCGGCAAATCACTAATCTCCGTTATCAGGCTTGCGCATATACAGAGAGAACGAGACAGGCTGTAACATCTACCCAACAGCCTAAGAGTTTAACGAGTCGGAACAGGTGCACCATCATATGCATCATATTCCGAATGCGGGCGCACCGCCGAAACAAAGTCGGAACCCCTGTTCCGCGAGTCTCATGCCGGCATTGGGGACGGCAAAACACCACTACACACAATTACATTCATGCGAATCACCTGGACACAAAGGACAGGCACAGTTGCCGAACCAGTCGAATGCGAGCAAAGAGTTGTTGAGGACGAACACATCGGAGTCGAAGAAATTTACGAGTTAACAAATATAGCATGTAGCGCAAAGTCGACAGCGCTACCATGTCCCCACGTCACCAATAAGTGGGACCCACTCATAGATTATTGGCCCGCGCACGGAAGTCGCGGAAGTCGGCGACGTTATCATAGCCACGGAAGGATGCGGCGTTGCCGAATCGAACACACAGTTTGCAGGCCGCAAATATAACGGCGCGAAGAGTGTTTCTTCAACCTCACAAATAGATTCAGTTATCGAACGAAGAGACAACAAAGACGATGGACGTTGAAGGGAAACCCGTTGTAACGGGCACACAGAGCGTAGAATCCCGAAAGGGAACGGAGGCCGAAAATGTGCCGCAAATAAAAGTATCGTATGTATTCACGGCGACCGAGAGAGGTATGGACGATACGAGTCCAAAGTTGGACTGACTCAGACGTATATTGCCCCAATTGACACATATCGTCGTATCGACGAGTGCGACGTGACATCCATTCGCGGAAACTAATATCATATTTATATATTGACGACATTACACGCAGCACTACAGCTTATCTCCTAAAAAATCCCTGAAGTCCATGTGGATGGATAGGGGAGTCTGAACGACGGTATCCAATCGTCATGCCGCAACCAAGCAATCGAATCCAATCAACGGCTCCTACTCCCTATTGCATCGTGGAACGGAGTCGCGGAGCGTATAACTAGTTTATTGGTTGAGCTTACAGTGCCAAGATTGAAGACAGAACTTACCTGAGCCTTTATGGAACCCACAGTGTGGCCAAGACTTGGCCAGAGTTTTGGAGAAAGGACACGCCTTATGAGGCGTGATTTGACGAAGAAAGTCCTCTTGCAGGGACGGCATACAGAGTCTATATCGCATTCAAAGACAACCCACAGACCGTAAAGTATCAGCGCGGAAACGAGAAAGAGCACGGAGACAAAAGAGATTCTTACTTTGAAGAATTACTACCTTCTCTCGATGCGCCGCGCGAGGGGGAGCTGAGGAGAAGCGCGCAGCCATCGCCATATGAACGCGCAGCCATCCGAGCGTACAGCTTCACAGCCATCCGAGCTCATACGACGCGACGCACGACCGATAGCACCTTACGAAAGAGCACGGCGTGCAGGCGGATATGTTGAGTGTGAGCCGGCGAGCCTACAGTCGACTTGTGTCGGAAAAGATGGCACATGCTCGATATGAGCGTAAAGATTTCGCGGAGAGACAATCCTGACACAGAGCATGTTAGCCAGCGCAAGACTGACAGCCCAAGAGCTGCCGCTGCGCTGTGCGAGGATGAAAATGGAGAATAGACTTACCAAGAATACCCCACAGATTTCCGTACCCGTCTACCATATTCGGCGGACTAATGAATCACGCGCGACATTATTCCTGCGCGTACAGAGACTAACAGCTTCGAGACGAATGGTAACAAAGAGATGAGTGTACGATGACAAAGAGATAAGGATAGTCGCGGACACTGGACGACGTACCGTGACCGAGTCTTGAGAGTCGAAATATGTGCCGGGGCGCCGGCGGAACAAAGATGTTGAAGAGTATCGAAAGACGCACCATATTGACTTTGAATGATAATACTCGCAGACGCGAGCAAATTGCGTCAATGTGCGAATCCACGCCGGACGCCGAGAGTATCCCAGTGGGATCATCATTACTGATAAAATGAACATCTTGAGTGTTACAGACGATCGAATTATTGAGGAAAACCAGAGACGGATGTCGCAGATCTGCTCGCCGATTTGCGCGAATATTATACGATGACGAAAGGCGAAACGAAAGGTCAATCACAGCCACCGAGACGAGCGTAATAGACGCACCGAAAAAAAATGAGGCCTCCTGCCACGGATGCCGAGACGAGAGACAATTGACGAGACGAGACTCAGAGGATGGCGGCGGAAAAGAAAGCGTTGCGAATACACGCTAACGCTGCGAAAGAATATCTGACGCCTGAAATCGAGGCGTGGGCCGCGAGTAAAGACTACGGAGGAGGAGAATTACGCCTCCCATCTCAGCGAACGCAGTCGATAAGGAGAAGCTGGACCAAGATTTATATGAGCGTTGTCACGTATGTCGGAGGACATGATGTGACTTACCCAGAGAGACGGACGATGTTTGAACGAGCCGGCCGAGACTTGGCTGACTCTGCTAGATGTCCTATCTATATGATCCGCCATAGTAGGGCCCCTAATGCAGCTTTTTCTGATATCCACTGAAATCGATGTGTGGGCAGCATGGGCCCTTGACGGCAGGCTGATATCCAGCCTGATATCGCTGAACGTCACCATGCTCGTGCCAGGATCGGACCATCTTTGGTGAATTCCCTTATATGGAAGGTCTCCATGAGCACAGCATAGCTGGCAGGTCAGTCGGGGGCTGTGCACCTATGCCACACATGCTTGTGCCACCACAAACGTCAAAGTGGTTCTGCCTGGATCGGATGATCTTTGCTCTAGGACCATTTTGGTCAGGGAGGGTGGTGTGATGCCTGTGACACCTCTGATGTTCGCTGACGTACACATGTAGGTGGATGCGGCACGATCCAGTGGTGTGATATCTGGCCATATCATGACCATTGTCCAAGTGGCTGAAGCATGATCGGAGGATCTTTGTTCACATGTGCTGCATGGACAGGCGAGGCACACCACAGTGCCAATGATCAATGTTGGCCAATCTAGGTGCACAGGTGGATACAGAAGGACCTTAAATGGCTTCCTGTAGCTGAACGTCACTGAACGTCAAAGTGGTTCAGGCTAGATCGGATGATCGTTGGAATGCCCCACTTAGGGTGGGAGCGAAATCAGCGAGCGAAGCGAGCTGATGAGCGGAGCGGAAAGGTACCAAGAGGTGTGGGAGCTACCCCAACACCAACCCTTTCGCTTAAATGCTCATCAGGGTACCTTTTCAAGGGGAGTTTAAACCACCTCACTCCGCCCGCTGTGGGTGTATCGAGTGAGTGAATTAGTGGGGGTCAACGGAAAAGCAAGGGAAACTACGCTGCGACCCCGAAGGGGGCGCCTTCTTGCCTGGCCAATCCTGTTAAGTAAGACACGCTAAGCTTTTTTACTGTAAGCCAGGATTTATAGGCCTACCATTATATGAGAGCTAATTTAATTCAGTTAGGGGTTCACCCTAAGGTTCAGGGTTAAATTTTCCTTAATATTGCCAAATATATGAGAAATAATGCTAAAATGACCGCGTATCCGAGATGTGGATATACACGGCACTGCTACTGTACTGTATAGTGCCGCGTATACCGGCATCTCGGATACGCGGCCGCTTTATGGTCTGGCGCATATGCCATTCGAACCGCAACACAATAAAACCTATATTTCGAGTACAAATACGGCCGCGTATCCGAGATGCCAGTATACGTGGCACTGATATAATACCAGATAGTGCCGCGTATACAGGCATCTCGGATACGCGGTCGTTTTATGGTCTGGCGCTTATGCCATTCGAACCGCAACACAATAAAACCTATATTTCGAGTACAAATATGACCGCGTATCCGAGATGCCAGTATACGCGGCACTGATATTATACCAGATAGTGCCGCGTATACCGGCATCTCGGATACGCGGTCGATTTATGGTCTGGCGCATATGCCATCCGAACCGCAACACAATAAAACCTATATTTCGAGTACAAATACGGCCGCGTACCCGAGATGCCAGTATACGCGGCACTGCTACTGTATTGTATAGTGCCGCGTATACCGGCATCTCGGATACGCGGCCGCTTTATGGTCTGGCGCATATTCCATCCGAACCGCAACACAATAAAACCTATATTTCGAGTACAAATACGGCCGCGTATCCGAGATGTGGGTATACGCGTCACTGACATTATACCAGATAGTGCCGCATATACCGGCATCTCGGATACGCGGCCGCTTTATGGTCTGGCGCATATGCCATCCGAACCGCAACACAATAAAACCTATATTTCGAGTACAAATATGGCCGCGTATCCGAGATGCGTGTATACGCGGCCCTGTACAGTACAATAGCAGCACCATGTATACACGCATCCCGGATACGCGGTCGTATTTGTACTCGAAATATAGGTTTTATTGTGTTGCGGTTCGAATGGCATATGCGCCAGACCATAAAGCGGCCGCGTATCCGAGATGCCGGTATACGCGGCACTATACAATACAGTAGCAGTGCCGCGTATACTGGCATCTCGGATACGCGGCCGTATTTGTACTCGAAATATAGGTTTTATTGTGTTGCGGTTCGAATGGCATATGCGCCAGACCATAAAGCGGCCGCGTATCCGAGATGCCGGTATACGCGGCACTGTTATTGTACCATATAGTGCCGCGTATACACGCATCTCGTATACGCGGCCGTATTTGTACTCGAAATATAGGTTTTATTGTGTTGCGGTTCGAATGGCATATGCGCCAGACCATGAAGCGGCCGCGTATCCGAGATGCCTGTATACGCGGCACTATCTGGTATTATATCAGTGCCGCGTATACTGGCATCTCGGATACGCGGCCGTATTTGTACTCGAAATATAGGTTTGATTGTGTTGCGGTTCGGATGGCATATGCGCCAGACCATAAAGCGGCCGCGTATCCGAGATGCCGGTATACGCGGCACTATACAGTACAATAGGGGCACCATGTATACACACATCTCATATATGTGGCTGTATTATATATGGACTTTCTGGATGGCATTTTGACTTAGGGTTACCACATATATCCGAATAACGGCCTGTGTTTATCCATGATGGATATACATGGGACCATTTCTTGACCTGCATATATCCATTGTGGATAAACACAGGCTGTTATTTAAATGTGGTTATATCTGTGTCTCTCTGGTCTCATTATCTGACCTTCTGCAGTGCAATTGATTGATTGTACATTGGGGTTAGATTGTGTCTTTATCTCTTACCAGTGAAATTGCTTTGTGGAGTTGGGGTTTATGTAATCATTAAGTAAGGTAAAAAAGTGCAACATCATGTTGACAGCCTTTATAACTTGCAAGGCCAGGTAGTAATAAGATCAGTGATAGTCTGTGTTCTATAGGGAATCATATCTGTGAGATGTGCATAAGCAGATTTCCGTTCAAGTTATCTGTGACCCATCTGTAACACATACCAATGGCAAGCACATTGTGCTGCTCTGTATGCTGGGGAGCGAGCAGCGCAATGTAACCACAATGCCAGTGTGCAATTGATCAATTATTCCAACTGAGGTAACTCTGTATATGTGTAACGCCACCACTGGTGTTTAGTCCAACTTGGACTACAAAAGGGCATAAACAACTTAGCGGGTTTGTTGACTTCAACAGATAACATGAATACACAGCCTCAATGTGCACATGATCGTTAATGGCACTAGGGCTTGATCCACTAGGTGTAACTGGATGATGACTTGCTCTAATAGAGTCAAGTGAAGCAAAAGGCAAGCCACTAAAAGGATATGGAGGAGTGAGAGGAGAATGGTGATTGAAGAAGACCAGGATGAGGATCCCTGGTCTTTGATGTGTACTACTTATAAGTTGGCATAATTTCGCAGACACACATGACGCAAAAAGTCATGTTTTTTGGCCACAACCGAAAGTTCAGCCACTTATAATATTTTGATAATGTAATATATTTTATGAAACTCATTAACAAATACAAACATCCAAAAGAAGTACAAGTCAATTGTGTAAGCGGGAACAGAGAAAATGTTTTAAGTCAATTATTCAGTGAGCACGCAAAAGAAAGTTCCAAGTCAATTATTCAGTGAGCACGCCCAAAAAAGTTTCTAAGTTGATTTATTGAGTGGGAGGGGGATAATACATTGGACTGTATGGTGCAGGGTAGGGATAATAACTAAACAACGACGCAGGCTGCGAGAGAGAAAGTGCGGTCGCAGGAGTGTAGAGAGGCGTGTGTGTCGGGGCATGTGTTGGGGCATGCATCAAGGCGTGTGTCAGGTGCATCGAGGCGTGCGTCAGGCATGCAGGAAGGGACAATGGTGGCGCTGGTGGTGCAGGATGTGCTGGGGTTGGCTCGGTATCACCCTGCGCTCGTGTATTGGCAGCGGCTGAGCGTGCATTGGGTTTAGCATGCTTGCCAGACTGCTCACCAGCTCCATATGGGTCCTGATCTGCATGATTCTGCTTACGGTTGGTTTCGCCAATTAGTTTGGCCGTAAGCACGCTGTCGACCTTGCCATGGCGTTTCTTAGACTCGCGCCTCACACCCATGCGCTGAGCTGTTTCTGGTAGTGTTGGGGAAGTTTGGTTCCAAACTGATTCAAACTCAGTTTGAACTGAACCCAAACTTGAAGTTTGGTTTGGGTTTGGGATTTTCTGAAAAAAGCTAAATGGTTTGGTTTCCAGTTTGGGGGTCCCAAACTGAGTTCAAACCATTTCAAACTGATTACATAATAAGTGCCCAATAAGTGCTTAATAATCACAATTAAATGGTTTGGTTTGGGGTTTAAACTCAGTTTGGTTCAAAATTAGTTCAAAATCAGTCCAAAACTGGTCCAAACCAAGTCTTAAATGGCTTGAGTTTGGTTTAAACTGAACCAAACTGAAACCAAACTGATTTGTCAGCAATTTGACACATTATTTGGGCCCTTAATGGGCGCTTATTTAATTGGTTTGAAACAGTTTCAGATGGTTTGGAGCAGTTTGAATCAGTTTGGTTCAGTTTGGGTTCAGTTTGGCCAAAATCTAATCAGTTTGGTTTCAGTTTGGCAAAAATGGCCTCAAACTGAACCAAACCAAATTTCCCCAACACTAGTTTCTGGCCATGATAATTGGTTCGGGGCGATCACCTCCTTTTTGGGGAGCTGCTGGTTGTTGCCAGTTGATGATGCGACGACACAAAGGTGGGTGCGAATTGTGTGGACTGACTTCACTAACTCTGGTCTAGCGTCCCTCGGCGCCTGAGCTAGTAACTGCCGTGACAACATGATGATCTCGTTGACAGCAGAAATTAGCAACGCAGCATTCTCCTGACTAGCAGCGTTATCACTTTCTTGGGCGTGATGTAAGTCCGGTGCGGTTGGGAGCGGTTGAGCAGTAAGGGCTGAGTCCTTTGCCCCCCCAAAGTAGTGCTGCACGGCGGCTACGTGTTTGCAGAACCTGATTCGTGGGAAGTCCTTACAGTTGCATTCATTGAGGACTTTGTTAATAGAATAAAATGTTTCTTGATTTGAGGAGCGCACAAGGATGTGCTCCTGGTCGACGACTTCAATGTAGTCACAGGCAATTTCTGGGGCACGCGCGAGGATTTCCTCCTTGCGCTCTTTCGCTAAGTTGAAGCCATCCAGTCCAATGTCTTGGGATTTCAGACGATCATGTGCATGTGGCAACAGATCTGTCAGGAGAGTATCAAGGAGATTGTCGATGCGCCGGTTGCGCTTCCCATCTAGCCATTTTGATTTGAGCACATGGTGATACCTAGGCCCAAATTAGATGCCATTTTCAAATATGCGATAATTACATATGCTTCCAAGAGCATGTTGGTATCGCCTTCCTTGAAGATTGTCTGATCCTGATGGAAAACGGCGGATCACATTTCCTTGACAGAAACCCATTCCCTGGCTAGGTACTTGGCCAAACTCTGGGGGACTGATTTGTCGTTCTGAATGTCTTCCCACCATGTGGCAAATTTGTAGCTATCAGTGGTCTGGACCCATTTTTGGATCAGGGTCCAAAGATCCTCAAACTCAGTAACGACAAAGTGGGTCTGGACGGCACGGAGCACATGCCACCAGCAATAGAATACGCGACAACTTGGGTATATGGCGTGTATTGCGTTCACCTGGGCCTGATCTCAATTGGTCATGAATATTGAGGGCACAACTTCCGGACTTTGGCATTTGATCATATCAATAAAATATGTAATGGTCGCTTGCGTCCCATTGGATGATAACATCCAGGCAACTGGGACACCTGAAAGTAGTGATTAGATACCTTACTAAGACCGGGCGGGAGCGCTTACTGTGTCCCCAACAATCCCATGCCATAATTGTAAATAGTAATACCCCCTTTTACTGGGTAACATTATGCGTTGCATCAATTCCCAGAAACACATTCCCAAAGAGCCGGAACCATTGCAACTGTAGTTTTGTCTGGATGCACAGAATGAATAGATCATCTGCAAGATTGGATCCTTCTGGTGGGGGATCTTGTTTATCCTTGTAATACACAAAATGCCCATCAGATCATATATTCTCGGCCCAAATTCGGGTTGAGTGTGCATCATTCGGGTCCAACTGAACCCACTCTTGCTCAACAGTTGTCCTCATTCAGCAGATTTGCCTGAGCGTGATGTAATGATCCCACTCGTGCTCACTGTATTGAGCATGGATACACTTTTTCTGAGATTCGAAGTTAGATTAAGTAAAATGAGAAGATAACTATTTCCTTATCCATCAAACCCAATCTGATGAACTCCATGATGTGCTCCCGCGCAGGTACCCAGATTTGGACGTGTTTCAAATTGTCCTTTCCGGTAGGATGGGAATGATCAGGGACATATCTGCCGAGGATAGTCAATGTGTTAGGATAGATTTTGATCTTCACTTGACAAGGGCAGCCGGTGTCCAGTCGCTTGTTTTCCTTCCTAGATTTCTGATCAGTCTTCCTCTGGTAGCCAGTGTCCCCTCCTGTACCCTGGCGTGCACAGACATAGAGCCAAGACACTAGGGATGCTACAGTCCAGTTCTGAACCAAAGTTTGAACCCGAACATTTTTGAACTGGACCAAAGTTCGGTCCAAGGTTCAGCAGTTGTGCAGAACTGGACCATAAGTTCAGTTCGGGGTAGTGTTTCGGCAGCTGCAATAGCTGGGCTGAGCCAGAGCCGAGCCGACTGAGCCGGCCCGGTTTGATTGCCAGACCGAGCCGAGCCTTCCACTCTCCGCTCACTTAGCCGAGCTGAGAAAAGCACCGGCTTTCTCCAGCTCAATGCCAGCTTCAACCTGAAGCCGGCGTGAGCCGTGCGGGATTACCACGGGTAACCCCGTGTCACTTTGGGGCGCACCCGTACCCGTACGTGCGGGTACGGGTTACTGGCAGGTTTCACGGGTGCTGGCAGGTTTGATGGGTACCCGTAGTAGTAATTATGCCAGTGGCTTGCCTCCATGCAATCAACTATATTTCATTGACAAAACATCTGCAAGTAATACGAGTACCCCATTGTCACACCTCGTCACCGTCGCCGTTGTTGTCGCCGTTGCCATGTGGTCGCGCTGTTGCAGTTACCTCGTTGTTGTCGCCTCGTTGTTGTCGCCTTGTCGTGGTCGCCGTCATTGTCGCCTTGTCGTGGTTGCCATTATGGTCACCTCGTCATGGTCACCGTTGTGGTCGCCTTGTCATTGTCGCCTTGTCGTGGTCGCAGTCGTGGTCGCAGTCGCCATTGTTATCGCCTCATGTGATTGCCGTCGTCATTGTTGCTGTCGTCACCTTGAGGTAAGGACTGTTGAGTGGCCTACAACTTGAAGCCATTTGCGAGGCTATCGGCGGCATGCATCACGATGTGAAGTAAAAAACCGGATGGCGAGTGATTGAATCATGGACTGCAATTTATTGAGTAAATTGTGACAACTTGGACAGGACGAAATGCTCAACGTTCCGTTATCTGACGTGACGAGGCATTTTGCCTGACTTGATGCATGGCCCATGGCGCTTGCGACCGTCGAAGTTGCGGCGGGAACTGTCGTCGGGATGGTGTAGACGGCGGAGCGTGACTTTGACGACTTGCCTTGAGGTCTTGAGGACAGTGATAACAAACTTGTCGTTGTTGTTGTCGCGGTTGCAGTCGTCGTCCGAGTGGTCGTGATTGCCCTGTCTTTATTGAGTAAATTGTGACAACTTGGACAGGACGAAACTCTCAATGTTCCGTTATCTGACGTGACGGTGCGGGGACGCGCAGCGTTTAGACTGTCTATGAGTGCCGTAGGGGTGAAAGACAAGATAATCGATAGCAAGGAAAAGTGGGACACGATGAGCGAAGTCGTCTTGATGATGCCGATGATCGTGTCCCAGTAGTCATATGGGTCCAGTCAGTGTCTTAAATCCAAGATAACAAGGTGGACATACGTGGGATTGAAGTGTAGGATGTCCATCCTCAGGGACGTGGTGGTGGCCGACAAGCAGAACACAATGTCGTCCATGATGGCCTCATCTTTGATGGTATCGAGGCCGCGAAGGACAACACATGTAGGAGTTCTACGCCTGTATGTTAGCGGTATGTGAGTTACCCCCCGGGTTGAGATAAGGGCGCGGCGTGTTGCGAGGGGAGACAAAAATACCTCTAAGCAGAAGTTCGTAGAAGTGTTTAAGACGATACAGCCCATTGAGGATGGGGCTGAGCTTGAGGCCGAGTGGGAAGGGGGCTCGAGGTTGAGAAGTACATGGAAAAGCCGGACACAATGAACGAAGTCGTCTTGATGATGCCGATGATTGTGTCCCGGTAGTCATATGGGTCCAGTCAGCGTCTTAAATTCGAGATAACAAGGTGGACATACGTGGGATTGAAGCATAGGATATCCGTCCTCAGGGACATGGTGGTGGCCGACAAGCAGAACACGATGTCATCCATGATGGCCTCATCTTCGATGGTATCGAGGCTGCGAAGGACAACACACATAGGAGTTCGTACGCCTGTATGTTAGTGGTATGTGAGTTACCCCGCGGGTTGAGATAAGGGTGCGGCGTGTTGCGAGGGGAGACAAAAATACCTGTAAGCGAAAGTTTGCAGGAGTGTTTAAGACGATACAGCCCATTGAGGATGGGGCCAAGCTTGAGGCCGAGTGGGAAGGGTGCTCGAGGTTGAGAAGTACATGGAAAAGGGGACTCAATGAGCGAAGTCATCTCGATGATGCCGATGATCATGTCCCAGTAGTCATATGGGTCCAGTCAGTGTCTCAAATCCGAGATAACAAGGTGGACATACGTGGGATTGAAGCGTAGGATGTCTGTCAAGGACGTGGTGGTGGCCGACAAGCAGAACACAATGTCGTCCAAGATGGATCTTCGATGGTACCGAGGCCGCGGAAGACAGCATATGTAGGAGTTCATACGCCTGTATGTAGTATGTGAGTTACCCTGGGGTTGGGACAAGGGCGTGGCGTGTTGCAAGGGAGACAAAATTACCTCTAAGCAGAAGCTCATGGTTCAGGGTTCAGAACGCTCAGACGCCTAACATAAAATAAATTCTCGTGAAATAACGATAACCCCTACGATGTCAAAACACGACTAAGTTATACAGGCATAGGTCCCACACCAAACTACAAAAGAATTGGTACACATGAAACACTACACACTGAAGGACTAAACACCGAATCAGTATTATTTCCGAGGGGTTCTCGCAGGAGTGAGTGAGAAAAACTGTCCACTGGCTGACGATGGAGCCTTTGTGCGAGTTGAAGAGCGAAGACTGAGCGAGTAATCAGTACCGGTCACATGTTATTCGTACAGCGTGGG
>JAKELH010001094.1:0-13354 GCA_021525015.1 Lactarius pseudohatsudake | reverse complement strand
GCTTTCACTATGGCTAGTAATTCGAGATCGTATATGTCGTAGTTGCGTTCGGCTTCGTTGAGCGTGGCAGAGTAGTAACCTATGGGGTGTCGCTTGCCGTCAGTCTTCTTTTGCAAATAGTACTAGCTCCTACTGCGTATCCCGATGCGTCGACTTCCAGCTCGAACTGGTCAGTGAGTGTGGGGGTGTGCGAGTACAGGTTCGGAGGTTACGAGGGTTTTGAGTTTTTGGAAGGCTTTTTCCTCGTCGGCTCCCCAGGACCAGTCCGTGTCCTTGCGGGTGAGTCGGTTTAGTGCTCGGGCGTGTGTCGCAAAGCCGCGGATGAAGAGACGGTAAAATTACAGAATCCGAGGAAGGAGCGTACGTGACGTACTGTCGTGGGGCGGGGCCAGTCGCGTATGCCCGAAATTTTTACTGGGTCCATGCGAGTCACCCCCTTTTCAAGGATAACCCCCAGGTAATCCATCCGCGGTTGGTGGAAGAGGCATTTCTCCGGTTTGAAGTACAGGTCGTGATCTAACGCGATTTGAAGGATGTCGCTGACCGCGTTAATGTGAGCCTGCATGCCCGCGGATTCGTGTGTGGCGATGCCGATGTCGTCCATGTAGACTCGGATGACGGTTCCCAACAGGTGATGTTTAATGATGATGGGTGCGCAAATTGCGTCCATCATGGCCTGGAAGGTTGCAGGTGAGTTCGTCAGTCCGAAGTACATCACCAGTGGTTCGTAAAGTCCGTATTTCGTTTTGAAGGCTGCTTTGGGTTCGTCCCCCTCTTTAACTCGTATGTTGTTGTAGCCCCATCGAACGTCGAGTTTGGTGTAGATGTGACCGTTACCTGAGATTGTTGATGAGCTCGGCCATGAGTGGTAAAGGGTATTGGTTACGGATGGTACAGGCGTTGATCTTTCGGTAGTCTTGGACGGGGCGAAGTTTGCCATCCTTCTTTTTAATGAAGAAGAATGATGAGGCGTAGGGCGACTTTGATGGTCGAATGTAACCCATCGTCAGCTGCTCTTCGAGCCATACCTTGAGCTGGCTGTCTTCTTCTTGCGACATGGGGTATACCTTGCAGTCGATACTGGCGGGTGTGCCCGGTTTGAAGTCGATTGCGTGATCCCATGGTCGTGAAGGTGGGAATCGGTGTGACGCTTCTTCGTCGAAGATTTTGGCGAATCGTTGGTATGGTTCGGGGATTTTGGTTGTCTCTTTGTCCTGTCGGGCGGCGATGGCTAGTTCGGTGGCCGTTGTTCGTAGTTGGCATGCTTCTTCGAGTTGTACCACCACTTCCTCGGCTTCTTCTTGAGTCATAGCTGCTGCGAGTACAGTCTGTCGTTCCGAAGGGTGAGTGGATCGGAGGACTATTGGTAAGGATTCTTCGTGGATCGTGGCATGTTTCCAGCTAATCGTGGGTTCGTAGGCGGCTAGCCAGGGGTACCCGAGCACCAGGTCTTCGTTGCCGATATCGGTGACGAGAAACCTCATAACCCTGTTGATCCCTTTGGTTTCTACGTCAAGGTCGATGAAGTGAGTGATCAACCCAGCTTTGTTTTCCGTATTGTCGATGTTCCATATTTTTTTTGGGCGATCTAGGGGTTGTAACCCCAGTCCCATGCGTTTTGCGAACGCGGGTCTTATAAAGTTGTCGGTGGCTCCTGAGTCTACAAGCCCTTTTACGTCGGCCATGGAGTAACTTGTACGAATCGAGACTGGAATTCGAAGCGAACGGAAGCGAGTCATGATTACAGAGTTACAATTGATTGCCCTCACCCAGGCCGATGGGTTTAGGCGTCCCGAAAACCCTCCTGATTCCACAAGTCTTGGAATATGAGGTCTTTTACTTCGTCCGTGGCCCCTCTCACTCCCTCTAGCCAGTGTTTGGCCGTATCTTGGGGTGTCGAAGTACTTGTCGTGCGGATATTGGACGGTTCTTGACTGTAGTAATCCGTCTCCGCACCGCGACTCTGACTTGTCGGCGTTCTGTACTGTTGGGTTTGTTTCCTAGGTCGAGTGCAGTCTCGTGAGAAGTGGCCCGGATTATTGCAGTTATAGCAAATGACTTCCCGCATGTCGCGTCTTTGTCCTCCTCCTCGACCTCTGCTTCCTCCCCCTCTCTGGCCTTGGTACGGTCTATTATCTCTTCCAACGACGTCTTCAGCGTTGGCAAGTCTTGCTCGTGACCGATCGGCCGAAGTGTCCATGGCATTTGGGTCATATCTCAGTGGTGGGTTACGTGGGGGATTCCATGGAGCTCCGTAGTGTCGGGAGGGGTTTGGGCGTGCGGAGGATGCTGGTTTGGATAGGTGTAGCCTAGCTCGAAGGTGGATATATTGTTTTTGGCGTTTCAGCGTGGCGTCCTTCCATTCGTTGAACGTGTCCGGGCTGTCTAGTTCGTAGACCTTGGTGAACAGCGCGGGCGGGAGTCCCGCCGTGAATCGATCGATTGTTTGTCGGTCGTTGAGTCGATAGTCAGCTTTCCGTGCTAACTGTTCGAAGTTGGTGACGTACGTATCAATATCGTCTCCGATCATTTTGAATCCTTTGGCTAACGCGGCTTGAGCTTGTTCTTGCTCTAGTACATTGGAGAATCGGTCCGAGAATCCCGCGGTTAGGGTGTCCCAGAGATACTCGTCGTATCGATCTCTTCCTGTTCTTACTTCGTTGTTGAGCCAGGTGAGGAAGCCGAGAGTCCAATTGCTGACTGCGGGCCCTTTTACGTATCCTAGGAACATGAGGCACCTGCGGTATATGTTTCGCAGGATGGGGGCGTCTCCGTTGAGTGCCCAGTAGAGGTGCCATTGAGTGAGGAAGGCTTCGTAGTCAGCTCTGTCCCCTGTGAATACAGTGGGTTTCTCGCCCACTAGTTTGTCTTCTCCCGGTTGTATTCCCGCTCCTATCCCTCCGGGTGGTCCTGCTCCGCCTCCGCCTGGTGGCCCTGGGAATCCTCCTCCTGGTAGTCCTCCTCGTGGTGGTCCACCTCCGAAGTTTCCTCCGGGTCTCCGTGGTGGTGGGGGACTTCCTCGACCCGGGGGAGGGTCAGGGTGATCGGGTCCTACCGCTCGAAATATCGCGGCTTCGTCGGCATCCATTCGATGTCCCGTGCTTGGATTAATGGGGAGGAGGGCCGCATTGGCTTCTTCTCTGATTCTTCGTACTTCTTCATTGATGAAGACTTCTTCTTGTGTAGTCGTGGCCATTGCGGCTGTGGCTGGGGAGTGTACGTGGATGACTTCTGGTTCGGTTATGTGTAATAACTCAGCTGTCTGGGTCACCGCTGCTACTTCTGATTCTTCTTCGTCGTCCGCTTCGGTTTGGTCGTCTTCTCCGCTTGTCTCAGAGGGTGCCGGTGTGCGTGGTTCTGAGGTGCTTGGTTCTCCCTCTGGTTGTCCGTCGATGTGTCCCCACTGTTCTCGATTGGGTAGTCCTCTTGCGTCGATGTCGCAGTTAAAATTTCTTCCTGCTGGTCGTACGGCGTCCCACCTGTTGTCGACTGGGTTCCACGTAATCTCTACCCAACAGACGTTTTCAAAATTGAACTCAACTGGTCGGTATCGGGTAGGTCCCGACGCGAAGTCAACGAAGTATCCGGTGTCTCCTCGATATTCCCTCCACCTTGCGGCTCCTAGGAATTGTACGGGTACGTTGCAATCTCCTCTTCGTTCGGAGAAGTATGTACGAAAGTTAGTCCAACGGTCTCGAGTCGTGAACGCCACGATGAAAGATTCTGGTCTTAATGTTACACCGCCACTGGCGTGAGTCCGACTTGGACCGTAAAGAGGGTGTTCGACGACTTAGCGAATTATTCGTGACTTCCGATAGTCACGTGACACGAATACACGGCTAGAAGGAGCACGTGATCGTAAGAGGCACTAGGGCGATTTCCACTAGGCACGCGTGAAAGACGACTTGCTCTGCCAGAGACAAGTGAACGAGTCGATGATCGCAAAGGAGAATGGAGACGAAGCTCGATGGCTATTGAAGAAGACCAGAATGGGGTCTTCTGGTCTTTGCGTTGTACTACTTATACATGTATGAGGCAGCTTTAAAGCTCCTCTTGAATCCGAACGACTAGTAGCGTAAGTAGCTCGAACCCTACTACCGCTACTACTAGGAATGAGTCATAGTACCACCACAAACATGTGATACTACGACGGCTGACTGATAGGAGTCCATGACCTATTACGACTTACTAAGGAGGTCATCACCATGTAGTAAGCGTCCACAATCCGAACCGTGACACTGATGAAGACAGGACGACCCAAATACTATATCCCTTCGGCGGAAACTCTCTCGCGCGATGTCAAGAAGGTCTTCTTACATGTTCATGAACACATTGCCAACATGTTACAGGTATGTTGGCTACGACGATCAGACCAATACTATACCGACCAGAAGCCAGGAAATTGAGGGCAATCTCAGTTTTGCTACCGACGCCTGGACATCGCCTAATTACAAGGCGTATGTAGCTATTACAGTCCACTTTGAAAAAAGTGGCACCCCAACTGCCCTCCTACTCGACCTTGTTGAGGTGCCAAAGTCCCATACCGGTGAGAACCTTGGGAACACTTTTGCTGAGGTTCTCGAGGCATTTGGGATCAAAGATAAGGTGAGCGGTAAAGCAATTCTGAAATATGTACCCGGACTTACATTGTTGTAGATTGTCAGCATCACAACTGATAACGCGTCCAACAACAACATGATGATCCAGCACCTTAGTACCATCATTGACAAGTTTCCAGGTGCCGCCAATCAGACGCGCTGCTTTGCGCACACAATCAACATCACAGCAACGTCAATTCTCAAGCAATTCGACCTACCAAAGACAAAGCCTGGCGCTATTCTTGATGACGCTGCTCGAGCGCTTGCTGAGTTAGGCCAGGAACTTGAGTCCGAGGAGCAGGCAGAGCAGGAGGTGTGGGAGGCCAATAGCAAGGAGGAGGAGGATCGACCCCTTGACATCTGGGTGGACCTTCGTGAGGGGCTAACAGAGGAAGAAGTCGGCGAGCTTGACGAGAGCACACAGCCTGTTCGGTCGATGTTGATAAAGGTAAGTTAATCATTTGACTCGACGCGTACAGATACTAATGTGGTACATAGCTGCGTAGGCTCACATTCGCTCTCAAAAATTCCACGACAAAACTCCTCCCCAAATGGCATGCGACGCTATCAGCCCATCGCCTCCCCTCACGCATGATGCCGCGTGATGTTTCAACTCGCTGGAACTCGACCTACGATATGCTCGAATTCGCTCTCAAGTATCGCTCGGCAATTGACAGCATGACTGCCACCCGCAAATTTTCTCTTCGCAGATACGAGCTAATGCCAATGGAATGGAAGATCGCGAGAGAACTATGCGACGTATTGAAGGTGAGTAGTTGTTTTCTTTGCTTCCTTCTACTTCTGAATTATTTTTGGCCAGATTTTTAAGGACGCGACAATGTATTTTTCACAAGGAACGCCAAACCTCGCGGCGGTGATCCCGGCCACGGACCACATCGACAATGTTCTCGCTACAGCCTCCGGCTCCTCTGATCAATTTGGGGCATCCATATGTGCCGCGCTCGCCATCGGCAAGAACTCAATGAACCGGTACTATGACAAAACAGACCATTCCGAGGTCTATCGGATTGCTATGGGTGAGTCACTTCCCGATCGTCTCAAGGGTGCCTAATTGAATACTCTTAGTGCTCCACCCTCGCCACAAGCTGGAATACTTCAAGAAACATAATTGGGAGGACGCATGGATTCAAGCCGCACGCGATATCGTTCAAGACGAATTTGCCCGGTCCTATGAGTTACCTGACAACGATAACATGGAGCACAACGGCAGCGAAGTTGTAAGTGGATTTGTGGAAAACTTCCCTTTGTCTTTGGGCTAACTGTCCTGAGCCGAGTCAGCGCTCGCAAATTTCTTTGAATACCAACATTTTCGACGATTTGCCCAACCTTGTGCTCACTTCCTCAGATCACAACGAGCTCAACTGGTACCTTTCGACTGGGATTGAAGATGTGAAGGACGCCCTCTCGTGGTGGTACGAGAGGCGCAAAAGCTTCCCCGGCCTCTCACGTATGGCGCGTGACTATCTATCAATCCCTGGTATGTACCTTCTACTTTCTACTTTGTCTACTCTTTCTGATGTTTATGTTCAACCCCGGATTAGCCACAACAGTTGATGTCGAGCGGATCTTCAGCCAAGGCCGGCTTGTCCTTCCCCACATTCGTAATTGCCTCTCGTTCCTATCGACACGCGCACTGCTCTGTGTTGGGACATGGAGTACCCTTGGCATGATCACTGATCGTGACATCAAAGGATCCCTCGGAGATGAGGACACCGATAAGGAGGACGCGGTGTCACGACCCTGCCGGGTTGTTCGTTCGTGGGGACGCGGAGTCGGTGGTGAGCCGACGGAGACAGGCGGTTTGGCGGTAAAGCCGACGGAGGCGGAGGACTTGAGGGTCGGGATAGCGGGACTGGCCGGTCGGACGCACGGAGTAGAGGGCCAAACACTGCGCGTGTCGCAACACCACAGGGACCTTACAACGAGCTCCTAGGGTTACCCACAGGAGTGACAGTCAAGAGAGGAAGGGGGACTTGGCAAGCACACAGGCAAGCAAGGGAGCAGACAAGGAGTTGGCAGGAAAACGACGATAACTAGAATGGCGTCTACAAGCCATTCGACCGAGTCTTATATACAGGGAGTCGCGGTTCGCTAGCAGTAGTGCCAGCGCCATGGGTACAGGGTCTCTTCGCTGGCAGTAAGTGCCAGCGCATAGGGTCAAGGGTCTGCCAGCGCATAGGGCACTGGGTCAGGGTACAGGGTCACGGTGGAATGTCCTGGAAGGTACTGGAACCTTCGCGAAGCGCAGGGCACAGGGCATGATGTCACTGCCAGGCTACGAGTTACTGGTCACGTGGCAGGGTCTAGGGCGAGGGTGGAATCTACCAGAAGGTTCCCGAAGGTTCCATGAGTCACGTGATATGCTAGCCACAATGCTAGTCATATGTCCGAGTCACGAGTCACGAGTCACAGGTCACGAGTCACGTGCAGGCTACAGGCTACCACTAGTGTGTACGAGTCAGGTCTACTACAAGTCGCAGTCGGGCTTCACTGAGCGTGCGCGCAAGTCCAAGAGTCAGTCCGAAAACCGAGTCAGTCCGAATCCCGAAATGGCACGAGATCGTGACACGCGGACTGGGATGTCAGTGTGTAGATACCTCGGCCGTTTCGGAGTCGCCGGTCCAACACCAGTCACACCACCAACATGTTGCGCATTATCAAGCTATATCAAGTCTCATTCTGCCTTGTTTCTCTTTTCTCAACTTTCTTTCCCCACTATTCCGTCCTCAAACTCATCAAGTTGTCGTTCCTTGGCTTGTCATACGGTCTCATACCCTGATCCTTCTACTCTTGTTGGATACCTTTGATCGCTCCGATGAGCCCGATCAGGTTCCAAACTGTCCCGAAGTGTCGTCGGCCAGCATGTTTTCACTGCCATCCATATTCCATCACCCATCCAGTCGCTCCTCTTTCCTATCCACGTTCCTTCAATTGAATATCTTGGCTTCGTGTTTTGTGTCTCAAGCAAAGGTGGCGACAAGGGCGCGCATACCTGGTACATTTCCTTCTTTCTACTGACTTCTTTTCTAACTTTAAACCCATAGTGCAGCTCATCGACGACACCTGCATCACTGGGACTCATCACTTCGACTTCCGTTCTCATTCCTTTTATCGACGCTATTCCCAAATCCGAGCCTCCGTCCTCCATCGATATCGACCGTGACTACGCAGGATGTTTCCCTTACATTTCTGAGCCTCCGTCCTCCATCGATATCGACCGTGACTAGTATGCAGGACGTTTCCCTTACATTTCCGAGCCTCCATCCTCCATCGATATCGATCGTGACCACGCAGGACATTTCCCTCACATTTTAGTCCACTTCATACATACAGCACGCTACTCTCTACCAGTACTGACTGCAGTAGGATGCTAGTTATGTATTATTGGTACATGTGTTGACCACGCGACGAGGAGTCGAGGACATTCCAACAGTAGCACATCTTGAATATACTTACCTGTTCACCTGTTAACCCCAGGCCTATACGCGTACCCGTAAGATAACCCGTACCCGCAACGCGAAACCCGTCAACCCTCAAGAACCCGTACCCGAACCCGTCTAAACCCGTACCCGTGAGGACAGGTACGGGTTTTCCCGGGTACGGGTACGGGTAGCCATTTTCAACCCGAGGGTTACCCGGGCCAATCACTACTAGATGTGCATGGTCATGCATATTATAATTTATTTATAGTAGAGTAACAGTAGAGTGACAATTGGATTGTAACAAATGTCATTTGGAGTGAGTATTGTAATTTATTTCAGTGACTGTAGTAGAGTAACAGTAGAGTGACAATTGGGTTGTAACAAATGACCATTTGGAGTGAGTATTATAATTTGTATAAAGCAATGTATTGTAGATACCAAGTGGCAAGGGAGGTTATGCCAATATCACAAAGATTATAGTGGTCTTGGGATAATTGTAACATCTGTAAGTTATTATATCTAGTTATAACTTTTGAGGGGATTAGGTGATGAACCTACGCTCGTCAGCGCTCACCCAGGCGTCTAGCAGCAGTAACGCCCAGGCGGAGCTAAAGAAAGCAAAAGCAGCATCACTTCAAGAACCGAGAGCTCTCTTGGAGAAGGAGGGGTTGCTAAAAAAGGACGAGGACATCACAGCTAAGTCAGTGCACGCAGCGCTCAAGCTGATGTTCGTAAAGTACAACAGCAAACTATCTCCGGACATACAAAAGATCATCTTATCCCTCACGGCTTGTGTGAGCACGCTGGCCACGGACAAAGGGCAGGAACACAGCCAAACATAGTGATTGAAAGTCCGGTCCGGTCCGGTTTTTTTGCCTAATTTGGAAAGACCGGGACCGGGACCGATCCATCGGTTCATCCCCGAGGCCCAAAACCGGACCGAGCCGACAGGAGTCGGTCCCACCCGGTTGCCAGATTCTCAAAAGACCGGTTGTCGCGGTCTAAACCAGCTCGTCCAGGGTCGGTTGCAACCGGCCAAAGACTGACTGCAACCGCATATGTTGCGGCATACATAGAGATAGGATTGTTATTGAAGCTACAGAGTACAGTAATTACAAAACTATCAACTACATATGTATATACAATATCCACAGCTGCGTGCCAGTGAGCCTCCATCTGAGTCGCCATCGTCGCAGAGCGCGAGTCCTCCCTCGCCCTTCTCGTCGTCCTCGCGGTCATCGTCGCGGTTGTCGACGTGTTACTTTTGCAGTCGTCGACGTGTTGCTGTTGCGGTTGTCGTCGCGTCGTCGTTATTGAGCGTGTCGTTGTTGTGGCCGAATGTAGCGTGTGTCGTCGTTGCGGTTGTCGTCGTGTCGTCCGAGTCGTTGCGGCTGTTGATGTTGGAATGGTGGTGGTGGTCGGTCGTCGGTTGTAGTTGTTGGTGTTGGCGTGGTTGTTCTCGTTGATGCCGGTCCAGAGTTGCTGGCTCGCGGTGGTCGTCGTGTCATCTAAGTCATTGCGGCCGTCGTAGATCTTGTCGTGGCCACTGTCGAGTTGTCGGTGTCGTTGGTGTCGGTGTCGTTGCAGTCGGTGTCGTTGATGACTTGAAATGGTCGTGGTTGATGGTCGTCTTGATAGCCGGGCCTGAGTTGGTGTCGGCGTGCTTGTCGTCGTTGATGCCGGTCCGAGTCGCCAGCCCAGGTGTTGGAATGCTGGTGGTTGTAGTCGTCGTCATTGGTGATGGCGATGGTCGGTGTCGTTGGTGTAAAACTTGAGTCTTGCGTGTTGGCGTGGTGTTGGTGTAAAGACCGGTTGAGACCGGTCCCAACCGGCCCTGTGTGTCACGATCACAGATCGTGCCATCGATTGTTTCAGATTATTTACTTCTACTTCTATTTTCTCTCGGAAAAGTCTCAACTTCTCTACTTCTGTGTTTCAGACTCATTCCAGACTTCCTGCCAGCTCAGAGGTTGCACTAAAAATAGGATCTCTTCAGTGTATAAGAAGACCTGTAGTTTACCTTGTATTCCTCATTCTAGTCTTGTTCCCTGTGAATTCAAGTCTCTTATCACCTCCCTCTCCTCTACTGGCATCAGGAAAATGTTGATTTTTCTTAATGGTCCTTAACAGTGCTTAATATGACTTGACAGCAGTTTTAAGCAACATTAAGCCAGATGTTGCTAAGCCTGACCCTGCTTGGATTAAGTCAAGCCTCGCTCTGAACTTGACTTAATTGCAGCTTATTGACCTTATTGTCTGGCTTATTTTCAACTTGGACTCTTTCTTGGGCAGGCTCACCAGGTTCAACACAAATATAAGCCTTGGTATAAGCAGTCTTAAGCCAACTAAGCAATCATTATCACACAGCTTTCAAAAAACAGAAAAATCAACTTTATTTCATTGGGTTACAATATCTACAGGTAATATACAAAGGAGGCCATACCCCTGCCACAGAACCCGCCGCCCTCCGCCGCTACCTCACCATCATCGCGCCTCCATCGCCGTCGTCGTCCTCACCGTCGTCGTCATCGTCGCCATCATTGTCATCCCAGGCGGGCGTGGTAGAGCTCTCACACATACGCGCTCGGCTCAGCGCGCGCTGCGGGCGGGGAAGGGGGGACGCGCACGCTCCTTGCCGTGGCGCGCAGCATCGCGCAGCCCGCCGGGCGTGAGCTGTCCCGCGTCGCACGTCGCCGCCATCGTCGTCGTGGCGATGTCGCCTCGCCGTCGTCGTCGCCGCCGCCATCGTCCACGGCTGTGTCATCGTCATCGTCGCCGCCGCCGCCGTCGTCCACGGCTGCGTCATCGTCGTCATGTGCGCATGGGCTCCTAGCAGATGGTGGTCGATGTGGCGCGCAGGGTAGCCGAGTGGGCCTGCAACCAATGTCAGCACATTGTAGGCCCGAACGAACTGATAACGTACTTTTTAATCCGTCAGGGGGTATCGTTAGCAGTGTCCGGGCGGAGACCCGCACGCGGTGGGCTAGTGTCGTGGTTGGTCTTGCGTGCCGCGTCATGGCAGCTCTTGCACGCTGTGACGGGGTGGGGGTGAAGGTGGACCTGCATGCGGCGGGGGGTAACGCCGATGAGAAACGAATCAAAATGAAAGAAAAAAACAAACTTATCTTGATACACTGGGCCGAAGCTCAGCTCGTTCCGACGGCGTGGCAGGGGCTTGCGTGCCCACGGGGTACGCCGGTGGGAGCGTGCAACGGCAGCTTGAAGACAGTTAAACGAATTTAAAAAAAAAAGAAGAAACCGCACCCTAAGGGCGGCAGCACGAGTGGCAAAAAGAATTGCGTGGCTAAGTCGTGGCTGATGGTTCAATTCAATTTCCCACGCCACAGATTGAGCCTCCGCCAGACAGTTTCTTTCGTGTTCAACTTGAACGTACTGTACTGTACTGTATGTGGCGAACTGACATCGATTGCAGGACTCCCCATTTCCACACAGCCGTGGCATTACACCCCCCCACGACAATGGCTGCCGGCCGCCGGCCTCCGACGTCACCACCCCGTAAGTCCCTTAAACCCGCCCACCCATTTTTTTCACTAACGAGCAAGCTACGCTACCGTACCGATGCCACCACTGACAACCACCCACCTCACGTGGAACCCAAACCACGCCTCTACCACCACCACCACCGAACCCCGTGCGCCTATCAAAAGGACAACGCAGCCACGAGGTGTGCGCGACAACGCAGCCGCGGGGCGTGCGCGGCAACAAAGTGCGCGACTCACGGCGCGACTGTGCAACGACGTGCCAGTGACGACGGCGACGACGATGACGAAGCGACGACCACGCAGACGATGACCACGAAGACCACGACCACGGACGTAGCAACGGTCCGGGCTGCGGTGGTATCAACGACGACGGCGATGACGATGGAGCAGTGGCGGGTGGCATAGGCGGTGGGGACGGACGGGGACAGGGACGGGGGCAGGGGCAGGGATAGTGAGCGCGGCGATGGCGATTGCCATGCGGGCGGTGGTGACGCGGACGCGGACGCAGACAACGGGGATGCGGGTGGCGACGGTGGCGGCGCGGGCGTTGGTGATGCGGGCGTAGGCGCGGACGGTGGGGACGCGGACGGGCACCACTTTGCTACTTGTACATATTTTATCCTACGAAATAAAATCGCTTTTTGTATTTTGCAAACTTGAACCATGTGATGAATTCCTCGGTAATTCTACTTATACCAGGTTGGCCTGGCCTTGGGCCTGGCTTTCACTTGCCTGTCTATAGCCGTTTGCAAAACAGTTGCCGTTCCAATTTTTTAGCAGACAGCCGGACATCCAAACTCAAGAGCGGGGTTCATAAACTATCATACATAATTTGGGTTATCGAATAGGTATCTTGGAAAAATAGGGTTATTGAATAGTTATCTGCGTTGCTAGTTCGGCATTGTGCAATAGCCATGCCATCTCCGAGTCTGCGTGCCCTCTCTCCCTTCCAAACCCTTCAACGATGGTACACTGGTACTCCAATGACATCAAGGAGGCTTTATCGATGTTCTTTCAGGGGTTGTGTGACTCAAAATCAGCGATTTCACTGTGATCAGTGTGTGGTCCGAGTCACTCGAGATGTTCCATAACTCGTCTCCCCCCAATTGACAATGGTCGGCCGCGTATGCTCACTGCCATTCAAGTGAAGGTAAATCTACAATATATTGGTCGTGGACGTCATCTCACTGTCACAATTCCTCCACGATACCGCTAACTCCACTCTTCGGGTCCTCACTGCCTCTGCCTCACCACACCCAAACCCACGCCGACGCCTCCATCCTTCGCCGCCCCGTCACGGTGCGCAAGACTCAAGTCAAGTCCCTACTACCTCCGCCTCGCCGTACGCAAGCCCGTGGCCGCCGCCTCTACACTTCACCACACGGGAGCCCACCACCCCGTCGCTGCACGCAACACCTATCACGATGCCACTCGTGGCGACGCCATCCCAACACGGAGTACAAGCCTCCCATAAAAATCCCGCTGCTAGGCCCCTGTGGCGACAGTAGAAAGGCAGTGACGACAACGACGCGGCGATGACGACTGCAACCACGACGGAGCGACTACGACCGCGACTACAACGGACTCTGAGGACGGAGCGACCACGAAACCACGATGGACTCCAAGGATGGGACTACGACCGTGATCACGATGATGCATAGCGGCAACAATGGCAGTTACGACAACCACGCAGTAACGATGACCACGCCAACGCAAGGCGATGGGGGTCCTATGCCACCATCTCCCACTTCTCCTACTCCTACACTCTTAGCAAAGCGTAGCTTGTTTCTTCTTATTTAATATCCTACTT
>JAKELH010001093.1:0-13379 GCA_021525015.1 Lactarius pseudohatsudake | reverse complement strand
GAAGGAGGCAGACAGAAGAGACGAGACGAGAATTGGACTGATGATTCAAGAAGACAAGCTAGAGAGCTCGGTCTTCGTCCTACTAGTCCTTTATTACAATTGACGAGGAGCTTTGAAGCTCCTCCTAAACCTAAGGTGCCCAGTAGCGATAGTAGCTCGAACCCTACTATGACTATCCTAGGAACGAGTCACAAGTCCGATGCGATTACATGTGATAACAGCCCTAAGGCTGACTGAGACGACTGTCCCTGACTAATACTAGGGTAGTCAGAACCCCACGAGTCCGTAGTCCGTACCGATGAGTCCGATCGCAACATCACCCCTCCTTAGGTGCGACGTCCCGACGCTCCGAAGCCTTCCTCCTCGTACCTGATTCTGGTGCGCTGCGGCTGTTGGGCGGTCCTCTTACCCCTGCGCGTCTTCTTCTTCGTCAACTCGTGATCCACCATGGTGCCCGCCTCGTCCTCGATGCGCTCCATGGCATTGGCCATCTCCAGTCGGCGGCGGCTTGCAGTCGACTTCCCGCGACCTCCCCTAGGGCGGCGATAAGGTCGTCGATTCGCTGATTGAGGCGCTCCTCCTCGCGCGCCGCGGCGCGGTAGCGGTGGACCTCCGCTGTGAGGGAGGGGTCAGGGATGGCATCGAGGCAGCGGTCGACGCGCGCTCGGTCTTCGAAGGCCTCGGTGAAGAGGACCATGTCGTTAGTTCGGGTAGATGGGCTTCCCACCGTAGGTGAAGCGGGGAGCGGCAGTAAAGAGGGGCGGGCGTAGACCTTGTCCGACTCGTCGATGATGCCCACGACCAGGGGGTCCGGCCCCATGATCACCTGGACAGTAGCGGGCCTCGCGCTCAACCCCGTCGGGGGAGACGATGCGGAACGGTATGTAAGTCCGTCCCCTGGTTGGCCTTTGAAGCCAGTGGGGACGCGTGTGTTGAGGGTGACGAGGGGTTGGTGAACGGCAGGGCCCATGACTCCGAGGTCCCGCTTGTACATGGGGGAGCCGTCGGTGTTGAGGGAGTAGGGGGTCTTCGCGTGGGTCGTCAGTATCTGTGGTAGGAGCGAATGAGGGGGTGCGTAGCTGGGTAGTCGTCTGGCAGGCATCCTCGGCCAGACCCCAGTCCGTATCAAGAGGCATCAGATGCCTCAGCTCCTGCTGCCGCTGCTGCTGCCCTCCGCAGCTTGCTCGTCCCTCCACTCCTTCACGATCTCCTTCCATGGCCGCACGGGCCCGAACTCCACGTGGTACCATCGACAGGTTCAGCGTCACCGTGTCCGTCAAGGTGTGGAACGAGGCTATCTGCAGCTGGCCCCCGAGTAGGGTGCGCTCTTCTTCTTCAGCGATCGCCTCGGGGGAGTCGGCGGTTCCTCCGACAGTGGGGTCGGGGAAGGCTCTGAGGACGGCGATGGCGTCCTCGCGGGTCGCGGGCCCATGGGAGTGGTGAGGGCTTCGACGACGGTGTCGATGGTGGACTGCGACGGGAGTGAACAGGAAGACATGGTACGGAGGTAGACAGGATTGGAGAATGTAGCAGGGGTTGCTGAGGGACTTAGCTCATAGTGAAGCCCCTTATATGCGTTCCTGCGTGGGGTTCAGCGCTTTGAAGTCCTTGATGGCCTGGTCGGCGAATACTTCGCTCCGGTCGACCCACTGATTCTCCGAGTCGGGGTATCCCTTCCATTTCACGAGGTACTGGAGTTTCCGTGTTCTTCCGAACCTTCGCGAGTCTAGAATCTTCTCGACCTCGTATTCCTCTTCTCCGTCTACCAAATCTGGTGGTGGGCGCTGGTAGTTTGGCCCATGTGTCGCCGTCTCAGTGATATCTGGTGAGAAGATCGGTGTGAACACCGGGTGGATACTCCACTGCGTGGGAAGTTCTAGGCGATAATTGACTGGGGACATCACCTGTGTGACCTTAAAGGGGCCGTGTCTCTTGGGCGCAAGCTTTGCGGTTGGCTGGTTGGTCCGTAGGTGGCGTCCTTCCAGCCACACGAGGTCACCTTCCTTGTATTTGGGCGTATCTTTGTGTTTAACCCATGACTTTTGTGCCTTGATGAGGAGCGCCTTAGCCTGCGCTCTAGCCTCCTGGAACTGATCTATTCTCAGCGCTACCTGGGGTATGGGCGACGGCCTATCGATCCAATCAGCGCGCGGTTGTACCCCATCAGGAGGTAAAAGGGGGACTTCCTTGTGGTCTCGTGGGGCCAATTGTTATGCGTGAATTCCGCTATAGGGAGGTACGCTGCCCAGTTATCTTGCCGCTCGTTGGTCCAGAAGCGGAGGTACTGTTCGAGCCACTGGTTGGTTTGTTCGGACTGTCCGTCCGTCCGAGGGTGGTACGCGGTGGAGACGTTCTGTGAAATCCCCAAGATCTTGCACAGCTCCCTTGTGAACCGGGATGCAAAGCGTGGGTCTCTGTCGCTGATTACCTTGGAGGGGAGTCCGAATCGCAAGAAGACGTGCTTAGCGTATAAGGCAGCAGTTCCCTCCGCTGTGATCTCCTCCTGGACAGGGGATGAAGACGGCCGCTTTGGTACAGTCGTGATCTGTGATGGTGAGGATTGAATCGAATCCTTGGGACTGGGGGAGTTTGGTGATGAAGTCTAGCGCGATGGTTTCAAAGGGAAGCGCTTCGGGGTTTGGATAGATTGGGGACAGTGGTGCGCGGGTTGGTCGGTTGTTTGCCTTGTGCCTTTGACAGTCGGCGCACCCTTTAACATAGTCCAGCACGTCTTGGACGAGGTTCGGCCACCAGTAGGATCGTCCGACTAACTGCGGGTTTTGTTAATACCCGGGTGTCCATAGACTGGTGGTGTATGGTGAGCGGAGATGATACTTCTCTTGTCATATAGTCCGCCCGTCACCACTCGTCTCCCTTCTTTATACCAAGTGCCCTCGATCTTCTTCAGCCGATGTGCGTTTACCCATGGGCGAAGATAGTTCTCGTCCTGGTGGTACGTTGCGTCTGGTCGTTCCATCTCTCCAGGTTCGATTGTCAGGGTGTTTGGCATGATCGTCTCGACTTGTGTGGCTCGTACAAAGAGTGCATCGGGGAGGACTGTTACGTCCTTGTTGTCGTCGTCTCCTTGGTCGTAGTCTGGTCGTCGGGAGAGCGCATCTGCTCTTCCATTGGCCGTGCCTTTGATGTGGTGAATCTCAAAGTTGTATTCGGATAGTTCTAGTACTTCCCTTGCGATGCGTCTGCTTATCCTCTGTGGTGATCTCCAATATTGCAGGTTGAGGTGGTCGGAGAATACTTTGGTCTTGTGTGGCGAGCCTGCAAGCAGGGGCCTCCAGTGGCGGAAGGCTTTGACGATAGCCAGTAACTCTAGGTCGTAGATGTCGTAGTTGCGCTCTGCTTCGTTCAATGTCGCCGAGTAGTAGCCTATGGGATGTCGCTTGCCGTCTTCTTTGCGTTGCAGGAGTACGGCGCCTACTGCGAAGCCTGATGCGTCAACCTCCAGCTCGAATGGTTCCTCTTGATCCGGGTGTGCCAGGACTGGTTCGCTCGTGACCAGTGTCTTGAGCTTCTCGAAGGCGTCCGCCTCTGCTTGTCCCCACTGCCACTCCATGTCTTTCCTCGTTAATCTGTTTAGTGGGCGTGCATGTGTGGCAAACCCTTTGATGAAGAGGCGGTAGAAGTTACAGAAGCCGAGAAAAGATCGGACCTGTTTGACCGTGGTAGGCGTCGGCCAGTTGCGGATGCCTGCGACTTTGACCGGGTCCATGCGAGTCACCCCCTTCTCAAGGATTACCCCCAGGTAATCGATGGACGGGGCGCCAAAGACGCATTTCTCTGGTTTGAAGAACAGGTGGTTGGTCCTTGCGATCTGGAGTATGTCACGTACCGCTGCGATGTGGCCCGCCATGCCACTGCGTGAGGCGATGCCAATATCGTCCATGTATACTCGAATGGTGGTACCCAGTGGCTCATGCTTCAGAATGGCGGGGGCGCAGAGGTAGTCCATCATTTCTTGGAAGGTGGCCGGTGAGTTGGTGAGGCCGAAGTACATGACCCGCGGTTCAAAGAACCCGCGGCGAGTTTTGAATGCAGCCTTCCCCTTCGTCGCCAGGCTTGATGCGGACGTTGTTATACCCCGCGCGGACGTCGAGTTTGGTGTAGATGTCCGCAGTTTCCCAAGTCCGTGATGAGTTCTTGGATGAGCGGGAGGGGGTATTGGTTACGCACAGTGAACGAGTTAATCTTCCGGTAGTCCTGGACGGGTCGGAGCTTCCCATCCTTTTTCTTGACAAAGAAGAAGGGGGAGGCGTAGGGGGACTTCGATGGTCGGATGTACCCCTTTGCCAGTTGCTCGTCTAGGAACACCTGGAGGGCTGCGTCTTCGTCACGCGACATGGGGTAGATTTTGCAGTCGATAGCGTCTGGCGCGTCTTTCTTGAATTCGATGGCGTGGTCCCAGGGCCGCGAGGGTGGGAATCGGTGGGATTCCTTCTCGCTGAACACCTCCGCGAAGTCTTCGTATTCTTTTGGTATTTCGGTGGTGGTGGTGAACTGCTGTGCCTTGATAGCCAGATCCGTGGCGATGGAACGTGCTCTGACTGTTTCCCATTCGCTGTAGAGCTCCTGTATCGCGTGGTGCTTTTCTTCTTCGCTGAACTCTTCGTGTAACGCCGTCACTGGCGTTAGTCCGACTTGGACTTCGTAAGGGCGTAGAACGACTTAGCGGATATGGCGACTTGCGTAGTCACGTGAGAATAGCACGCGGTCTAACCAGACACGCGGTTATATAAGGCACTAGGGCACGATCCACTAGGCGTAGTTGACGGACAGCGACTTCCTCTACGAGAGGCAAGCGCACGAGGAGGCAAGGCAAGAGGAGGAACTGAAGGAGAGACGGAAACAGAGTGACGATTCAAGAAGACCAAGATGGCTTATCTTGGTCTTTGCGGACTACTATTTATACATGAAGGGGACAGCTTTAAAGCTCCCCTATGAACCCCGAGACGAGTCGCGTAAGTAGCTCGAACCCTACTACGGCGATCCTAGGAATGAGTCATGGTACACTAGCATGTGATACCACGACCGCTGACTGATACTGTAAGTCCGTGACCGATTACTGCTTACGAGGGAGCCACAACCGTACTCGTAAGTGTCCACGACGAGAACCGTTACATCACCCCCTTTTCAGCTGCGACGCCCACGGCGCCGAATCGGTCCGATGCCTCCCATCCACCCCTGCTGCTTCTCTTCGATGCGGGCGACGAGGTCCGCCATCTCGAGGCGGAACTTGCTACGCGCGAGCTCCCCTTTGATCTCGCCGAGGGCGAGGGCGAGGTGATGGAGGCGCTGCTCGACGCGTTCAGCCTCTTGCGTATACTGATCGGAATCTGTGCAACTCAGCTTTGGCCGACACGTCCCGCAACTCGTTCACCGCCTTGTCCACCCGGTGTCGGTTCGCGTGTCCTACCGCGAACATGACCAGGTCCTCTGGTGCGTAGTGGGGCTTGCCGCGCTCGCGGACCATGGGTTCCGCGTACAGCGGCTTCGAGTAGACCTTGTCGCTGTCGTCGACGAGGGCGATGACGCGAGGGTCGGCGGCCATCACCACCTGTACGTAGGCGGCTTGGCGCGTAATCCCCTGGGCGTCCGTGATGAGGATAGTGGACGAAAGTCGTCCGCTTTGTTGGCTTTGTACCCGTAGGGGGTTTGTCCGCGCGGCCGAGACGGCGCTGCAGGCGTATGGTCGGGTGGAGTGGGGGTGCGTCGAGGCAGACGTCTCCGCGATAGAGAGGGCGACCCAGAGAGTCGCATGCGTAGGGGGTTTCGGTTGCCGCGTCAGAATCGCGGGCGGTGAGAAGATCGGGGATGCTCAGCTGGGTACCACTCCCTCAACTCGAGCTCGGGCTGCTCGTACACTGATCCCTCAGCATCGCGGTGAACGCGGCTCGTCGTTGCAGGGTCCTCATTCTCCTTGTCACCGTCGTCAACCTCTGCTCCCCCTCCCACTGCTGCGCGGTTAACTTCCAGTCCCGCGTACGCATCCACTCCTGCCATCGCAGCGTTGCGGGCGTGGGCGTCTTCTTCTTCCGTCCGGTACTTCGATTCGTACCGGGAGAGGTCGAGGTGAGGAAGTCCTCACTGTCTGGGAGAGCTGCACGAAGCCTATGCACTTCGGCCTCGGTGAGGGGCACGGCGTTGAGACGCTGCCCTTCCTCGGACATGAGCCAGTAGGTGGCGGGGTTGGTGGTGCCGTCGTGGTAGGTGGCCGGGAGGATGGAGGCGAGAGCGTCGACGAGCTCTTGGTGGGTGACGGGTCCCGTGTTTCGGGCAACCTCAGAGAGGACATCGGCGGCAGTGGGAAGAGACATGAGTAGTGAGGAGAGGAATCCAGTGTGAGGAGATGGAGGGGATGTCGTTCCCTGTCGAATCCGTGTTTCTTTTATGTGTGTCGTTGATGGGATTCGACTCCGCTCGAAGTCCGCTATCGCGTCATCTGCGAACACGTCATCCTTATTGACCCACTGGTTGTCCGAGTCGGAGTAACCCTTCCATTGCACGAGATATTGCAGGCGCTTCCCTCTGCCGAATCGCCGAACGTCTAGAATCTTCTCGACTTCGTATTCTTCTTCTCCGTCTACCAGATCCGGCGGTGGGCGCTGGAAGTTTTCGCCGTGCATGGCCGTTTCCTTGTATGGCGTGAGAAGATCGATGTGAAACACTGGGTGAATGCTCCACTGCGTGGGAAGTTCGAGGCGATACGTGACAGGGGACATCACCTGAGAGATCTGGAAGGGGCCATGTCGCCGTGCCGCGAGTTTTGCCGTGGGCTGATTGGTGCGGAGGTGACGCCCTTCTAGCCAGACGTAATCCCCTTGTTCAAAACGGGGGGTGTCCTTGTGTTTTACCCATAAGGCCTGGGCCTTCTTCATCAATTCTCGTGCTTCCATCCGTGCTTCTCGGAATTGTTCGAGTCTTTTCGTCACCTGTGGTATGGGCGACGGCTTATCCAACCAATCAGCGCGCGGGTCGTATCCCATGAGTAGCGAAAAGGGGGACTTCTTTGTCGACTCGTGGGGCCAGTTGTTGTGAGCGAATTCCGCTATAGGGAGTAAGGGCGCCCAGTTATCTTGCCGCTCGTTGGCCCAGAAGCGCAGATATTGTTCCAGCCATTGATTGGTGCGTTCCGATTGTCCATCAGTGCGCGGGTGATAGGCGGTTGAGATGTTCTGTTGGATGCCTAAGATACGGCATAATTCGCGCGTAAACTTCGACGCGAATCGGGGGTCTCGGTCGCTGATGATTTTGGACGGTAGTCCGAACCTCCGGAACACATGAGTGACGTACAGGGCAGCTGTTCCCTCTGCGCTTATCTCCTCCCTGCAGGGGATGAATATGGACGCTTTCGAGCAGTCGTGGTCGGTGACGGTGAGGATGGAGTCTTGTCCTTCTGATTCGGGGAGTTTGGTGATGAAGTCGAGGGCAATGGTTTCAAATGGGTTGGCGTCGATGACGGGCGTGATAGGGACGAGGGGGGCGCGTATGGGGCGGTTGTTCACCTTGTGCCGTTGACAGTCCGCACATCCTTGTACGTACTCGCGGACGTCATTCTTCAACTCCGGCCACCAGTACCTTCGTTCCACTAGTCGTGTGGTGCGCGCGATCCCAGGGTGTCCGTGTACGGGGGGGTCGTGATGGAGAGAGATGAGTACTCGTTTGTCCGCTTTTGTTCCCGTGATTACTCGTCGGCCTTGGCGGTACCAGATGCCTTCGATCTCCTTGAGTTGTTGTGGGTCTTTCCAGTAGCGGAGGAGATACTCATCTTGTGGTGGCTCTTCGGACGGTTCGATTTGTAAGGCGCGTATGAGCACTCTCTCAGGGAGTACGACCACTCCTTCGTTGTCGTTTTCGCCTTGGTCGTAGTCGGGTCTTCGTGATAGCGCGTCTGCTCGTCCGTTGTTCTTTCCTGGTATGTGGTGAATCTCGAAGTCGTACTCCATGAGTTCGAGTACTTCCCTGGCTACGCGTCTGCTTATCTTTTGCGGACTCTTCCAGTACTGAAGGTTCATGTGGTCCGAGAAGATCTTGATTTTGTGTGGTGATCCCGCTAGGAAAGGCCTCCAGTGTCGCAGAGCTTTGACGATCGCGAGCAGTTCAAGGTCGTAGATGTCGTAGTTCCGTTCTGCCTCGTTAAGGGTAGAGGAGTAGTACCCGACGGGATGTCGTTTTCCATCGGCCTTCTTCTGTAGTAGTACTGCTCCCAAGGGCAAATCCGGACGCGTCCACTTCAAGTTCGAATTGGTCTGTGAGTGTCGGGTGTGCGAGTACCGGTTCTTCGGTGACTAAGGTCTTGAGTCGTTGGAAGGCACGTTCCTCTTCTTCCGTCCATTTCCATTCGGCGTCCTTTCTCGTGAGTTTGTTGAGTGGTCGTGCGTGTGTGGCAAAGCCGCGAATGAAGAGTCGGTAAAAATTGCAGAAGCCCAGGAATGAGCGTACGTCACGGACCTTCGTCGGCCGGGGCCAGTCGCGAATGCCCTGAAATTTTTACCGGGTCCATGCGTGTCACCCCCTTTTCAAGGATTACCCCCAGGTAATCCATTTGCGGCTGGTGGAATAGGCACTTTTTGAGCTTGAAGTAGAGGTCGTGTTCGAGGGCGACGGCGAGTACGTCCTGGACAGCGCGTATGTGGGCCTGTAAGTCGGCTGGATCGCGGGTGGCAATCCCGATGTCGTCCATGTAAACGCGTATAACTGTACCAAGGAGCTCGTGTTTGCGGATAGTTGGCCCAAAGATCTCGTTCATGAACGCCTGGAAGGTCGCGGGGGAGTTGGTGAGTCCGAAGTACATGACTCTGGGTTCATAAAGGCCGTATCGTGTTTTGAAGGCCGCTTTTGGTTCGTCTCCCGGTTTGATTCGTATATTGTTGTATCCCCAACAGACGTCCAGTTTGGTGTAGGTGTGTGCGTGTCCTAGGTCTGTGATGAGTTCCGAGATGAGCGGTAAGGGGTATTGATTCCTAATGGTGCACGCGTTGATGCGACGGTAATCCTGTACGGGGCGTAGCTTTCCGTCCTTCTTTTTGATGAAAAAGAAGGGAGATGCGTACAGGGATTTCGACGGTCGGATGTACCCCTTTTTCAGTTGTTCGTCGAGGAACTCCTTCAATTGTCCGTCCTCTTCTTGGGTCATGGGGTAGACTTTGCAGTCGATCATCGCTGGGGTGTCGGGTTTGAACTCGATGGCGTGATCCCATGGACGCGATGGCGGGAAGCGGTGCGATGCTTCTTCGTTGAAGATTTTAGGCAAACTGTTGGTATGGTGTCGGCAGTTCTACTTCTCGGGTATGTTGTCCCGCTTGGATTGCGAGTTCCGTTGCTGTTGTCCGCAGTTGGCATTGATCGTTGAGTTCGAGGAGGATATCGTTTTTGTCCTCTTCGGTGATCATCCGTCCGATCACTGTTTGTGTAGGGGTGGGGTGTATTGAGCGGAGGACGATTGGCATTGCGGCTTCAGTGGATGACGGCGTGAGTCCAGCTTATTGTGGGCTCGTACGTGGATAGCCAGGGATAGCCCAGGACGAGGTCTTCGTCGCCAATGTCGGTGACGAGAAATCGCATCACCTTGCGGATCCCCTTAGTCTGTACATCTAGATCCGTATAATGTGTAATAGACCCAGCTTGGTTCTCGGTTTTGTCAATGTTGTATATTTTTCTGGGGCGGTCTAGAACCTGCAACCCTAGTCCCATTCGTTTGGCGAATGCGGGACGTATGAAGTTGTCGGTTGCCCCCGAGTCTACTAGTCCTTTAACGTCGGCCATGGCGTAACTTGTACGAATCGATACTGGAATTCGAAGCGAACGGTAGCGAGTCATGATTACAGAGTTACAATTAACCGCCCTCACCCAGGCCGATGGGTTCAGGCGTCCGGAAAACCCTCTTTTCCCCACAGGTCTTGGAGGACCATGTCTTTTACTTCGTTACTTTCCCCCTTGATATTGCTCAGCCAGTTTTGTGCGCGTTCTTGTGGGGTTACCGCCGCTGCTCGCGCGGTCGTGGGTTCTTGCTCCTGGGTGTAGTAGTCGGTCTCCGCCGCTCGACTGGTGGATGGACGAGTCCATTGACCGCGTTTGGGCTGTCTTGGCTGCGAACAGTCACGTGAGAAGTGTCCTGCCTTGTTGCAGTTATAGCAGATGACTTCCCTCATGTCTCGGCGTTGTCCGCCTCTTCCCGTCCCCCCGCCTCGTGGGACGTACGTGGTGGATGGTCGGTTGTAGTCCCCTACTTCTGCAACGTGGACTCGGGTTCGATCCGCGGAAGTGTCCATTGCGTTCGGGTCGAAACGCGGGTGATTGTTGCGGGGCGGCGGTGGCGGCACCCACCCTGTCCTTGGGGTGGTCCATCTGGGTGCGCCGGGCAGTGGTGCAGGGGCGCGGGACGTCCGATTGATATTGAGACGGGCCCTCATGTGGATGAACTGTTTCTGCCTTCGTAACGCGCTTGTTTTCCATCCCTCGAACGATCGGGGTTCGTCGAGTTCGTAGATCTTTGTGAATAACGCTTGGGGTAGTCCCGCCGTGAATCGGTCGATCGTTTGTGGGTCGTTGAGGCGGTAGTTAGCTCGGCGGGCTAGTTGTTCGAACTTGGTAACGTACGAGTCAATATCCTCGCCGCTCATCCTGAAACCCCTTTGCAATTCTGCCTGGGCTTGTTCTTCTTCGAGGGTGTTCGCGAATCTCCCCCTGAATTCTTGCGTGACGCGGGTCCATAGCTGCCCGTCGTATTGGTCGACTCCATTCCGTACCGTTTCGTTGAGCCATTCGAGGATGGACAGGGTCCATTCGCTGTCGGTTAGTCCTTTGATGAATCCCAGGAAGAGGAGGGATCGTCGGTAACAGTTCAGGAAGATCGGAGCGTCTAAATTGGTGCCCCAGTAAATGTGCCATTGGGTGAGGAAGGTCTCGTACTTGGTTCGATCTCCGTCGAAGACGGCGGGTGGGTCACCCGACAGTCTGTCCGACCCTCGTGGTATGGCTTCCGGAGGGGGGCCAGCGCGGGGTATTCCAGGTGGTGGTCCTCCACCTCCTCCGCCTCTTCTTCCTCCTCCGCCTCCACCTTCGCCTCCCGGGAATCCTGCTCCGGGGAAGTTCGGGGGCCCTCGTCCGGGATGACCTCCTTCTGGTCCTCCGGGTCCCGGTGGGTCCGGTCGGTCGGGTCCTACTGCTCTGTATAGGGCGGCGTCGTCCGCTGTCATGCGGTGTCCCGTTTCGGGATGTATTGGAAGGAGGGCGGCCTCTGCCTCCGCTTGGACCCTTTGTGCTTCGGTTTGTGTTAGTTCGTCGAGTGTTACCGTTGTGGTAGCCATGTCTGCAGGGGATCGTACTTGGATATGTTCTGGTTCGGCAATGTAAAGGGACTCAGCTCTGGTGATCAATGGTCCCGTTTCTTCTCCGTGCGAGCTCTCTTGTTCTTCGGTAGTGGAATCTTCGCTTTCTCCGTCTTCGGAGGGGGCTGGGGTACGGGGCTCAGAAGTACTCGGATCGTTGTCTACGACTCCGTTGATTGGTCCCCAGTTTTCTCTTGTGGGTAGGTTTCTTGCGTCGATGTCGCAGTTGTAGTTTCGTCTGGTAGGCCGTACGATGTCCCACCTAGTATCGACGGGGTTCCACGTAACTTCGGTCCAGCACAAATGGTCGAAGTTGAACTCAACTGGGCGAAACCGCGTAGGTCCTGCTGCAAAGTCTACAAAGTATCCTGTGTCTCCTCGATATTCTTTCCACCTTGCTGCTTCGAGGAAGAGGATGGGTACGTTGCGATCTCCTCTCCGTTCGAGGCTGTATGGCCTGAAGTCTCTCCACTGGTCTCTGGTCGTGAACGCCATGGTGGGGATCTTGGTCTTAATGTAACGCCGTCACTGGCGTTAGTCCGACTTGGACTTCATAAGGGCGTAGAACGACTTAGCGGATATGGCGACTTGCGTAGTCACGTGAGAATAGCACGCGGTCTAACCAGACATGCGGTTATATAAGGCACTAGGGCACGATCCACTAGGCGCAGTTGATGAACAGCGACTTCCTCTACGAGAGGCAAGCGCACGAGGAGGCAAGGCAAGAGGAGAAACTGAAGGAGGAGCGGAAACAGTGTGACGATTCAAGAAGACCAAGATGGCTTATCTTGGTCTTTGCGGACTACTATTTATACATGAAGGGGACAGCTTTAAAGCTCCCCTATGAACCCCGAGGCGAGTCGCGTAAGTAGCTCGAACCCTACTACGGCGATCCTAGGAATGAGTCATGGTACACTAGCATGTGATACCACGACCGCTGACTGATACTGTAAGTCCGTGACCGATTACTGCTTACAAGGGAGCCACAACCGTACTCGTAAGTGTCCACGACGAGAACCGTTACACTTCGGTAGGGGCGAACGCGATGGTTACTCCTCTGTTTGTGGGGTGTGTGGTACGAAGGACCACAGGATATGCGTCCTCTTTGATGACTGCGTGTTGCCAGCTAATCTGCGGTTCATAGGCGGCTAGCCAGGGGTAGCCGAGGACGATGTCCTCGTTTCCTGTGTCGGTGAGCAGGAATCTCATTGTCTTGTGGTTTCCCTTAGTCTGGACATCGAGGTCTACGCAGTGTGTGATTAGCCCTGCTTTATTTTCTGAGTTATCGATGTTCCATATCTTTTTGGGGGTCTCCAATTCCTGGAGACCGATCCCCATCCACTTGGCAAACGCGGGTTTAATGAAGCTGTCTGTGGCTCCGGAGTCCACCAGTGCTTTTACTTCGGCCATGTTGTAACTCGTTCGAATGGAAACTGGAATTCTTAACGATCGAAAGCGTGTGATGATTACAGAGTTACAACGAAGCGCCCTCACCCAGGCCGACGGGTTCAGGTGTTTTGAAAACCCTCCTTCCCCCACAGATCTTGGAGGACCAGGTCTTTTACTTCATCCGAGGCTCCAGCCACTCCCTGAAGCCATTCCTGCGCCTGTTGTTGCGGGGTCATCGCCGTGCGTGCTTCGACTCTTGGTTCTTGCGCATAATAGTCTGTCTCTGACCTCCGATTGCTGCTGCCTGATACGGTGTCTCGATTCTGCGGACAATAGCGACTGAAGTGTCCTTTCTGGTTACAGGTATAACAGATGACTTCCCTTGCGTCTCGGGGTAGCCCCCTTCCTCTGCCTCGCGTTCTGGGTCCTCCTCTTGGCGGGTAGGGTGGCCGTTGTTGGTTGCCGAGTATAACTTCGGCCCCGGCGAGCCTTCCTTGAGTGCCTTCGGTTTCTGTTCCTCGTGCCCTTGTCCGGTGATACGACTGCGCTCTCCCTGCCTGGTGAAATTGCGCTTTTTACACTCTCAGCCGCACTCTCAGCGCGCTCGCCCGCGCACTTGCCGCGCTCTCAGCCGCACTTTGCCGCGCT
>JAKELH010001092.1:0-13394 GCA_021525015.1 Lactarius pseudohatsudake | reverse complement strand
GAGGGTTTCCAGGACCACCAGGAGGAGGCGGACCACCAGGAGGGATGGGAGCAGGGATGCAACCAGGAGAAGACAAACTAGTGGGCGAGAAACCCACTGTATTCACAGGAGACAGAGCTGACTACGAAGCTTTCCTCACTCAATGGCACCTTTACTGGGCACTCAACGGAGATGCCCCCATCCTGCGGAATGTATACCGCAGATGCCTCATGTTCCTAGGATACGTAAAAGGACCAGCAGTCAGCAACTGGACTCTCGGCCTCCTCACCTGGCTCAATAACGAAGTAAGAACGGGAAGAGATCGGTACGACGAGTACCTCTGGGATACCTTAACCGCCGGGTTCTCGGACCGATTCTCCAACGTACTGGAGCAGGAGCAAGCTCAAGCCGCGTTAGCAAAAGGATTTAAAATGATCGGGGACGATATTGATACGTACGTCACCAACTTCGAACAGTTAGCGCGAAAAGCTATGAGAACTTTTTACCATTATCCTAGGGGTCAACCTGAGAGAGTTGTCAGGAGTGGGGTAGGGCCCGTAGGGGTGGTCAAAGGGTTGGTTCTACATCAAGTGAGGTACACATTCTCACAGTACTCACTTGCCTGTAATAATGATTGTACGGCACACACTGTACACTGCAAGCTTGCACGGCTGTACCATTGCAACATGCACGCGTGCATCAATTCTTCATATGAGCATCTGATACTGGGTAGATGAGTACGTTCCCACGCGTCCTGGACGCACGCACAGTGCGCCCAGCATTCACCTGTCTGTAATAATGATTGTGCAGCACACACTGTAGTCACTGCAAGCTTGCACAGCTGTACCATTGCAATATGCGCGCGTGCATCAATTCTTTATATGAGCATCTGATACTGGGTAGATAAGTACGTTCCCACGCGTCCTGGACGCACGCACAGTGCGCCCAGCATTCACTTGTCTGTAATAATGATTGTGTGGCACACACTGTACACTGCAAGTATGCACAGTTGTACCATTGCAACATGCACGCGTGCATCAATTCTTCATATGAGCATCTGATACTGGGTAGGTAAGCACATTCCCACGTGTCCTGGACGCACACACAGTGTACCCAGTGCTCACCTGCCCACAATGGTGGTCGTGCAACACACACTGTATGCTGCAAGCATGCACAGTTGTATCATTGCAACATGCGCGCGTGCATCAATTCTTCATATGAGCATCTGATACTGGGTAGATAAGCACATTCCCACGCGTCCTGGACGCACGCATAGTGCGCCCAGCATTCACTTGTCTGTAATAATGATTGTGTGGCACACACTGTACACTGCAAGTATGCACAGTTGTACCATTGCAACATGCGCGCGTGCATCAATTCTTCATATGAGCATCTGATACTGGGTAGGTAAGCACATTCCCACGCGTCCTGGACGCACACACAGTGCACCCAGCACTCACCTGTCTGTAATAATGATTGTGTGGCACACACCGTACACTGCAAGCATGCACAGTTGAACCATGGCAACATGCATGCATGCATCAATTCTTCATATGAGCATCTGATACTGGGTAGGTAAGTGCATTCCCACGAGTCCTGGACACGTACAATGCACCCAGTGCTCACTTGCCATTGGCAAGTAATCACATTCCCACGAGTCCTGGACACGCACAGTGCACCCAGTGCTCACTTGCCATTGGCAAGTAATCACATTCCCACGAGTCCTGGACACGTACAATGCACCCAGTGCTCACTTGCCATTGGCAAGTAATCACATTCCCACGAGTCCTGGACACGTACAATGCACCCAGTGCTCACTTGCCATTGGCAAGTAATCGCATTCCCACGAGTCCTGGACATGTACAATGCACCCAGTGCTCACTTGCCATTGGCAAGTAATCACATTCCCACGAGTCCTGGACACGTACAATGCACCCAGTGCTCACTTGCCATTGGCAAGTAATCGCATTCCCACGAGTCCTGGACACGTACAGTGCACCCAGTGCTCACTTGCCATTGGCAAGTAATCGCATTCCCACGAGTCCTGGACACGTACAATGCACCCAGTGCTCACTTGCCATTGGCAAGTAATCGCATTCCCACGAGTCCTGGACACGTACAGTGCACCCAGTGCTCACTTGCCATTGGCAAGTAATCACATTCCCACGAGTCCTGGACACGTACAATGCACCCAGTGCTCACTTGCCATTGGCAAGTAATCGCATTCCCACGAGTCCTGGACACGTACAATGCACCCAGTGCTCACTTGCCATTGGCAAGTAATCACATTCCCACGAGTCCTGGACACGCACAGTGCACCCAGTGCTCACTTGCCATTGGCAAGTAAGCGCATTCCCACGAGTCCTGGACACGCACAGTGCACCCAGTGCTCACTTGCCATTGGCAAGTAATCACATTCCTGTGAGTCCTGGACACGCACAGTGCACCCAGTGCTCACTTGCCATTGGCAAGTAATCACATTCCCACGAGTCCTGGACACGCACAGTGCACCCAGTGCTCACTTGCAGCAAGTAAGCGCATTCTCACAAGTCTGGGACACACACAGTGCACCCAGTGCTCATTGCATGGTTGTGCATGCTTGCAGTGCACAGTGTGTGCATCTCGTATATGTGGCCATTTTATGGCCTGGCGCATATGCCATTCAATCCACAACACAATAAAACCTATATTTTGAGTACAAGTATGGCCATCTATATATATGTGGCCCATATTTATACTTAAAATATAGGTTTTATTGTATTGTGGATCGAATGGCATATGCGCCAGACCCTAAAACGACCATGTACATGAGATGTGGGTATATGTGGCACTATACAGTATGATAACTGTGCTGCATATATCTGAGTAGTATATAACACACTGGCACCAAAACCCAGATCAACTTAATATATTAGCAGCATGCAAGTACCATAGGGTTAGGGTTTGTATGGGGCAATATCTGTATCTGACCCATACTGCATATTATTGGGAACCATTTTTAGGGTTAGGGTTTAAACCAGGCAGTGGCTTTCCTATACATGCACAGTGTTGTGGTGCATGGTAATTACTTGGCTTGCTATAGGCAGTGGCTTTTAAATACATGAATGTAGCTTTTATGATGATCTGCAGGTCTTCCCTCTGTACCTTATCTGCAGTTAATAGAATAGTCATGTGGCCTATGGGTGTAACACAATCTATATTTCTATTATGTATTACTGTGATTTCAAGCAGAAGAGCTGTACTGTACAGTGGCGAGTGAGCAACGCGAGCAAGCCATGCTGTACAGTACAGCTCTTCTGCTTGAAATCACAGTAATACATAATAGAAATATAGATTGTGTTACACCCATAGGCCACATGACTATTCTATTAACTGCAGATAAGGTACAGAGGGAAGACCTGCAGATCATCATAAAAGCTACATTCATGTATTTAAAAGCCACTGCCTATAGCAAGCCAAGTAATTACCATGCACCACAACACTGTGCATGTATAGGACTCCCATCAGGAAAATCTAGATTTTTCTTAATACCTCTTAATGGTGCTTAACATTACTTAACAACAGTTTTAAGCAACATTAAGCCAAATGTTGCTAAGCCTGACCCTGCTTGAATTAAGTCATAGTGTTGGGGGAAGTTCAGTCTCAGATGGTCAGACTGATCCAAACTCAGTTTGATCTAAACCCAAATGTAGTGGTATAACACCTTGCTATGCTAAGCTCAAGTTGAAGATTTGAGTGAACTGTTGGGCCTTCAGGACTCAAGCCTAGCGTAGAGATAAATTGATGAACAGCATGGGTAGCTTGATGGGTGGAACTTGATACTCACAGTGGCAAGGAGACTGTGGTGAGATATAAGCAGCACAGTGGTAGCAGGGATCTTGCAGATAAAGCAAAGGGATGTCTGATAGCACAGAGTGAGAAGTTATTACAACAGTGGAAAACATACCTAATAGCACAGAGTGAGAACTGGGGCTATCAGGGTTAGTGATTGGCCTGGGTAACCCTTGGGTTGACAAGGGCTACCCATACCTGTACCCAGGAAAACCCATACCCGTCCTCATGGGTACAGGGTTCCTGCAGGTACAGGTTGGGGGTGTCAGGGGTTGACAGGTATTGTACTACGGGTACGGGTGCAGGTACTGTACTATGGGAATGAGTGCATATTTTGGGAAACAAAAACTCATTTTTATGCTACTGTATGGACAACACAAAGTAACTACATAACATTGTCACCATTGTCACCGCCTTCATCACCATCACCATCACCCAAGCAGCCACTGCTGCTGTGGTCGTCCTCATCTTCACTGCAGCTGTGGTTGATGCCTCTGCTGTCATGATCTTTGTCTTTGTCATCTTTGTTGTAGTCTTTGTCATTGTCATTGTCGTTGTCTTCATAGTTGTCTTCATAGTTGTCTTCATTGTCGTTGTCTTCATTGTCGTTGTTGTCAGTGTTGTGACTGTCGTTGTCCCCTTGCTGTTGTTGCTCTGCCATCTTTGTAGTCGCTGTCTTCGCTGGAGTTGCCATCACCATTTTCACCATTGTTGCAGTTGTCGATGTCGCCTGAGATGTCGGCTTGCATTGGCACACACCCTGCCATGCTGTGTTGTGAGGCCAGTGAGTGAACGACACAAGTGGGAGCAGCACCAACGGGAGCGTGAACACCCTCACAAAGCTTACAAAAAGAACTGAAGAAAGGATGGACACACCCACATGTCAGAGACCCAACCACTATCACTACTGTAACACCACCACTAGTGTTCGTCACAGGTTCATTAACCCGTACGGGTACCCAGGTATGGGTTTGACGGGTACGGGTATGGGTACGAGGTCAGATACCCGTCCAGAACCCGCACCTGTATGATGGGTTTGGCGGGTTTTTTTGAGTACACCATGACTTTTATTTCGGCCTTATACACTACTACACTTGTACATGAAGTATTATAACTACTACTACTACTGGTCAGAATGCCTGTTGCAAGGCTTGCCGTCGCGTCCACTGTCCAAGTTGTTGTGTCCCATCGTCGACGTCGTCTTGTGACTCCTGTCGTTGTTGTCGGTGTTGGTGTTGGTGTTGTCGTTGGCGTTGTTGCTGTTGTTGACGTCGTCTTGCCATTGTCAATGGCAAGGCCCTGGTGGCGGTTGGTGGCCATCCAACTCATTGTGTCGCCGCCTTGTCGAAGTTATCATTGTCACCGTTGTTGTCTTCATCGTTGTTGTCGACACCGTCTTGCTGTTGTCGATGGTAGGGCAGTGGTGGGGGTTGATAGTGCGTGCAGCTCAGGGCTGCGCAGGAGGACTTGAAGTGCACAATCAATAAACTAACTGACTAAGCAAGGCAAAACCTGCATCACCCGGCCTGGGAATGAATTGGGAACATACGCTCAAGCATCAATGGCAAACCCCGCCTGCCACTTATGCAGACGACAACCCACAACGTCAACTTTGCCAGCCCTAGCCGAACGACCAACCACCAGCTCATTGCAACGCAAGTCTCAAACGCAACGGCGGCGGCACCCATGACACCCGGGCCTGCGGCAGGAGTCATGGCGAGGTGGCGCTGCAACTCCGAGCGACTCAACGATGACAACCGTACAACAGCAGTGACATGGCAACAATGACAGCAACGATGGCAGCGACAGCATTGATGGCGGTGGCGGCGACAACAACAGCAGCAACGACGATGATGACGACGGTGACGACGTGACAGACGGCGGGCGGCAATGACGACGCAGCAGGCTTTGTAGATTACATAGATAGACAATGTATTCGAGTAGATGTAGTATCATTGCCAAGTCCCTGAGCTGACAACACACAACACTCGTGTTGAGCAGCAACTTGAGCTTACTGGCATGTAAGCTTGCGATGCAAACCCGCCGTGCCAACCCGCACGGGATTTCATACCCGCACAACCCGTAAGTACCCATACCTGTGACCCCGGGTATGGGTTTCACACGGGTGCGGGTACAGGTAAGGCCCGAGTGACCCATGGGTTACCCGTGACGAACACTAACCACCCCAGGGGCATTAAGTACAACGTGTACTTCATAAGTCACTTAGGGTTTCAGAAAGGAGTGAGTCAGTTAGGACTCAGTTTGATGATGAACAAGTATCACTTGGTCTCCTGGGACACAAGGATAATAGTGGAGTAGGCTCAAGCATAAGAGCGAGCAAAGGTGTTAACTCAAGCACAAAGGCAAGTTCAGACAGGATTGTGAGACAGAGAATGTGGTATTGCACAAGAAGTCAAGTCTACCTGTACAAGCTAGGTAGGGGTCGACTTTATATAGAAGTACATGATGTTTGTGCAAAACAAACATATGGTGTGATCCTAGGATATGGGTCCTAGCAAGCTACAAAGAGAACAAAGGGAATATCCATAAGTAGTACAAGTGAATCCTGCGGAACGATGTGTGTCTCAAAAGAAGTCAGCGGACATGGGAGATCGTAAAACAGGGAATCATAACAGTCATGCGCTAGGCGTGAGATAGGAACCAATAATGGAATCAGAAGGGATCGGGGGTTGTATGGCCTCTGGAGCATAATGTGGAGTAAAAGGGATATCAATGAAATGAGAGAAGAGGTCCGAAATTGTAACAACTACACTGCCCCTATTCCACCAATAAAGATAGGGCCTATACAGTGCATGCCATGAGGGGATGGTATGAGTGACAATGAAGCCATGGTTGCAATGGCAGCACAACAATGGTGAATTGGCGATGACAAGACACGTGACCACAACAATGGATGACAGTGATGAGGTGATAGCAACTACAAAGATGATCATGTGGAGACAAGAAGAAAGGATAGAGGGATGTAATGTGAAACAGATTTGAAGAGAAGTCAAAGGTAACTGGGGGATACTAGTAAGCAAAGATGAAAACGGGACATGGCTATGATAGCGATGCTCATCACACACCCCACATGATGACTCCATCAAGATGCTCGTCCTTGAAGAATGGGACTCTGTGCCCAGCATGTAGTTCCTCGGCCTGCCATGCTTGTCATGGGTCCCTGTGCAGGCACAGAGCAGGAGGAGGGGTAGGCCAGGGGTCGCACTCCAATGGTGAGGAGGGTAGGAAGAGGGTGGGGATAGCGAGAGAGCGACAAGGCAAGGAAGAGGAGATGTAAGGAAGTGGGAAGGGAGACAATGGCGAGGGTTGTCTCACTCGTCCCTTGGATCTGATGGAAAAGGCAGGGCCAAAGGTGGGAAGTGAGGCCTAGTGAGGGGCCCCAGGTGGCAATGAGTCAATGGTGCTGCTCAGTAAAAAAGAAAAGTCAGCCAGAAGTCAGAACAAAGTCAGAGAAAGTCAGAACAAAGTCAGATGGTGGTCAGATTGACTACAAAATGACTAAATGTTGTTTTTAGTGACTATAAAATGACTTCTAGATGACTTTGTATAGTCAATTGGTAGTCAGTTTTTTTGAGAATGAGATTAGTCATTTCTTAATCATAGTATCATATCTGTAGTCATTTCATAGTCATTTAATAGTCATTCCATAGTCAAGTGATAGTCACACAGATTTCCGAAATAATTTGCTTTTCACACAGTAATTAATGGCCAAACAAAATCAAATTTACATTGACAACTAAACTAAACAAAACAAAACCCGAGTTGGCTCAGCCTTCCGATGAGGCTTCCTGTGAAGCCGACTCGTCTTGATCCATCGGGGCACCACAATGTGCCTTGGCTGCGCGTGAGAGTGTTGCCCATTTGGAGGCAGGCTCGGTGGGCGACGACTTGCTGGCAGCGGGCTCAGTACACTTGGCCGACTTGGAGGGGCCAGCCTTAGTGCCTGACAACTTGGATGGGCCGGCCTTGGCCCCTGATGGCTTGGTGGGGGAAGGTTCGGTGGGCGCGGTGGGTGCAGTACCCAACGAGTTGGAGGGGGGGGCATGGGACTTGGAGGGAGCGGCCTTGGGCTTGGAGGGCGCGGCCTTGGGCTTGGAGGGTGCAGCCTTGGGCTTGGAGGGGGCAGCCTTGGGTTTGGGGGCAGCCTTGGACTTGGGGGTGGGCTTGGACTTGGAGGGGGCAGGCTCGGTGTCTGACGACCCAGAAGCAGCAGGAGCAGGGGCGAGGGGCGAGGCAGATGATGACTGGGTTGAAGGAGGAGCATGGGGCGGGGCAGTTGTTCAATAGTTAGCAAATATAAGTGACAATGTTTTAGACTTACTTGTGCGTCCTTCCAGCAGCGTTGGAGCTGCTCGAACAATAGTTCGAGATAGTTATTGGCCAGGTACGTAGTACAGGACCGCCCTCTCACGGTACACAACGCCCTGGCCACCTTGCAGGTCCTAACCGTGGCCACGATCAGCTTGAACGCGGTCGAAGTACTACCCACTGACTCCCAATCCACGAGAGCCGACTGAATTGTCAGACTACCCACAGTGAACTGCGCATGGCCCCAATTCTCGTTCGAGTCATCGTCGTCGACATCCGGTGCGTCGGGATCCGCAGAGTCAAGTCGATCGAGTAGTGCTGTGACGCTATTGGATGGTTTGCGCGTTTCACAGTCAGTGGCATCGTGCATGGCTCGGAGGAGGTCCGCAGCGTCAGGGACCGTCGGAAAGTCGTTGGTAATAACATCTATTCAAAAAATTAGTAGTTTTTTTTTTAATGGCCCAATGGAGGCGTACCTATCAAGTTGGAAGCTGGGTAGAGAATTAATCAGCGAGGTGACAGAAAAAACGATAAAAAGAAACATACCAGAGGGGCACACAATAATGTCCTTGAAGTTAGCCCTAGGTCGAGCGCGGGGTTGTTGTGAAGGCGCTGCAGCTCGAGCCATGGCGAGGAATGCCGGGGTCGAAGGCGGGGATGCCGGGGGCAGACCGCCTGAAACACCTGCGGCATAGTTAGTGTTTTCGAAATGTGATAAAACGTGTGTGCGTACCTGTCCCTGTCCCAGACGTCTCCTTGCCCTTCTGCCCGTCGTGCTTTGCCTTCTTGTTGGGCCATTGCGTCGGGGATCGAGCACGGGGACGCTTGGACTTGCCGCCTTCAGTCGTCTTCTGGGTCTGTGGGCCTGATGAGGCTGGCGCCGACGACAGTTCGGACGAGAGACGGGATTGTTGGGGAGGAGGCCGTGAAGGAAGATGTCTGTCCCTCAATAGAGCGCCGAGAGTCAATTTGGCTTTCCAATGGTCCGCACACAAAGTGAGAAGAGGGGCGGCGGCTTTGAGCTCAGTGACAGCGGCGTTCCACTCATTGGGGAAGAACGTCTTGAAATACCTCTTTTTTCGGGGATTGGTCAATAGAGCGCAGGTTGGTACTGTGAAGTCTTTCGAGATTTGAACGCAAGATGGCCCAGGTGGAAGCACGGATCGACATCCATTGGGATTTTGAGATGCCAGTTCCGTTTGAGAGACGGATGGCCCGATCCATCGGTGCTCGCGATTGGTTGCTCTTCTTGATTCTGACCAGCGGGTCATTCTTGGCGTCCTCAGAAGTCCAGAGGACCGATTGTGGGAGGTGCTGGGGGCGGACAAGACTTGGAGGCTGCGGAGCTGACCCGGTTGAGGGAGGTGGAAGCGGAGGGTCACCGACGGTGCCAGAGAGAACATGGGAAAACGAGTCGCTCGGGGTCAGGGACGTATTGTTCACGACGGGAGTGGTAGACAAAGCTGGGGTAACAGTGTATTAGCTAAAGAAAAACAAACAAAGGCAACGACTTACCGATTCCCTTACAAGTGCGTTGCAGCTCGACGATCTCACATACCATCTCAAACACCGTGTGCTCGAGATTGGCGACCTTTTCGTGTGTCTTCCGATACTGTTGGTTGTGATAAAGCTCGTCATGTGTGAGAGCTGCAAGGAGGTCCGGCAAAATACTGGAGGGTTTGGGAAGGGCACCCGAGGGATGTGCACGTTGCTGCGAAAACTTAGAGTACGAAACCCCCGTGCTGTCAGAGAGGGAGCTGGGGGGCTGTCGATTCACACGACTCAAAGTGGGAGGGCGCATAGTATTGTCGTTATCGTCACTGTCAGACCCAGGATTATCCCCAAAGAGGTCGTCGTCTTCATCTTCAGAAAGATTGTAGTGGGGAGCAGACATTGTAAAAAAAAAAAAAAAGGCGAGAAAAAATATGTGGCGAGTGCGAACGAGAGTAAACCAACAAGTCGCGTGGAAACAATGCTTACTACACATTGTTTCGGTGCGTCAAGCGACGGCCCGAGGTTCCCGCGATCCTAGGATTGTTATCTGCGTTCTCATTCACGCATCTACCAGGACTACTACACCACGTACTATGGCCTCAGTTGCGCCAAAGTACCCTTGTCCATGCTTCCAATGCAACTCAAGGAAGCATCTTACCAGAAGGACAATACAGGGTCATCTTAAGCAAAACCAAGTTCAGCTACTAGATCAGATTGGTTTGCAGGGTTCTCAGCACACAATTGACTACTTGCAGAGCTGTCATGACCAGACTGCACAGTTGCTTGCTTGCTTGGCTGGGGAGTCTCAAGCAGCTAGCCTATCTTCTCATCCTGATGGCATGTGTTTATTTTTATGCCCTTAATCAAAAACTAATTTGCCTTGATATTGATCTTAATCTAGATAATACCTCTGTTGCACCAGCACCACTCCAGGAAGGCCCAGAAGGGGCTCAGAGGGAGACTGATGGTTGGTACTATTTTATTATGCTTTGGTTGCTAGCTCAATTTTTTAAATTAGATTTTCATGCTGCTGAGAGTGCAGTGGGAGATGCTGATGCTGTGATGACAGATGTTGACGGTAAGTAAAATCTCTTGATATATTGGTATCTAAGCTACACAATTACAGATCTCCCAGGCTACAATAGTGATCCTATGGAGCCCTCTGTGCTTGCCTCTGCAAATTTTGAGGATTTATCTGACTCTGGGGATCTGTCTAGCTCTGAGGATGATCTATCTAGCTCTGATGGCCAATCTGCTCTATTTGAGGTTGCTGAGGAGATCTTAGATCCCCCCCCTCAGGCTGTGGACTTGGGTTATGACTCTGACTTTTCAGATATGTTTGCAGAGGATGTTGCTGAGATGGAAGACTCAGCCCTATCTGAGGCTTTGGAGGAGTCTAGTCAGACAAGCAGGGCAAGTCCCTCTTTGCCAGAGGCTGTTGTACAGCTCCAGAAGAAGCTGTTGGGGGACTACGCTCTTCCCCCTCCCCTTCTGGTCCCCCAGGGGAATACGCTCTATCTAGGGCAGAAGTGCTGTCCCTTCAGCACTACTTTGCATGGACAGAGTCCCAAGGCACAGTAAAAGCCTACAGCTCCCATGCTAAAGTGCTTTCAGAGGCCACAGATGTGGAGATCCTCAGCCTTTATGCTGTGCGGAAGTTGGCAGAGAAGCTTACTGGGCTTACACCATCATTTATTGACATGTGCCCCAGGAGTTGCATGGCTTATACTGGGGACTTTCAGTCCCAAACCCTTTGCACACACTCCCGTGATGGAAAAATTTGCAATGAACCACGCTATAAGCAAAAGCTGGGTCCTAGGGCTTCACAAAAGCCAAGGGCACAAATGCTTTATATTCCCATCATTCCCATCATTCAGTCACACTATTCAGTCGCAGAAACATCAGAAGAGATGAGATACAGAGACAGGTGCTTGCAGGAGACTCTAAAACTTCTTGCAGTAGCTTCAGGTGCCAACAGGCAGACATATTCTGATTTTGCCAACTCTGCAAATCATGTTGATCACTATAAAAAAATTGGGGCTATTTAAAGATGCCAGAGACACTGCCATTACAATCTCTACTGATGGTGCTCAGCTCACCATGAAGAAACAATCCAATGTGTGGCTCTTGGTTGTTGTGCTACTCAATCTCCCACCAGAGAGGCGATATAGGGCAAAAAATATTATTATCCCCCTTGCCATTCCTGGGCCTTCATCTCCTGGAAATATTGAGTCCTTCATATATCCTCTTTTCCAGGAGATGGCCATGGCTAGTGAAGGAATATGGACATGGGATGTGATTGATTCATCCTACTTTGTTTGAAGGCATATCTCTGTGGTGTCAAAGGAGACATGCTGGGTTCAGCCAAGTTAAATGGAATGGCTGGACATGCTGCCCTTCATGGTGATCGCTTCCACTATGGTGCAAGGTGCACGCACTAGCAAAGAGAAAGGTGCAAAGGGCACAATATTATCCACTCTCTCCACCTCAGAGGGAGAAGTTAATCCAACTCGCCCTGATATTGATCCTTACTTCCTACCAATGCGGGAACAGAGTCATCCTGGGAAGACCATTGATACGGCTTCTATCTGCAAAGCCTAGAAGGAGCAACAAATGATTGTGAGGGAGACAGGAATATCACGCCTTACACTGTGTTCTACCAGCCCTGCCTTTTCTCATCCATCATTCTTCCCACTGGATCCATTCCACCTATTCTATGAGAACTGCATGCTACATATCTGGGACTTGTGGGTAACACACAGTTCCAGGTGATGAAGGATCCACCTCAGTAAAGAAGTTGCAGAACTTCTTGGAGAAGAGGTTGAGAAGGCTGTAAGACTCTCCCTCCAGCTTTTTGTGGGCCAATTAGAAACCCATAAAAAAAGCGCCAGAGCCAATATAAAGTCATGAATGGATGGCACTCCTCCATTGGTATATTATACCAATTGCTTGGGAACTAGAAGTTGATCAGGAATTTTTGGAGAACTTTGGAGAATTTGCACGAATTGTTGCAAACTGCCAGGACCATCTCCCCAAGGTCATCAGAGGATTTGGCAGAGCTACATAGAAAAGCTTGTTCCTTCCTGATGAGTTTGAAAGGCTATATGTTGGTGATGACCCTCAGTAAAAAAGAAAGTCGGCCAGTGGTCAGAGAGTAGTCAGAGGGTAGTCAGAGGGTAGTCAGAAATTCACCAAAGTCAAGAGATAGTCATTTGTAGTCAGCTTGTAGTCAGATTCAAAGTCATATTACTTGAGAAACACTTTAATTGGATGCAAGTGGGATAGGTATGGGGAATATGGGAATATGGGGAGGGGATATTGGATAGGGTGGGGAACATGGGGGAGAGGAACAATGGAGAGGGGGGATATGGGGAGGGGGAGGGGAATATGGGAAGGGGGGATATAGGGATGGGGGAGGGGAACATGAGGATGGGGAGAGAAACATGGGGAGGAGGGATATGGGGATGGGGGAGGAGAACATGGGGAGGGGAGATATGGGGATGGGGGAGAGGAACATGGGGAGGGTGCATATGGGGATGGGGAGAGGAATGTGGGGAAGGGGGATATGGGGATGGGGAGAGGAATGTGGGGAAGGGGGTATGGGGATGGGGGAGGACATGGGAAGGGTATGTGGTGGGGAGAGAAACATGGGGAGGAGGATATGGGGATGGGGGAGGCATGGGGAGGCTATGGGGATGGGGGAGCGGTGTGGGGGGGTGCATATGGGGATGGGGGAGTGTGGGGAAGGGGATATGGGGATG
>JAKELH010001091.1:0-13413 GCA_021525015.1 Lactarius pseudohatsudake | reverse complement strand
CTTTCGCTGACGGCCCACTCTGAATTTTCGGAAAGCAGGAGGGCATGCAGCTTGGCCACGCCGAGCGTGGGTGCTCGTTTCTGAGAGACAGAACGGCAGACCTGAGTCCTCCTCTGGAGGCGAGATTGGGGTCGTGCTGGACATACGGCAAGCACAGTGAAAAAAGGATCGATCTATCATGCTACCCGATTTGGGTTCATCGACGTTCTGACAAAACATGAACCGTATCCCAACATCTCAGTCCGTCCACTACTCTCTACGGATTGTTGTATTATGCAGCAAACGACATCATCCCATACGGTTACGGAGTCACGTGCAGGAAGTACGAGAGGATTTGCGAGGATTTGCGATGTGCGCCTTGCCGACACCACACGTCACCGTCCCCGGGCCCCGGTTGGTGAAACTACGAACGCAACAGACCCACCGATTCGTCATAGGCCTTTTTCGCTCCGTAGTTGCACTTGGGGCTGGAGATTAGACCGTGCATAATCAGCGTCGCTAACGACTATCGAGGTTCTGCGAAGAAGCAGACACCTCGTAGAGGGAACAGTCACTCTCCGGTCTAGCTGGAGAGGAGATGGCGCCTCCGCTGGACGCAGGATATTCCGATCAGAACTCACGACGGCAGGTATGTTGCTTCCATGACTTTAATTACTGTCACAGGGTGGGGAACTGATTAATCAACAATTGCAGATGGTGACAAATTTTTCCAATCCGCCTGCGCATCTGATTTCGGGCTGAGGTCGACGATCTGCGGGCATCGGAACGGCAAACGAGGGCGCTTTCCCCAGACATTTATAAAGAGGTGATCTGCTCTGGCGCTCATCCAGTCCAGCTCAATCAATACTAACAACTACTTTCGTTCTCACCTAACACGCAGAAATGGCCAAGGTGATACCGATCTTCCCTGTGGTTAACAGCGCGTGCTCACCATTGCCCGTCAGCCCGTCCTCTACACCTTCCCTCAGTCCGTCTGGGCCGTTGCCCCACAGCTTGCTCTGTTAGTTCTTCGTTCTTTGGGTCCAACATCGGTCTGATGTGTTGACGCGTATATTGTATCACTCAGTGCTGAGCTCGATGTCGACGCCGATCTCGAGATTGTCAACCCTCTCGAGGGTGCGAACTTCGACCCCCAGTTCCTGAAGCTTGTAAGTCGGGATTTTTTGATTACTGCTTTCCCTCGCTCATAGGGGTCCACTCCTTCAGAGCCCCCACGGCGCCTTGCCCACCCTTGCCCATGGAGGAAAATCGTTCAGCAACGCCGCTGTGATTGATTATCTCGTGTCCATCTCGTCTAAAAAGGTTGCACCTGCGACCTCCATCACGACTGTGGTGTATGAGGATAAGATCGACGCCAACTTTGCCTCTGTCGCGTCGGTGAGATTTTATCCGCTGATATTGCCCATAGGCGGCGCGCTGACCGACCACCCACTTCCCCAGCGAAACGATGAGGAATTCGCAAAAGTGAAGGGCAGCTCCGCCCCCATTTTCATCTCGACGCGTAGGTTTTTCTGTAGCACTCCATCAACGGGACGTGCGCTTATCCGCCCTTGCAGGCCTTGCTTATTTGAAGAAGCATGCCGCGACGCCCGAGGCGGAACCGCACAAGGACTTCTACGACAAGGAGATCGCGAAAATCTCCCGTCTCGACGCGCTCCTCACCGGAGACGCGCCCGACGAGGCCAAGCAGGGCTTCTACGCCGCGTCCACGGCGCTCTGGGACTCGATCAAGGTCTTCGCCGTCGAGACGCTCCCCGCCGCCATCAGCTCGGGCCCGTTCATCGGCGGCGCCACCCCTGGCGTGGACGACTACCACGTCGGCGCGTGGATCGCGCGCATAGCGTTCCTGCTTGGAGCGCAGAAGTCGGACGAGGGCGTCGCTGCGCTGGAGAAGGGGTTCGGTCCCATTCCGGAGAAGGTCAAGGTTTATTGGTCCACGTGGATCGCACGCGACAGCTGGGTGAAGGCCTACCCCGACAGGGCCTTGCACTAAGCCACACGCACGACATCTGTTCTGTAATTAATGTACAGTACTACTAGTAGCGAGAGGGGTCGTCGATCTTGATAGAGAAATTCATTAACGGAATCACGTGCATGTGAATCCCTGGCTTGCGTGTGTCGTCTCGGTTATAATGGCAAGTCCGAGTCAAGAACTTGAACTTGAACTTGAACCATGTCTAGTTTGGAAGATTTCTATCAAGAGTTGGATGCGAGGATGGCTTTGTCAGACGACGAGGACTGGCGTCGATTCCCCTCTCGCAGGCGTCAAGCCAGTCATCGGTATAGTGTTTCCCGACTCGATTTTAACTCAATGTCTCATCACAGAACAGAACCTCAGGGTCAACTTCATTATCTCACGACGACGATTCGGTTTCCCTGCCCGTGGCCACGATATCACCTCCCCCCTCCACCAACGAAATTGGGTTCATGTATATGCGCCTCCTAATGCCGATCAGAATTCCTTCTCATTAATTTTCTCATCCAATCGATTTATCCATTACAGGACATCTAAGCGCAAAGCATCGTCACCGCCGCCGCCCCAGGGGTTTCTAGAATCAGAACAGGGGGCTAACCCCCTATCTTCGAAGAAAGGGGGGAAGCACAAAACAAGCTCGCCCCCAGCCTCCTCAACGCTAGCATCTTCTGAGAAACGCAAGAAAGTAACTGTAGTCTTGGCTGCCCCCGCTCCTATCCAAGACATGCCACCTGCCACCGAGGATCCCACCGACGTATTTGGTTCCTCCACCGCTGCAAAACGCGACTCCAGTTCCAAAGATGCACCCTTGTTCAAAGAAACGAGCGCCGTCACCGCCGCCCCCGGTAATACGGCGAGAACAGGCACTGGTGGTGCCCATGCCGATGCTCCCATTGGCAAGCGGCCGAAGGCGCCGGCTATCACGCTGATGGCGAAGCATTCCGCCGCGGGGGGAAAGGGGAAGGGGAAGAAGACAAAAGACAAACCTGAACTCGTGACGCCTGCCGAGTACGCAAGACGGTTACGGCAGGCTGCCGTCGCGGGTCCTTCCGAGACTGAGACTGAGACTGGCAGCCACAACAAGGCACGTCGTGCTGTCAAGGAGGCCCCCAGCCAATACCTCAAAGACTACGTCATCTTCTACGCCGGGGGTGATCTCACCTACGCATCCGCGAGGACGCGAGGTTGCATGAGTTATGTGTGTCGTATCTCACTTGTTCGCCTTCTTCTCCTTGACTGAACAATTGGCGCGCGTATAGATCCACAGGCATGGTGGGACCGTGCTTCCCGTTTTCGACCCTGTGACGGCAACGCACGTCGTCACCGAAACGAGCCAGAAGATGACCCTGCGTGCGCTCGGACTTAAGAGTCTCTCCGACATCCCTCTCGAAATACCGACGGTCAAATGGAGCTGGGTGAACTCAGGAAAGCCCATACCCGGGGAGAAGGATAAACGACAGATGGACTATGAGTTCATGCACGCGGCGTTCCCGAGCCGCATGGACGCGGGCCGCTCGTTTGCTGACAGTAGCAAGAGCAGAGGGAAGCAGAAGGCAGGTGATGACGCTGTCGTCACCAGCCCCCGACAAGGGCCGGACGAGGCTGCGTACGTTGCATTTTCCGTGACGCGTCGTATAGTATGCTTATCGGATGACGATACAAGTGGGCGAGCTGAGTCTTCGTCGTCACGCGCGTCTTCGCGCGGCATCGGCGAAGAGGAGCCTGGTGTCTTACCGCAGGACCTGCGGCGTAGAGGAAGAGACGCCGTGTCAGATTCATCTGAAGGAAAGCAAGTCGCTGGGCACAGTCGTCGCAAATCCCGTTCGCCGTCGAACGAGGGCAAGACGCGAAAAAAGCTGAAAGTCGGTGCTCACCTGGGGAATCTAGAGTCACGGCTGAATTACTGAAAAGGGGTTTATCTGCGACGATCCCGCCGCGACGGCGGCGGCCAACGCTTCATCTTGCGTCAATCAGGATATCGTCGACAAGGTGAGTGTTTCGTTTCGTTTCGTTTCGTGTGACCGAGTTTGAAAATGCTATTCGTAGCTCAGCGAGCTTGCGGAGCTCCATCGCGCAAAGCCCACACAAGACGACAAGTGGCGAGTCTTCAGCTACACCAAAGGTCTGTTACTGACAGCGCTTCTACGTGACTCTTGCTAAGACCCCGCTTCGGTGCAGCGATTGGGGCGCTGCTCAAGTGCAAAGAGCGCATAGGCTCTCTGGAGCAGGCTCGATCTCTAAACGGTGTCGGAGATAAAACCGCGCAAAAGGTGACGACAGCGGTGTTGTCTCCGCATCACTCGTTGTATGCTCACCCGCGTGCTATAAATTTAGATCATGGAGATAATCGAAACCGGTGCCTTACGGCGCGTCGACGCCGAAAGGACGGAAGACGTCGCGGTCGTCCAGCTCTTTCAAGGGATTTATGGAGTCGGTATGCCTGTTTTACTAGACCTCGTATCTGCCATCCTCATTGCGCGTATCTGCCCTCCAAGGACAATCGATCGCATACGCTTGGTATTTTGCTGGCTGCCGCACTCTCGACGACATCAGGGAAAGAAAGGGTGGCATTAAGCTGTCCAGCATCCAACAGTTAGGATTGAAGTATTACGATGGTGCTCTTTCTTACGTGGGACGTGACAACGGGGCTCTGATCTCTGATATCACAGATATCAACACGAGGATGTCCCGAGAAGAAGCCAGGGTGATATTTGAAGAAATCAGGTCTATCGGTAAGTCGTCCTGCTGGCTGAATGCTACTATCTATGTGACGTGCCCTCTAGCTCTTTGTCTGGACCCCAAACTGTTCGTAGAGATCATGGGCAGCTATCGCAGGTCCGTCGTGTGTGGTCTCAACGTATCGGGACGCATGCTCACACGTCAGTGAAGGGGCAAGTCGACGTGTGGTGACATCGATATCATGGTTACGCGCTCCCCTGATGATGGAAGGACGCACGCTGGTAAGCATTCTAACATCCAGTGAACAGAACCCAGGTATCACCTATTTCTTTAGGAATCCTTCCAAAGTTGTTGTCTGCATTGCGTTCCGCGGGTATCATCACTGAAGATCTCCTCTCACTGGCCCCAGACGCCACTGACAGTCTGGAGGTCACATATCGTGGGCTTTGCGTCCGCCCTACCAAGCCGGGCCAAGAAAGCCCGAGTCGGTCTCAGATCCGACGCCGGATAGGTGGGCGCGCCACCCCTGTGATAGGTCATTGCAATAGGTTTGATCCACAATCTATCTGTTTTGATGCAGACATCCTCGCCATTCCTTGGGAAAGTCGTGGCGCCGCTTTGATTTATTTCACGGTACGTTTCCTCGAGCGCATGATCTGAGGTTACTCTGTTCATGCGACCCGCTGACTATAGGGCGACGACATCGTAAGCACCTGCTGATTTTGCTTTCTAAACATTGAAAGCATGCACGTGATAGTTCAATCGATCTTTGCGCCTGAAAGCGAACAAAATGGGATACTCACTCAATCAGCGGGGCCTGTTCGAAGGCGTCGTCCGATCTCTCGAGGATCGGGCCATCAAGACAAATGCAGGTGAGCTCTCGAACGCGTCTTCTTCATTCTTCATTCTTCGTTTTCTTTTCGTTCTCCGCTCCCACATCTTCTCTTGTCTTGCCTTTGGGAGAGAGCTCGCGCGAGGTGCTCTCCCTGTGGTTGGCCTGCTGATTCGCTGCACCCGCCGGTGGCTGCACTGCTAAAAAAACTGATGGCGGTGTCAATGTCAAATATGCGCCTAGAGCTGTGTGATCGAGAGGAGACGGGTTCCAGGCTCTCAGCACCCACAAGCCATCGGGCGCTAATGATCCCTTCTGAGCGGGTTTCAAATATCTCAATGAATTGCGTTGCTACGCGCGATCAACGTCTGCCCGCTCTTACACTGCCCAGCGAGTGGTAAAGTTTTTGCCGTTCGCAAGGTTCCTGGTTTTGTGTTCCCGAGGAACGGGATACTCGTGAAACGCGTGGAGTCATCGGCGTCGACTAAGCGCTCAAGGAAACTTTACCCCCCTTGGGTACTTGGCTTCCTCACAGCCAGAGCGTTGTTCAGCGTCCCACGCCGCCCGATCTTATCAGATCACGTCACTTTTCTCGGCAGATAGTTGCACCTCATGCGTCGGATATGTGGTGTAATTTCTGCTCCCACGCCGGCGCGTTGGCGGACAGTGGCGAAGCGGGCTCCATTCGCCTCGAGGGAAACCGAGAGCTTCTTTCTCTTTGGTGGTGATCACAAAAGCGTGCTGTTTTCCAATCACTGGCCTGGTTTATCTCCACATGACCCGACTACAGATGGATACGGTTAAATGATTGGAGGGAACACGCTTCACTTGCGGCTTTGGCCTGGTACTCGCCGACAATACGGTTTATGTTGCCCTTTCCTGGTTGTTGCATCTGGTAAAAATGATGACGGGGGCCGACGGGAAATGGTCCCGTTGCTTTGACTGGTCTGCTTTTGGTCGCGACGAGCCAGATCTGGGGACTGGGGTGGGGCTGCAGGGAGCGAGCGAATCCGATCTTACGTTTCTGTGGCGTCCGCCCAGCGGGTGGGTCCAGACGGCTTTTTCCGTACGCAGCGGGTTCCGGCCGCCCAGTCTTCGCTTTTTCTTTTCTATTGCCCTCTTCTTCCCGTACCTTGACTGCGATCAGAACCGGGTATCGCTACGCGCTTACTCGGACAGGGACCGCTTTCCCCCCTTTTTCTTTTCCATTTTTCGTTTCCATTTTCCAGTTCTTTTTTTCATAGTTGCTTTCTCTTGACGACGACGGCCACTGACCTTTGGGTTTTCGGCAGGGAACGTGATCGCGTCAGAAACGGAGGAGGAGATTTTTCGGATTTTGGGTACGTCTTAATCATCAAAAAATAGTTGCGAAGATTGGGCAAGGGGTGTCAATAGTTCCTGTAGTGGGGCTCGGGCGCCTGCTACTGGGAAACAGGCGGCGCTTGCTTGTTTTATCTGTTTATTGGTTGTGTATATGGCTGACGTTACTTCTCTCCCTTCACTGGTTCCATATTATAGGTGTTCCGTGGGTAGAGGCACATGAGCGCGCGGTTCGGGGATGAAAAAGGGCTCATGTATGGCGAAAAGGGTAAAGCTAAAGGGACGCCCTGTTTGGAAACGGTTACCATTGTTGTTGCTGTTGTCGTCGTATTGACGGATTCGCGGGAGTCCCTATGGCCCAAGAATGGAACGGGTAGGTGGAGAAACCGGAAAAGCGATGCTAATCGGATTGTTATCGCAAAAAAATGAGAAAGAGTTTAGAAGCGAGGAATGAAGAGGGCCGCCAGGCGGTCGGGGTGTCTCATGTGTTTGATGAGATCCCAGAGCGGAAGTAAATCGGCGGTATGACTGGGACCGGCGCTCCGGCTGTGTGGGAGCGAGGGCGGGCACGTGGTTGGCCGAGCCGGAATTGTGGATGGATGTGGCCGTGTCCGTGTCCGTGGAATTGATAATTCACTGATACTTAAGCCCACGCCCGAGACCCGAAGTTAGGTCCCTTCCCCCTCCCCCGTCCCCAACCTCGTCGTCCCTTCAGCCATGGACGGTTCCCGTGAGTACGAGCTCAGTGTCAGACAGCAGCCCAAGCAAGCCAGGATGTGCGGTGTCGGAGGTTTGTCCCCCTCTCTCCTCCTTTCTCTTCCACTTACTCATCCAACCACAGCCGATCGTCGTCCAATCGACCCGCCCCCCATCGTCCAGCTGCGCGTTATTGACAAAGCCAGAAAAAATCTGCCATCGCCTTCCCCGTCGCCGCCACCCCAGCAGCATCACCAACAGCCATCGCACCCCCACGCACACACCCACGAGTCTTCTGGTCCTCTGGACGCCTCCATGCTCACTCCAGCAGGGTTTGGCGCGGGCCCGTTCCTCCAGAATCCGTATTACTTTATGTTTGCCAGCCTTGCCAAGCCAGACGACGATACGGAGCTGCATTGGATGAAGGTGCGTTCCCGTGCTTCTTGCCCCAGCCTTGTGGCCTCACCCACTCACTCTTTCACATTTTCTATATGCGCGTCCTTCTCGTCTTCTCGCTTATCTAGGACGGAAAGACGCGTTGCACCACCGGATCTGTGGTGTCATCCCTGTATCACCTCAAGGACTCGGAGAATGACAACCGAGACGCTGGTTTCTTCGTTTTTCCGGATCTTAGCGTTCGCCAGGAGGGTTCCTATCGTCTCAAGCTTTCCCTTTTCGAAGTTGTAGGGTGTGTTCATATTTTTTTTATCAATCGTCTTCTCTCTCTCGCTGTCTCTTCACACCCATCCCCTCCCCCGCTCCCTATCTTGCGCGCTTCAGATGCTATTTCACACCACGTCACAAACCCATTTCTCTCTCCCGAGCGCTGTCGTGTGCCCCCCCTGTGCAGTTTCGTTCTCGTTTCGTCCGTTCTAGTCGCGGGTTTTGTCCATTAGCGCGTCGCGTGTCCTTTCCGTTCTTCTCTCCGACGGCTTATGGTAGCAATGGGCTAATCACGTTCCCAGATCAAATGTTTATCATTGCAAGTCAATCTTCTCAAGTCCTTTCTATGTGTACACCGCAAAGAAATTTCCGGGGATGGAAGGTTCGCCTCCCTTTACATTACTTCTCTTCGGCCATGCCGCTTATGCGTTGCTTTCTATCATAAGAGTCCACGGCGCTTTCGTGTTCTCTTGCTGACCAAGGCATCAAGATACGAATCCGCAAGGACATTCGACAGAGAAAACCTCGTACCTCGAACTTTCCTATTACGAACGGCCAGCCCTTGGGACCCGGTATTCCCATCCCGGAGGAGGATAGCGATCGTGAAAGTGAAGTGCGACACGATGATCACAATGACACGACCAACAATCACAACTCGCTCGCCAATATCACCAGCAAGCCCCCAAGCAATAGCCGCAAGCGAGCTGAGCGTGAAGTAGAGAAGGATCGTGATCGTGATACGAAGCGTCCGAGGGTCGATGGCGATGAGGCTGACCCTGCTCCCAACCCACCTCCGAGTACTGGGGAGTGGGGGATCGATCCTGCGCTGGCGCCCGGGGGTCCGTCCAACTCTTATGAGCATCCCCGCTCTACGACCAGCGCCCCTCCGCCGCCACCACCACCACCCGCCCCCGGCTATCCCCTGCCCCCTCCAGCTCAACATCACACTTACGAACAACCTCCTCCACCTCAGCATCACGCTCCGCAACCCACGCACCATCCCACGCATCCGCCCCAACATCCAACCCCTCATCACTACTCAGCACCCCCGCCCCAATCGGTGCACCCTGCTCATCATCCTCCACATCCACCTCCGCCTCCACCTTATCACCAGCAGTACGCGTCATCCTGGCCTCAGCATCAACACCCACCCCCACCTCAACACCAATACGACCATTATCAACCGCACTACCCCCATCAGTATCCGCCGCCTCCTCGGTACGCTTCTACTGGATACGATCCGTATCCACCGCCCCCTCCGCAGCAGCAGAGTGTTCCTGCTTACCCCCCCGGCGCCACTGGTTATTACCCGCAGTACGGCAGGCCCGGAGAATATGGTCAGTATCCGCCTCCGCCGCCTGGGCCGGAGGCCCAGAACTCAGCAGGCAGCAGGAATCCGCCGGCGTACGGGCAGTACCAGCCTCCTCCACCTCAACAGCCCCCTCCCCCACCTGCCACGTCCTCGCCGGGGAATACGTCTCGCACACCATCGTATCAGTACCCGCCACAGCCACCTCCACCAGCAAGTGGTGAAATAACTACGCCCCGCCGCCGCCACCGCCGTCAACGACCAGTAGTGCCAATGGGCGTGCGAGTACAGGTCCCACTGCGCCGGCACCCCCGCCTGGACCAGGTGCTGCAAGTGTATACTATCAGAATAACACACCTGCTCCGCGTGGATATGGGACGCCACCACCACCTCCGCCGAACGCGTATCCGTCTTATCACCAACAGCATCCTCCGCCGCCACCGGCCCATCACGCATCACCACCCGGACATTACCCGCCGTATCAGCACGCGCCACCTCCACCCCCGCCGCACTGGGGGAGCACGCCAAGCTACGCGCCGGCCCCAGCGCCAGCGCCGGCGGTGTACCCAGGGCAAGGCCAGAGCCAGAACGGCGGATGGGAGAGCGGAGCGGCAACTTCGGGACACAGCAGTGTTCCGGCGTCTTCGCGGGAAAACGGCCCTGTGGCCACACCGACGGCACCTCCCACTGCTGCCACGAACACGGGCCCCAGCAGTACGGGCGGGAACGTCGGGCCGGGACTGCAGCTGGCGCCGTTGCGATCACGCGATGATCGTCCTGAGCGGGAGCGAGACACGCGAGCGGAGCTGAAAGATGACCGGGAGCGGAGGAAGCAGGACTGGGGCCATGGACATGATCACGCTCATAGCCATGGACATGGGCACCATGGTCCAGGCGCCGCACCGAGTTCGCTTGGGGCCGCGAGCGGGCGCGATCGCACGCGAAAGAGGTTGAGCATCGGGAGCATACTCACGGATCAGTAGGGTTGGTGAAATTTAACAGAGGAAGAAAGAAAAGTCCCAAGACGTTGCTTCTCATTTCTGGTTTCGTTTTTTTTTTTTCGGTGTTTATTCTGTGCCGCTTCCACTACTCACCTCTGTCACACACTTTTGCTTTGCGGAAGCCGGACTACCAAATTCCTTTTTTTTTTTCTTGTCGCTTTTTACCGCCTGCTCTGAACCTCAATCTCACTTGACATGCAGAAACTTACTTGAATGTAGCACCTCATCCGTTCTGGCTCCAACGAGCGAGTTTTGTTGATTCTGTCGTTGGTAGTCATTTGAAATGTATCATGTCGAAAAATTTCCCTTTCATCACAGGCCTCACTAGCCTAGGTTTTTTTAAAAAAAAACGGCTTCTCGCAAGCAATTGCTTGCCCCTTGTGGCCTCGGGAAAAACCGCTGAAACGAAACGAAGAACAGACGAACGTGCGATCCTTTTGCCCTGTCCCAAACCCAAACCCAAATGGAGTATAAGGGTGAAGAGGGTGAAAAAATAGCATCACACATACAGGCGTCGCTTCGGGGTGCCACCACTGAACAGCACGCGCACGCGTCGTGGTGAAAACGCACCTTCGTCCTGTGTTGTCGTCCCTGTCGCCCTGAAGGGAAGCACCCCGTTTCCCAGCCAACACGCGAATTGTGAATGGTCCTTAGACACGCTCTCAACCCCAAAATACGCCTGGGTTGTTCGTGCTCCATTCTTTTTTGCCAGTGGCGGCGTCTTGTCCAATTTCGCTTCTCACTGAGGTGGCGTCGCTCACGCGTGTGCAACTCTGTAAGCGATTTCAATTAGAGTTACACTAACTCTTACTAACTCTTTTCTTACTATTACTGTACCCGCGATCCTCCCAATAGCAGCGGGAATGACCTTATACTATATCCGAGTTGGAGCTCTTGCTAGTCACGCGTGCTAGTAGCAGTGCTGTGTGCTACTGTAACATCATCACGCTAGCGTCGGGCGGCGCCCTTTTGTTTCGAGGTTCGCGTTTCGAGGTTCGCGTCCTTCTCCGCCGTTTGCCGAACGGGTCTCCCCTCGTCCAAGGCCCCGTCCGTCATCGGCATTGGCCAGCTCTAGTACGCTCCTTCTGCTCTTGCCGTTGACCGCTCGCAGGGTTGGCTAGCGGGTCAACGATCAACGAAGCTGTCGCGATGAACCTGAAGGCGGTTGGACTTGTCCCACACTCGTCAAGGTGTTGTTCAGCAAGGCTCGGCTGTTGGCTTTTTTCACTTGTCTGAGGCTTGTTTCTTGGAGACTTTCTAGGAACGCACAGCCTTACAGTAACATATCTAAGACATAGACCGGTCGGATTCTAATAATCCATCACAAAGAATTATCTGGGGACGTGCGGTACTTTCCGGTCGGTGACTACCAAGTGCGCCGCCGCGCCTTGGAGGGAGTGCCCGTGGCAATAATGGGGGGGCATCATGGCATGAGGTGACTCGGGCCTCACGTACTTGTAAGGGGGACGCTCGCAGAGTCCCACGCCCACTCCCCGCTGTTTATATTTTTTATCGAAGTTACGCCAGGGCCGACAGGATCTGTGAAGGGTGTCAGAACCCATCCGACCATTTTCGGAGAGGAAGCCGTAATTGAACATATCACACGTTTGACCCATCGGAGCGCCGTTATCGTCCGCAGTCAGGAAGTAGGACAGGACGGGTACCCCTTCGTACCCAACTTCCTCATCTGGACTTCGCTACGGAGGCAGTCCATGATCTAGACTTGCGGCCTCGCCCCCTTTCTACTCCCATGGGTTTTGCGTCGGCATCACCGTGCCAGCCACTGTACCATATTGGGTTTGATATAATTCTTGCTTCCTGAACTTGCTTGCTCCAATTGGGATGATTCGAGAATATGGTGTCAACGTAAAACACTCACCGCATGCTAAATATAACCTGAAGGTTGGCCACGAGGTTGCATTTATCGTATAGCTGGCAGTTAACAAAAATGTTGCCCTGGAGAACGCAGCGATGAATAGCGACTTGTGTAGTGCTCTGTTCCAGGTGTTATTTACGATTCGTTGCTGCTCGTTGCTGTTGTTTCGGATAATCTCCTGTTGATTACTTCGAGCCATATGTTCTCTACTCTTTCCGTGTGTATCTTGCCGCTCAGTACTTTCTCAGCCCAGCCTTTCCTTTGTGTGCCTTCTACAGTAAGCCCTCCGGTAAGACAAACGATATCTTGTCCCTTCCGACTTCGTCTTCTACGCCCTCCCAACATCCTCTCAACATCCTCTCAACGACACCTATCGGTAACTAGTAACAAGCTCACTTAAGGTCATCACACCCAACTTGTAATGGTTTCGTTCTCGTGCTCCTTTTTTTGCTTCGATCTTCCCTTGTCTTTCTCTAACTACTTGTCGTCCGCAGAAAACTTGGCAGAAAACGTAAGTTAGACGAAAGGTCACTAACGGTCATTTTACAGGTACTGTTAGCGATTGCGAATGCGTACCGTCGCTTTTCGGGTTGACTATCTTACCTACCACCTTTTCGCCTGCCTGGGCTTGCAATGTCACCAGTTTGGATCGTAATCGGTACACTGGCTTCCGCAAGCCTCCCAATCCTTTGTCTTTAGCTTTAACTATCAACCAAGGACAAACTGTAATTCCAGTACGAACGATTCAGTACGAACGACGTGGCATTACTAGGCACCATCGTGGACCGCTTCGTGACATCTACGCGAGGAGAATATTACTGGTATGTGGGGGGAGGATAGCAGATATACTCCGCTTGGCGTCTGGTGAAGTGTGCTTATCGTATAATAGCTCTGGTCACGCATGAGGGGAGTGTGTGCTATAGCGAGTAATAGATGTCGACCCGATGGAAAGAGTAGATAGAGTAGGAGAGATGATAATGGGAAAACATGGAGACACGGAAACACAGACAGACGTGTGAACGTGGACGCAGACGGAGATCGTTAACGCAGAAGTGAGAGCAT
>JAKELH010001090.1:0-13420 GCA_021525015.1 Lactarius pseudohatsudake | reverse complement strand
AACGAACGCGTCGCCACACCCTTCCATCAAATCTACGTCGTTGACACGAGTCGTGGGAAAACTTAAGGTCGTCCGCCATCCGCCTATCAGCCTTCCACTAGGGAGGACCTCCACGGATACCTAGGACCACAGGACCGTCTATTCCCTCACCCCGTTGATATACATACTACATCCGCTAACCGGAACTACTATCTCAAAGGAGGATCAGCACATCAGTTTGCCTAAGTCAGGCAGACGTCCGTGGTAGACGTTACACCAGAGCTGTCAACAGAACTTCACTATATCCGGCTAACACATTGGGCAAGGTCCTCACGTCGGTAGTCAAGAGAGCAACTGACTTACTACACGGAAAAATACACGCTGCTCCCTGCCCTCCACTTCGGCGGACGGCCAGCACGCACCACCAGCGACGCCATTCAGTTCCTGGTATACAAAATCAAAGACGCGTAGGAAGAAACAAGGAGAGAAGAAACAGGTCACATCAGTACTTTCCTGGATATCGAAGGAGTGTTTCCAAATGCAGTCAACGAGAAACTGATATCCAACCTAAGAAAGAGAAGAGTACCGACAAAAATAGTCAAATTCGTGGAAAACATGCTAAAGGATAGGGTAACATGCCTCAAATTCGACGACTATGAGTCGGAGAACATAAAGATCGACAACGGGATTGGACAAGGAGACCCACTGTCGATGGTGTTATATCAATACAACGCCGATCTACTGCCAGTGGACATACCGAACTCCACAAGCGAATTGGCAGCCGCATATGTAGATGATGCGATCCTAATAGCAACCTCTAAAACATTTGAGGAAACACACGATATGCTGATGAACATGATGACCAGGGAACGCGGTGCCATGGAATGGGGCCGAACAACACAACTCAAAATTTGAGCTATCAAAGCTAGCCCTAATCGACTTCGCGCACCACAACAAAAAGACAACAAGGCCCCCCCTCAAGCTCAAGGAGACGACCATAGAAGCCTCCAAGAGCGCGAAATACCTCGGAGTATTTCTAGACCAACACCTGAGCTGGAAAGAACAGGAGGCACGCGCGGTCAAAAAAGGAGCAAATTGGGCAGCACAACTAAGATGCGTGGTGAGAATCAAATGGGAGTTGACCCCAAAGCAAGCCAGAAAGATATACACCAGCGTAGCAATTCCCAGAACGCTATACGGAGCGGACATATGGTGCCGCCCACCGATCGAAGGGAAAAACCGAGGGCGAAACCGACTATTGGCCACGCAAGAGCAGGAGCGTAGCAATAGTCGGAGGACTAAGAACTTCACCGACTGACTCCCTATGTGCACACGCTGACATACTCCCTCTCCCCCTAGAAATAGACAAGCATTGCAGTCGTGCGGCTTTACGCCTAGCCACCCTCCGTTATTCACCCGCTCACAAAAACATACAGGAGATGCACCAAGCGAAGAGTAAATGGCACAAAACTCCGCTGCATCACCTAGCGGAAAGCTACCAGGTAAACCGGGGACAAGCTCGAGACAATCCCCGTAGCAGGAAGAAACCCAGCGCTATTAGGAAAACGCCCTTTCAAAGTCGACATCCCAAAGGAAAGCGCACTCCAAAGATGCAGACAAGCACGCCCCGAGCACATTAAAGTATACACAGATGGTTCAGCGCACGACGGAAAGGTAGGAGCCGCAGCAGTAATGACGCGCAGAGGCAAGACACAGGAAGCTCCACTACCACCTCGGCCCAATAGAAGAACACACGGTGTTTGAGGCGGAACTAGTACATCACCTGGTCCCCCAGAAAATGGAATGCTATTATAACTAGTTGTAATATAGTGTGCCAGTTGTATTTAATTCTATATATTACAAAATATTTTTGTGATTACAACCAAATTACAACTAGTTATAATTAGTGTTTTAAAGTTCAGTCAGGTTCGGTTTTTTGCTCTTTTTTCAGGTAACTGAACCCAAACCAGTTCGCTAATATGAAAATCACATGCGAACCTGACTGAACTGATGATCAGGTTACCCATCGGTTCAGTCAGGTTCGGTCAGGTTACTGGTCAGAACCAGTCAGAACCGGTTTTTTGGGGGTAACCTGACCTAACCTGACCTGACTTTTGCATTTTTTGGCAAACCTCAGTGAACCTGACTGAACCTGACTGAACCTTCGCATACCTGTAGCAAACCTGACCTGAAGTCAGGTCAGCTGCAGTCAGGTTCCAGTCAGGTTCCAGTTATTTGCAGTTACCCTGACCTGACCTGCGAACACTAGTTATAATAATAGCATTCCAATTTTCTGGGGGACCAGGTGATGTACATGATCTGACGGTTGAAAATTGGAATGCTATTATAACTAGTTGTAATTTGGTTGTAATCACCAAAAATATGTTGTAATATATATAAATTAAATACAACTGGCACACCTATATTACAACTAGTTATAATAGCATTCCAATTTTCTGGGGGACCAGGTGATGTAGGAATACTACTGGGGATACAGCTGATAAAGTCGAACGGGAAAAGCAACCTGACATACGCCATTGGGGTCGACAACCAAGCGGCAATAAAGGCACTGTCATCGAAGCTGAACAAACCAGGACATTACATTGCCGCGGAAGCACTAAACGCAGCGGCAAAGCTAAGAAAGGTGAGGGGCAAGAAGTACGCACTAACAGTCAGATGGACTGCAGGGCATTCCGGAATAGGAGGAAACGAGGAAGCCGACAAAGAAGCAAAGAAGGCAGCGGAAGGAACATCCTCCCCTGCCTCCCTCCTCCCAGCGCTGCTGAAAAAGGGCATCAAGACAAGCAAGTCAGCGGCAAAGCAATCCATGCAAGCGAAGAGGAAGACCAAGTGGAGAAAGTAATGGGAGAAGTCGACGAGATTCGAGAAGCTTAAGCATATTGATCCATCACTCCCCTCACGCAAATTCATTGAGCTAATAAGCAACAAAAAACTTTCCAGGGCGATGGCAAGCAAGATATTCCAACTCAGAACAGGACACATCCCGCTCAACGCTTACCTACACAGATTCAAGAGAATGACCAGCGCAAAATGCCCGGCTTGTGGAGCAGAAAGAGAAACACCACAACACTTCCTTTTGGAATGCCCGGCATACGCGCATGAGAGAGGGAAGCTCAAGATGAGGAGAGGAAGCAAGGAGAGGAAGTTCGCAGAGCTGCTGTTGAAGGAGAAAGGAATAATGGCGATCGCAGGCTACACACAAGCCACCAGGAGATTCAAGCAAGACGATCAAACCCCCCCAAACTCACAAAACCCGCAACCTCAACCCCAAAGCTAAGCCGTCGCCAAGGCGGTCAAACACTTTCCAGAACCCCCGCTAAACACCCCACGATCCGCCAGGCCCTGAACAGGCCGCTTCAAGAAATGAAGAGTTAATGGACGGCGAAGTACACCCGGACGCAAAGGAACATTAACGAGGCTCAAATGGAAATGCGCTGCACAACCGCGCGCACCACAAACCCCCCCTCCTTCAAAACTGACCCTTTGCTTTGGCGCATCACACGCCCCAATAAACTCAACACTTGATGAATCGCAAAGCCGCTCATTCATGAGCGGGGAGGTGTAATATTGTGAAGTGGCTACTACAATGGGACAGAGGCAGAGATAGGGAGTAGGAAACGAAACATGTTGTAATAGTGCCACATAGGGCCATGTACACCAAGGCGCACTCAAATGGATTCAAAAAAAAAAAAAAAAAAGACAACATCAACAACGCGACCTTGGATGCGACACAACGACGAGTCGACAACACAACACAACAACGACCCGGCCCAACGACAACGCAACACAACGACAACACAACACAACGACAACACAACACAACACAAACAATATGTACAACGATGACTCGACAACCTGACTCGACGACGATGCGACTTGACAGTTCGGACAGCAAGTCCCGCAGTGTATTACTTCAAGTTGTAGCTAGCTAGTGTACACCCTCATTCTTGTAATTGTACATACCTGTGTGAATTTAATCGCTCGATGAGACTACAAAAATAAAAAGACCAGTTGCAACTGGAAAAAAACCAGTTGAGACTGGTTGTCGACCGGTCTCTCAAAAGACTGGTTGCAACCGGGCATTTTGCCGCAACCAGACCAATGTAGACCGGTTGGCCATGGTCTCGGTCCGGTCTTTGCAAAATTATCATTTGTGGCAACCGGTCCTGGTCCGGTTGCACAGCAAAAGGTGCAAAAGACCGGACTGGACCGGACCTCAAATCACTACCTGGCGCCGACTTATTAGATGCGGCCATGAGGAGGGTGCGTGCCTCTTCCTCCGTTAGAGGGGCGAGCACACGGGTGGGCCGGGGCGGCGGGTCGCCCAGCAACTGGAGGGGGATATCCCTCGGTGTTCTGCGAAGAAGCGGGAGGCAAAAATGTCTGCCATTACCTCGTGTTCGTAGGTGAGTTCACCATCCGGTCCGCACAGCGCAGGGATCCGCATGACGGATCGACCGTGGCACCATGCTGCAACTTCCCACATGTTGGTGGTGGTGATGAACTTGTCTGCCCATTCCCTCTTGGCAGTCTTGACGGCCCGCTTAAGCTGTCGATTAGCAGCACGGATGTCAGTGGTGCTTTCGGCGGTCTTGACCGAGTTGACCGCTGCGGTGCAGTCCTCATTCCACCACCGAGCAGCTCAGGCGCGGTTGCGTCCCTTGCGCTTCATGGTGGCGTTGCAGGCCAGGTTGAAGGCTGCGTAGACGAGGTCCACGACGGTGTCGATCTCCACCGTAGATCGGGGAGGCGCATGTAGGGTGGGGGTGTGGAGCGCCATGAGGTGGCACCATTCTGTCCACCCTTCCGCGTCGATGTCGGTGTCGAAGGAGTTGGTGTTGTCATTGCTGGGCTGCCAGGTGGCAACGCACAAGTAGGCAAGTGTGTGGATGAGGGCGTGATCTGAACCAAGTGAGCCTGGCCAGTCAACGATTCCTCCCACAAACGTGCTGCAACATTTGGTGGCGAAGTTGCGCCACGATAAGTTGAGCATGTTATCCCTTTGGTTCTGTGCTGGTGCCTCGGCGTGTAGTGTTCGCAGGTCAGGTCAGGGTAACTGCAAATAACTGGAACCTGACTGGAACCTGACTGCAGCTGACCTGACTTCAGGTCAGGTTCGCTACGTTTGCGAAGGTTCAGTCAGGTTCACTGAGGTTCGCCAAAAAATGCAAAAGTCAGGTCAGGTTAGGTCAGGTTACCCCCAAAAAACCGGTTCTGACCGGTTCTGACCGGTAAACTGACTGAACCGATGGGTAACCTGACCATCAGTTCAGTCAGGTTCGCATGTAATTTTCATATTTAGCGAACTGGTTTGGGTTCAGTTATCTGAAAAAAGAGCAAAAAACCGAACCTGACTGAACTTTAAAACACTATCGGCGTGTGGGTTTGCCAGGGACGTTCAGGAGCTGGAGCGTGTTCAATGCAGCCCAGCCTTCAAACTCCCCAACCCCCGGTGTGGGGGCCCACCCGTATGGTGACCAGGAGGTGCTGTGTAGATTGAAGTCACCGACAAGGAGTGTCGGGACCTCATCCCCGATCTTAAGTTTCATGAGTGAACGAAGCGCAGTCAGGTCCGCGACATCGTTATAAAAGTTGACCACCCACCACATGTCCTTGCCTGCGTGGACATCGGTGACGAGGATGCAGGGGTGTTGGGCAAGGTCCAGTCTTGTGACCACCTCGAGCCCATTCCTCCACACCCCAGTGGCGGGGTTGTGTTTGCGGGCGTAGGTCATGACCTTGGCCCTGTGGTTGTCGTCGAAGTACGGGTAAATCAGCTCCCACTGCTGATTCACCGCGCCCCCCAATACGTCCACACCGTATTTCTCTTTATCAGCCCACCTTGTGCCGATTCTGCTAAACCATGGTTCTTGGACGCATAAGATATTGTCCTGTAAGTTCGTCTCCAACAGAGCATGCATTGCTGGGTTCCTCCTCCCCATATTCACACTTCCGATGGAGAAGTTAGGCATGAGGGGGGGTTAGGGCGAGGTCTGGCAGAGGCCGGGGCTGTTGTAGCGTATGCCGCCCCAGTCGAAGCAACCAAAAATGGGGCATTCAAGGGCAGCAGTGGGGAGTTGTGTGTCCATGGGGAAGGGGTCATCGAAGATGGAGAGGTCCTCGTTGATGACTTTCCGGTGGGCACGGGCCTCCTGGAGGCGCAGGGTGAGGAAATCGTTGGTGGCATCGCAGGTGTCAAACTCCCAGAGCTGTCCTTCCGCGTGGACGCGGCAGACCGCCCGGGAATCCTCCACTTCAATCTGAGCCAGGCGCGAGGTAGCGTCAGTGATCATGGCCGCGGTGATGCGGTGGGGGTGCATGATGCCCAGGACAGACTGTTCAGCAACATGCTGGGCAGTGTGTCATGGACGCGTATTATTATTTTCCCATTTTTCTGTATTTTTACGGATTTATATGGTGAAGATATAAAGGGCCAAAGTACGAGACTCGGTTAGTCACATGATGCCACCATGTGCACCCTCAAGCACGTGACCCTGGGATAGTTGCATCCTTAACAGGACAACCTAACCTGGTCACATCCCTTTTATGTACGGACTCTCATGATTGGTAGATAAGGATAGAAGACTCTAGAATGCTCTAGATTACGCTTAGTAGTTTACGCTTACTCGCTGTATTAGGTTTTACTCAGCAGATAAGGAGACGCGTCAGCAGCTATGACAAGTGCATCAGTCAGCACAATAGATAGCGCTATTATTAGACACGACACGTCATCCTCAGCGATTGACGAATCACATCCTTCCCACGCGCCGGTGAAAGTGGGCCGCCTTACCTGTGACTCAACTTCAAACTCCGATTTTTAACTTTATCATCCTTTTTCCGAGTAAATAAGAAATCAAAATAATAATAAATAAATCAAAATAACGCGTAAACAATGCGTAAACAATGCGTGGAGGACTCTGTCCTCCGCAAGAACGTTCCGAGGAACGCTTGCAACATCCAGGACCGTCAACGTCGCGTTGACTATCCCAATCCCTTTCCCCTCTGTCCCCCCCTCTCTTCTAGCCCCTCCTTTCCGCGTGTGGCCCCACCTGCCCTTTCTTCTTCCACCCTCCCCCCTTCACCCAGAGATGTTGACGCAAAAGAGGGGGGGTGCCTTTCCCGCCCCCGTTTGTGCGGGAATGGGAAGGGTCCCGCCCCGCCCCCTCGTTTACGCGAACAGGCCGGGCGAAAGCTCCGAATCGGCGTGCCCCCCTCGCTCCCGCTTGCACGTCACCCCCGCCCCAATTTTTCCGTCGTGTACACGAACTGGGGCCGCACGGGAGTGGCGCGCTCGCCTCCCCATCCTTTTGCACCCCCAGCTCCGATTTGCGCGCGAAGGAGCAGGTGAACGGGAGGCCATGCGGGAATGGGAAGGCCCCCCTTCCGCCTCCCTCCACCTCTCGTGCATAAAGGCAACGCGCGAGCATGGGCTGCGCGAGCCCCACTCTCGGCAGCGACATCCCCGTTTACGCACATAGGGTGCACGCAAACCGGAGTCACATGGGAGTGGCTCGCCCCACCCACCCTTTTACGCCCTCGCTTCGATTTGCGCCCACAGGGAGCAGGGGTCCCCGTGCAGAAACGAGAAGGGGCTCTCCCCTTTCCGCCCGTTCTCACCACAGGCGGCGCGCACGCAAACCCGGAAGTGGCACGCCCCTCCCTGCCCCTGTTTACGCGCAAAGGTGGCACGTGGACTGGGCCCGCGCGCAAACTCACAGGTGGCGCCTCACCCCCAGTTGTATGCAGGGATGGCACGCGAACGGGGTAGGCGGGAATGGGAAGGGGCGGGGCGCAACTCCCTTCACCCTTTTGCGCCCCGCTTCCGGACAGGCAGACCGCAGCCCAGAACGTCGATGCACGTGCCCGCGCCGCCGCCCACGTCCGGTCCCGCAGAGCCCCTTCCCTTCAGCCTGCCAAACAGCGTCGCAAGCGCGCTGGCACCCCTCCGTCTTCCGCGCCTGTGCCAGGTCTCACCCACGCGCCGCTTACCCTTTCGGTGCTAATTCCGTATCACGCGACACACCCTATGTACTGGCTCTGTGGCCATTTACCCCCCTCCCAACCTTACCATCCAAGTAGAGTAGATTACACAGCAGAATATCGACTTAAAAAAATTTCGCGCCTTGTTTTGATTAGTTAATGTACATTTGCCTTGCTCAATCACCTGACTCGACCGAAAAAAAAAATACGCTCATGTAATCAATTTTATTTATTTGACTTTACTTGGATTGTATAAGCAACGAAACGAAGTGTTGGAGCGGAGACTCAATTCGAAGTTGACGGGAAAGCGGACCGGCGCGTGGGAAGGATGCGATTAGTACGCAACTGTCATCCTCTGAGTCATGGAGTCTTACTATACACTTAGTAACAGTGTCCAGACTCAATTCAAAGTCAGCATCAGTAGTGTATATAAACCCTCCTGTAGCGTCCTGAGTGGAACCAACTTGTCCTCTTGGTTCTCCACTCAGGTGCGTATTTCCCTGTATTCCCTACCTTCTCCAATCTGAACTGGTCCTCTTGGTTCTCCACTCAGCGTACCACAGTGTGATATTCTTGACAGCCTGAGTTCTTGCATAAAGACTCCACGTCTCTGTCCCTCCACTGTGACTGTACGTTCGGCGCGTGATTTATCTCCGTGCTAGGCTTGAGTGTGCTCCCTTACAGTTCACTTACTCTTCAACTTGAGTCTAGCGTAGCGAGGTGTCATACCGCTACACAGTGGCTCGCTTGGCATTGAGGATTTCCTCCGTAAGGTGGCGGGGCACAGATTGGGCGATCTGGGTCCCAGCCTTCATGAGGGACTTGCCCTTCCCGTCGCCAACGGTCCGGCCCTGGAGGGCAGATGCGTCATAGGACGTGGCGGGGAGAGGGGTAGGGCCGGCTGTGTGGATAGCCGCCTTTCGGGCCATGGCTCGGTCAGTGGACGACTTGCCGGGTTTGGTGGTGTCCGTGGCCGAGGTGATACGGTGGGCAGGGACAGCAGATGTGCGTTTAAAGGCTGCCGTGGCAGAAGCAGCAGCGGGGAACATGTCCATTTCTCCCCAACCAGCCAGGTTCGGCTCGGTGCCCCAGTCGACGTAATTAACGTCAGCGAGGAGGGCGTGTTCAGCCGCAGCAGCAGTAAGTTCCGCATCGGTGGGGTCGGTGCATCAGGAAAACCTAAAAGTACTTAAATGCTCTTAATCAGGCCTTAAAATGCTTCTAAGGCCATTTTAAGGTCATTTTTTCCTAAGGCAATTTAAGCAAGGTTGCCTCCTTAACCTGCCTTAATGGCCATGACTTAATTCCCTTGACGACTTAGAGTGGTTCTGAATCAGTACTTAATGGTCTTAAGGGGATTAAGATGAGCCCATGGTCAGTTAGGATATCAGTACAATTTAAGTCAACTAAGACCTGATAAGACAGTATTAAGACTTCATCTTAAATTTAAATGATTTGTTTTTTCACACAGGGATTGGACAGAACAGGATTTATGCAAATATATATTATGATAGGACTACAAGTAGCTATTAATAATACAGGTGGGGCGGGGATAGGTGCAACGGTGAGGTGGCAGTGGCAGCCATGCCGGTGTGGCGGGTTGAGTCGGGTGGCGGTGGCGGCCGTGTCAAAACGGTGCTGTGGGGTGGGGTCGGGTGAACGACGGCGGAGCCGGCGTCGCGGTGCCAGTGGCGTGCGGTGTCGAAACGGCGCCGATGAGGAGGGGTCAGGTGAACGAGGCGGGTGACGATGGCAGTCGAGGTGGCAGTGGTGGCCGTGTCGAGACGGCGCCGGTGCAGCGGGGTCGAGGAGGGTGGCGCTGGTGGAAGCGTCGTAGTGAGGTGACAGCGGCAACCGTGTCGAGGTGGCGCCGGTGTGGTGGGGTCTTAGTGGTAGCCGGGTCAGTGGAGCCGGGGTGTCGCGGCCACGTTGGGGTGGCAGGGTCACAGTCGAGGGGCAGCGGGTGCAGGTGTGAGACTGCGGCAAAGTTGCGGGAGTGGGTGGCCCTGCCCAGTCGAAATGAGTAAGAAAAAAAAAAGTGAAAAAAAAGAACTCATCTGAGTGGGCTCAAGTGCCGCAAGCGAGACGGCGACAACGATGTGGCCTGCATACACACATGTGAGTGGCAGGCCGGGCGGGCTGCTCGCAAGCCACGAGGTGTGAAGGCGATGGGAGGAGGCCTCAATGACGAGGGTGACACTGTCCTGGCCTGCACCGGTTAGAAACGAACCAGAAAATAGAAAAGAAAAAAAAACGTAGCTTCGCATTTGCGTGAGGGGGAAGAGGGAGTGGCATGGCGTCACGACAGGGGTAGCGTCGTGACGGAGTCTTGCATGTCGCGATGGCATGATGTCGGGACGAAGGGCGGGGCTTTCATGCAGCGGGGTGGTGGTGGTCGAGAACCTGCGTGTGGCAGAGGATGGAGGCAGGAGCCACGGGCTGACGTGTGGCGAGGCGGCGGCGACGTAGTTCTGTGAGAGTGAGAAATGACATGGAACAAAAAGAAAAAAGAGATGACAATATGCACCTCTTTCATGATCTCGGCGCGGGCTGCATGAGGTTTGCGTCAGTTTTGAAGAGTCAACGAATGAGGAGGAAAAAAAACTCACCGAAAGAAACTAACCTGGCAGAAGTCTGGGTGGCGGCAAGGGCGTTCAAGTCAGACGCAAGTGAGGCAACGTGGCACACCTTCCCACGCCACATATTAAGTCTCCGCCCAACACTTTTTTGCACAACACTTTTTTTGTACAAGTTGATTCGAGTCCGTGTTTCGTACTGACATCAAATTGCAGACCTTTCCACTGCTCCCGTAGCTGTCCACCCCATGACCAGGCCTCTGATGCCGCCGCCTTAGTGACTCGGCCCGATGACCGTCACGTCGCCAAGAGTAAGTCCATCCCTTGAACATACTCACACTGCTTCGACTGACCATCCTGGCACGATACCCCTTGTGCCACAACCGGTGCCACTGTCACACGTGGTCCCCGATGTTGCGTTTGCGGTCGTGGACACTTACGACTCGGTTGTGACTCCCTCGTAAGCAGTAATAGGTCACGGACTTATCGTATCAGTCATCGAGTATCACATGCAGGATACCATGACTCATTCCTAGGATCGGCGTAGTAGGGTTCGAGCTACTTACGCGACTCGTTGTACCGTTTCATGAGGCGCTTTAAAGTGACCTCTCTATTTGTATAAATCATATATCGCGGAAAGACCAAGAATCCACATCTCGGTCTTCTTCCCTTGTCACCATTCTCCCTCCGTGTGTTGTGACTTTAGTCCTATTCGTTTTGCCTGTTGGCTCGTCTGTCTCTCGTGGAGCAGATCGTACTTCGTCGCGTGCGCCTAGTGGGACATAGCCCTAGAGCCTCTCGTGATCCACGTGTCTGTTGAAGACCGTGTATCTACTCGCCGCAATTAACCCTCGGCATATACGCTAAGTCGTGATCGCCCTCTCGACAGTCCAAGTCGGACTAAACGCAGTGACAGCGTTACATTAAGACCGAGATCATTCACCGTGGCGTTCACTACTCGAGATCAGTGGAGAAACTTCCAACCGTATCACCTCGAACGACGAGGAGATCGCAACGTACCAACCCTTTTCTTAGGCGCAGCCCGTTGGAGGCAATACAGGGGAGACGAGGGATATTTCGTCGACTTCGCTAGTGGACCAACTCGATACCGCCCAGTAGAATTCAACTTCGAACACTCGTGTTGGGTAGAAGTCACCTGGAACCCCATCGACAACCGCTGGGACGCGGTCCGGCCAGCAGGACGAAACTACGACTGTGACATAGACTCACGTAACTTACCAGTAGGAACCAATTGGGGACCCATCGACGGAGCCCCGGCAGAAGACCTGAGTACCTCCGAACCTCGCACCCCTGCTCCATCGGAAGGAAGCGAAAGCGAAAGTGAACACACCACTGGAAACCCAGAAAGCGAAGGAGAAGAAACGAACCAACTGGTTCAACAAGCTGAGTCCTTGCGCATTGACGTACCCGAAATCATTCGTGTAAACCCACCCGCGATGGCCACAGAAACCATGATCCAAGACGAAGTCCGCCGCATAAGAGCAGAAGCGGAAGCTATCCTCCTCCCCATTCACCCAGAAACAGGACATCGTATGACGGCAGACGACGCAGCTCTATACCGAGCAGTAGGACCCGATCGACCAGACCCGCCAGCTGAAGGACCTCCTGATGGTAACGGAGGCGGACCCCCAGGAGGCGGACCCCCAGGAGGCGGATTCCCGGGAGGCGGATTCCCAGGAGGGGATTCCCAGGAGGCGGATTCCCAGGAGGCGGATTCCCAGGAGGAGGAGTCCCTGGCGCCGGACCACACGGGTCCGACAAATTATCAGGCGAGCCCCCCTCTACCTTCGATGGAGACAGAACTAAATACGAATCCTTCCTCACGCAATGGCATATCTACTGGGGAACGAATTACGAGGCGCCCATCATGACACAACGTCTACCGACGCTGCCGTCCTCTTCCTGGGCTACATCAAGGGGGTCTACGTCCGCAGTGGACACTAACCATACTCGAATGGTTAAACAATGAGGTCCGACGAGGTGTCCCCCGTCAATCTGATACCCTCTGGAATCACGTAACCGTGGAGTTCGCAAGACGGTTCGCCAACACGCTCGAAGCGGAACAAGCCCAAGCAGAGTTGCAGAAAGGGTTCAGGATGACGGGAGACGATATTGATGCATACGTCATCAAATTCGAACGCCTCGCACGAAAAGCTCACTACCGTCTCGACGACCAACAAACAATCGACCGCTTCACGGCGGGACTGCCCCAAGCCCTATTCACCAAGGTCTATGAGCTAGACGAACCAAGGAACTTCAACGACTGGAAGGCCTGCGTACTCCGAAGACAGAAACAGTACATTCACATGAGGGCACGCCTTAACGTCCTCAAAACAGGAAGGCCTCTCCCTCCAGCCCCGACGGCCCAAGTCCCATGGAGACCAATGCTCAACAGATGGGCCCCTCCTCGTAACCCACCTCCACGGTACGACCCGAACGCAATGGACACTTCAGCAGACCGAACCCGGGCGCGAGTGGCAGAAGTTGGAGACCCAAATAGAGGCCCGCGTCCGCCATTCCAACCCAGGATGGGTCAAACCGGGGTGGCAGACCACCACGAGATATGAGGACAGTAACCTGTTATAACTGCGGACAGCTGGGTCACTTCTCACGGAACTGCCCACAGCCCCAACAACCACGGCGTAGTCAACCCTCCTCAAGCAGGGCCGTAGAAACAGACTACTACGCCCAGGAACCGGAGATCGAGGCCCGAACGGTGACCACAGCCCCGCCCCAACAACGCGCCGATAATTGGCTTAGCAGCATCAAGCAAGAAAGTGATGAAGTAAAAGACCTAGTTCTCCAGGAGATATGGGGAAAAGAGGGTTTTCGGGACGCCTGAA